>LNAC01000545.1:905310-919379 GCA_002007465.1 Ailurus styani
AAATTGCTGCAGCTAAGTTTGAAGAGGTTGCTGCCTGTGTTCTCCTCAAGGATTTTGATGGATTACTATCTCACATTTAGGTGTTTCATCCATTTTGAGTCTATTTTTGTTTGTAGTGTAAGGAAATGGTCCAGTTTCATTCTTCTGCATGTGGCTGTCCAATTTTCCCAACACCATTTTTTAAAGAGACTTTTTTTTTCTATTGGACATTCTTTCCTGCTTTGTCGAAGATTAGTTGACCATAGTGTTGAGGGTCAATTTCTGGGCTCTCTATTCTGTTCCATTGATCTATGTGCCTGTTTTTTTGCCAGTACCATACTGTCTTAATGATGACAGCTTTGTAATAGAGCTTGAAGACTGGAATTGTGATGCCACCAACTTTGGTTTTCTTTTTCAACATTCCTCTGGCTATTCGGGGTCTTATCTGGTTTCATAAGAATTTTAGGATTATTTGTCTCATTTCTTTGAAAAAAGTTGATGGTATTTTGATAGGAATTGAGTTAAATGTGTAGATTGCTTTAGGTAGCATGGACATTTTCACAGTATTTGTTCTTCTATTCCATGAGCATGGAATATTTTTCCATTTCTTTGTGTCTTCCTCAATTTTTTCCATGAGTACTTTATAGTTTTCTGAGTACAGATTCTTTACCTCTTTGGTTAGGTTTATTCCTAGGTATCTTACGTTTTTGGGTGCCATTGTAAATGGGATTGACTCCTTAATTCTCTTTCTTCTGTCTTGTTGTTGGTGTATAGAAATGCAACTGATTTCTGTGCATTGATTTTATATCCTGACACTTGACTGAATTCCTGTATGAGTTCTAGCAGCTAAGAGCTTGATTTTTATAGAGGTATTTTCCTGGCTAGATGTCTTCAGCACTACACAAAAGGAAAGTATAGAAACAGAGAAGGTAGACAGAAGGATTGATCCATGATTAGTGTGGTATAATAATAGTGTTTAGGACATTGTCCAGAGAGTCAATGAAATTTAAAGGAATAGTCCACAGAGTCCAGGATTAATAGAGAAGGAACAGAAAGGGAGAAGACAAACAAGTTGACAGGAAAAAAAAAATAGTACAAGTAAAATAATGGAAGTTTCAATGAGACTAAAATAATACAGTGATTATCACAGCAAAGGGAAACTAGTCAGACAGTGATGTGCTTAAAGGTAAATTCTGGAGATGGAACAGTTCTAGGTAAACAATTCTGGCTGTGGTCAACTTTAGTGCATAGCTAATATAAAGTGATGGTAAAAGACTTTGGAATTTGAAGAAGCTGTTAGTCCCTAAATCTAGATAGTAGAGTAGAGCATTTATCACTGTAAATATCACATTGGACTATAAATGTCTATTTGTAGGTCTGTCCTTACTAGACAAAAACCTACCAGAGGTCAAGTCTAAATTCTCCAGGATCGAGCTCAGTGCCTAAAGTAGAGTAAATAATCAGCAAAGTATTTAATGATTAACAAAAGCTTGAAAGTGGGGAACTCTGGGATATATACGAGTTGCAGTATAATTTGGCTGGTTCAGATGTACAAAGATTAATAGCGAGAACTAACATTTGGGCCAAATAACGGATGCCTTGGAATAGCAAGCTGTGATATTGTGATTTATAATAAGAAATATATATTTGGTCTTCATTTCCATTTTGGGCACAGAACTCCTAAAAATGTTGGAGTTTTTCTTTTGTTTTGTTAATGAAGTGACTTTTGAAAAGCACCTAATGATGGGGAACCAAACACAAGTAGAGGATTAAAACTTCCAGTCCCACTCCCTGATTTCCAGGGAAGGAGAGGGGCTGGAGGTTGAATCAACTGCCAATGACTAATGATTCAATCAATCATACCTATGTAATGAAGCTTCCATAAAGCCCCAAAATGATGGGGTTTGGAGAGCTTCTAGGTTGATGAACCAGAATGCTTCCACATGTCACTGTGCTGGTCCTCAAACTCCATGAGGACAGCAGTTCCTTTGTTCAGTATCTCAACCTGTGTGTCTCTTCATATGGCTGTTAACTCATATCCTTGAATATCTTTTTTAATGAACCAGCAATCTAGTGAGTAAACTGGTTCCTGAGTCCTGTGGGCCATTCTCACAAATTAATCAAACCCAAGGAGGGGATTGTGGGAATCTATGATCTGTAGCTATTGGGTAAGAAACAGTAAAACCTGTATTTTCCACTGGCATCTGTAGTAGAGGACAGTCTAGTGGGACTGAGTCCTTAACCTGTGGAATCTGACGCTACCTTTGGGTAGATAGTGTCAGAACTGAGTTGGATTATAGGATACAGAGCTGTTGTCAGAGCATTCCTTGGTGTTGTGAGGGAAATCACCCTCCAACCCACACTGGAATTGGATGCAGAATCATTACAGGTCAAAGAAATTGAACTTTATTTTGTAGCAAATTGGAAGTCACTGAAAATTTGGAGCTTAGAAGAAATGGAATGTTATCAGTACTGTATTTACAACTATGATTAATATTTATGACCCCAAAGCATGACATAACGCTACCTTCTGAATCATTAAGGAAAAATTATGTTGTGCTTACCATAGTAATTCTGTCCCGATAACTATACTGTTTTCTATTGTCATTCCTTGGAACTGGTAATCTGTTCCCTCTATTCAAATAATGGCAATTCATCAAAGGATTATTGAATTCCTTCTATGTACTAAGCCCCAGGCTAGGCACTTTTACAAATGCTATTTTACTCCATTGAAAAGATTAGTTTCATAAACCAGATCACCAGATTTCCAAACTTTGTTAGGAAATGAATATAATATTTACATATCATAGTATTTCTTAGACTCAAAGATCTCAGCCATATGCAGGATTATGCAATTTGTTTTGTTTGTGTGTTAATGAAATTGTTTCTATTCAAAGTCTTAGGATATACATAGAAACAGAAATTTACCTTCTAAAATTGGAGAAAATAGGGTGCCTGGTTGGTTCAGTTGTTTGAGCGACTGCCTTCAGCTCAGGTCATGATCCTGGAGTCCTGAGATGGAGTCCCACACCAGGGGTCCCTGCTCAATGTCTGCTTCTTCCTCTGACCTTCCCCCTCTTGTGCTCACTCTCTCTCATCATCTCTCTCTCTCTCTCAGATAAATAAAATCTTTAAAAAAGTTAAAATTAAAAAGGAGAAAATAAGACTCAGAAAGATTTAGTAATGTCTCAAAGGTCACAAAGAAAGAAGATAATGAAGCCAAAGTTGGAACTCTGTCTGGAGCTCATGCATGGTCTTCTGTTGGCACCATGATTTAGATGTAAACTTCACCAGCTCTGAAATGTGATCTCTGTACAACAGACAAGTGGAAAATTGGCCATTCAGCAAAACACAGTGGAAGGGAAGCAGGCTGCTGGGTGAGTTCCATCATTTATTACCACGCTGGTCCTAAATTTTTCACACCTAATTAATCAAGCTTGCTCTGTAATCACTTTTCTACGTGTTGTGTTGGTGGATTTTACAGCTGCAATTTTAATGAGCTGCTGTTTCTTTTGACATTTGGAAATCTAATCTGGAAAAATGATTCAATGACTTGTAAAGACCTTTCATTTTATATGTTTAGCCATGTAACTTTCCGGGGTCCTTGGAGCAAACAAGGGGCAACCACATTTTCCATATAGCTGCTGTCTTGCCAGTACATGGCAGGCCAATTTCTATGGAGTTACTGAACAGATGTGGCTGGCAGCCCAGAGAGCTAATGAGAATTAATATTAGTGATTGCAAACACCTAGGAATAAATGGGAATTTGTGACTTGACTTATGAGAAGATGATATTTGAAAACCCAAAAGCTTGCATGAAATACTGAAAATTAGGGAGGCCATCCCATCTTAGGAAAAAGAAAGTTAATAGGGTGGACAGAGAAAATATATTCACTACAAACAGGAAACAACTTTAAGATTATAAAAATATGTCAGCTACCAAGAGAGAGAAACACCATGAAAAGCAACATTTCTACTTATAAGGAACATTAATTAATATTCTATAGACTATGTAGTTCTTGTAATTACTTCTCCAAAATTGGGGTGTTTTGCTGAGAAAAGAGATCCTAGAGGAAATACACATGTCAAAATATATTATTCCTGAGTGCATGGCACATATGGATGAGGCTAAATTGGCCTCCTTATTCCCATTGCAAACCCCACAGGAGCATTAGGATTAAAGACTGGCAGTCATTGCCCCATCAAGCTGTTCATTCCTAGGGAATTGTAATTCTCAAGCTGGAGGAGGCAATCTGGAAAAAGGACAATTGCCTGTGAATTCTGCAGCCACGCCATCCCAATATACTGAATGAGATTAATAAACGATTACTTCTTTTTAATCTCACAATATTTATAAACTGTTCTTGTCATGTGGCTCTCTACAGCAAGTATGCTGATTTAATATTTCCTGGATCATACCCCTTTCCCTCTTGCACCCTGAACTATTTGCCTTTCAAATTAATTGGTAACTATTTGCATAGCCACCTTTGCTTGCCTCCTTCTTGTGGTCTTCCTCGCTTCATCAACAAGTGAAAAATTTTCAGCCATAAAACCAAACAATCAATTTTGGTTGTTAGGAGGGAAGACATCCGTCCAAAAAAATTGAAGCTGAAGGGTCAGAATTTGCTAATACTATTTCAAGCTCAGAGCTCATAAGTATTCCAAGGTGCAAAAGAACTTTGCAAATAGTCTGAA
Organism: Ailurus styani; assembly: GCA_002007465.1. Classification (NCBI taxonomy): domain Eukaryota; kingdom Metazoa; phylum Chordata; class Mammalia; order Carnivora; family Ailuridae; genus Ailurus; species Ailurus styani. The sequence goes on from LNAC01000545.1 coordinate 909,985, forward strand.
AACAAACCAAAGCAAAGAACTGGCTCTGCAGTGGATGGTATTTCAAAATGGCACCACTGAAAAGCAAGGGTAGAAACAATACATAGAGCATCCTGCATTCCTGCATTGTGTTTAAGACACCACACACACACACACACACACACACACACACACACACACACACAAATGCATGGACTATCTCTGGAAGAGGACATATGAAACTGATAGCTCCTACCTCCATGGAGAGAAACAAGATGCTGGTAGATGGGTGACAGCTGAAGATTTACTTTGCACTCTACATATCTTTGATCCCTTTTAAATTTTGCTTCCTGTACATATATGTCTTATTAACAATAAAAACTTATTTTTCAATGGCAGTTCTAACACTGATAGCTAAGCCTATCTCAATCCCAGATCCAAGATTGGTGAAAGCATTTGTTTGCCGTAAAAGCCCACCATACTATCTTCATTTTTCCCACTGTTCACACTATAGATTATTCCCATTTGGAAGGCTCTCTTGAAGGATACCTTGGAAGTCATCCAGTCCACAGGATCTCAAATATCAGATGAAGAAATGGCCCAGAGTAATACAAATTATCTTTCCAGGTTCCCCCTGCTTTTCATAAATGTAGTTAAGTCAAAATCTTTTTATAAGAAAACATGACATGTGTTTCTAACTTTTTTTTACCAAAAGGATCCAGTCACAAAGAGCTGACTTGAAATATTCCTTCCAGGTAAATCTTTCAAACCCACTTTTTTTTCCAAGCCTCCATGTACCACTGCCACGACCACTTTGCTCCATTAATCAATCTACCATTTCCCAAAACTCCCTTCCCAACATAATTAAGGAATCTAGAATTAAACATTTTGTTGGTGTGGGCCTCGCAATACCAATCCATCCCAGGAGAAATCAGTCTCCAATCAGGGGCACCACAGAGAACTCAGAACAGCTGTGCTTCCTAAGGTTGGTGGCGGCTGCCACTGTGAGCATTGATCTGTAGGGATTTCCCAGTCTCCCCTAACAGCTCATGAATTTTATAAACTAACCCCACTGTAACCAAACCACTAAACTGCAAATTTAGAATTTGTCAACAAAGACCCAGACGAAGCTAATGCAGCTTCACATCATCTGCAGACTCTATAGCAGCCCTAGCACAGGTCTGAAAGAGCAAGCTGAAGGCCCCTGTCCTGGCTCTCAGAACCCAAATGTAGATGGAGAGTGTTCTCGCCTGTCAACAGTCCCATCCATTCGATCGAAGGAAGGCTCAGTCCAAACACAGGGTGTTTGGAAAATTACACTTAGCACAGAATCTCCTCAAGCTTTTGTCTTCTCTAGTCTCAGTGATTGCAGAGACCTACTAACTAATCCTCAAGTGTTTCTTTCCTTTACTTTTATCGTATCACCTCAGATTTTACAAACCTATTTACATTTCACTGTCTCCAAGATAAATTCCAAACTCTTTCTCGTGGCATGTGTATTCTATGATCAGAGTATCATGGCCAGCTTCACCAACCCCAGATCCCCACATTCATTTGCCATGCTGAACCTCAGGGCTTTCCCAACTGCCCACAGCCCTGTGCTGTCACCTTCCACTGTTCTGTCTTCTGCACCAACTTGTGGCCTTTTGTGTCTCACCCCACATCACATATTCAACTGACTTCAGTCCACCTTTTAAGATTTAAATCAAATATCTCCTTAAGAAGCCTCTTATGATTTCAGTGCCCATCTTTTGTGCTTGCTGTTTATGTTGGAATTATATGTTTTGTGTCAGCTTCTTGCTAGACTCTGCATTCTTTGGTGGCATGGCCTTATTCAATCTGGGATTCCAGGAACCCAACATGGTACCTGCTAAGTTATTGGCATTAAATTAGTGTTTGCTGAAATTTTTTATAATGGTAATAGTTCTAGAGTCAGATCGATTTAGGTACAAATTCCACTTCTGACACTTATGGAAAGCCTTAGGCAAGTTACTTAACCTCTGAACTTCAGTTTCATCAATCCTAAAATGGTGAAAATACCATGAATTTCACAGGTTGTTGTAGGGATAAATAAGCTTGTATAGATAACAAGCTTAGCAGATAGCAAGTACTCAGCAAACATAGCTCTATTGTTACCATGCACACCTCCAAACTTGTCTATGAAATCTTTGCCAAATTTCTTGCCTCTCTCCAAGTCTCAGTTTTCTCATCTCTAAAGTGGGGATAATAATAGCTTTCAACAAATTGTATTACTGTGTAGTTAAAATGTGGTAATCCTTGAAAAATACCTAGCGAAACGCCTGCACATAGTAAGAGTTGATAGTTAATATGTTGTAGAACTCCAAATGGGCCTGAAAGCCCCCACATTCATGCTTCATTTGTTGGAGCTGATCCATGCCTTAGAAAGAAAGAATTAGAGGCAGAAACAAGAGCCAAACTGAAAGGGAATTTCTTGCAGGCTGTCATATCAGCTGTGAGAAGCATTTGTTACTTGTACCCACTCCCCACTACCACCTATTCCCTTCCCCCAGACAAACCAGGGCTGTTTAAATTTAGATCAAATGACAAGTTGCTTGCAAAAGAGAAGGAATAAAGCAGCTGATAGGCATCACCCAAAAACTAAAAGAGATGTGCAGAGAGGACTGTGGACCATGGTTTCCAATTGGCCTTGACTGTGTCCTGAGTCTAAAACATCTTCTGCATTTCTCTTGGTGGAGGCCAGAAGAGCTCCTCATTAAGGTAATGAGCCACTAATTCTTTTCCAGATGAAGGGGTACTCACAGAACTGCCTCATTTTCCTTGTCTTGAAGATCATTAAAATGAAGGGTGGCAGTCTCTTTGGACAGAGTTGGTAGTGACAGCTTGACAGCTGCCGGCTGGTGGGAGGGCAGGGGAGCTGCCAGAGGTAGAAGATTCCCAGGAGAAAGAGGGAGAGAGACAGAGAGACAGAGAGACAGAGAAACCGAGAGAGAAGGCTGATGATGCAGAATCTTCACTGACATGGCATGAGGATTGACCAGACCCAGGCACAGCACACACCAAATACTTCATAACAGGAATGGAAAGTGTTCATACTGCAACCCCCACATAACCTTGACTAGCTACGTATTTGAACAAATGTTCCTGAGAAGTCTCTATAAGTAAAATTGGCTTAATTCTAAAACCTTCAAGGAGCAGCTTTCCTATTATTGGTACCCCCAATACACTCCTTCCTTTCATTCCCTTTACCAGTATTCTTTCTGGGGATTTTCAAGAATATAACATACTTACATACTTACTGCTTTTATTAATATATTATTTACCATGAGCATTTCTCCTATCACTAATAGTTTTCAGAAATATTTTAATAAGAACATAAAATTTCATTTAATGGCTATTATACATGACACCTCACTTCTTATTGGAATCCTTCTATTTTTTCACTATTTGTACTTTGTGATAAACATACTCATTGATAAATTTTGTACACACTTTATTTTCCTAGGATATAACCTCAAAGGCAGAATCAACAATATGGAATTTTAGAACATTCCTAATCTCTATCTTTGTTTCACAAACTTCAATGAAGTGTGGCTATCACATTGCAAACAGCCTACCAACATGCAGAAAATCCAGTTTTTAATTGCACATTACTCCACACTACTTCTTCAACCATGAGCAACTTTCTTATCTTCTATGTTTTCAGTTTCCTTCTCTGCAAAATGGGGGTCTTAGTTCCTACCCTGCTGAGGTTTTGAGAAAATTAAACCAATTAAAAGAGAAAACATATAGGATCACTATCACAATAGAATCAGAGGGAAAAAAGCTGGGGCGCCTGCTGGTTCAGTCAATTAAGCATCTGACTCTTGATTTCGGCTCAGGGCATGATCTCAAGGTTGTGAGATCAAGTCCCACATCAGGCTCTGCACTGGACATGGATCCTGCTTAAGGTTCTCTCTCTCTCTCTCCCTCTCCCTTTGCCCCTCCGTCACCCCATGCTTGCTCTCTCTCTCTTTCTTTCTCTATCTCAAAAAAAAAAATCAAAGGAAAAAGACTGACAAAACATGTTACTCATTCTCAACTTAAAAAAATTAGAAATTCTAAAGATAAGAAAATTTCCTTCTTCTTAACTCAATAAGAAATATTAGCAGAAGGGCGCCTGGGTGGCTCAGTGGGTTAAAGCCTCTGCTTTCGGCTCAGGTCATGATCTCAGCGTCCTGGGATCGAGGCCCGCATCGGGCTCTCTGCTCAGCAGGGAGCCTGCTTCCTCCTCTCCCTGTCTCTCTGCCTGCCTCTCTGCCTACTTGTAATCTCTCTCTCTGTGTCAAATAAATAAATAAAATCTTTAAAAAAAAAAAAAAGAAATATTAGCAGAAAATGAAAGTCAATCTAATACTACATGGTGATACATCAGAAGATTTCCCATCAAAGTAAAGATGCTCACTTTCAACAGTATTACAGTGGGGGAGGAGTGTTCTATTCAGTTCAATAAGAAAAAAATACTGGAGAGAAGAAAACTGTCATTATGTGCTAAATATACAATCATCTGCCTGAAAAGTCCACAGAAATAAATTTTAAAACTGTTAGAACTGATTGACAATGGTTTGTGAGAAGATTTGAATATCTAGCAATATTACACTAAAAATTGACAATAGAAATAGCCATATTAATAATAGGAAAAATTCCATGAGGTGCTTATGATCAAACCTAATATGAAATATATCAGATCTATATGAACCACTATCCAGCTTTACTGAAGAAAATAGAGACTTAGATAAGCAGACAGGCATACCATGTTTCCAGATGGAAAAAGTCATTGTCTTAAATAATCTCCCAAATTAGTCTATAAACACAATAATAAATTCAGTCACATCAAAAATCTCCATAAATTGTTATGAAAATTATAAGCTGCTTAAAAGATTAATATGGATGATAAAAGTGTAAACATAGCTGATAAAGTATGGAAAATGAAGAACAATAAGTGGATATATGCATGGCAAAACACGCAAACATTTTATAAAGCTACAGCAATTAAAATAGTATGAAAATTCCACAAAAATATGCAAATTAATGAGTGGAACTCATATCCACATAAGAATTTAGCATATGACAAAAGTTACATCTCAAGATAATGAGGAAAGCATGGATTCTTAAATAGTGTTAAAACCAGTGACTATCAATAACTCACATCTCTAATTGAAAACATACAGAAAAAAAATCCCAATAAATAAAAACGCTAAATCTAGAAAACAAATAAGATGAATGTTAGAAATACTTGTAGGGTAATATGTTTCTAATCACGCAATAAGATTCCTCATCCCTTTAGAATGCAGATGCCGAAGATTAAGTTAACAGATTCCCCAGTGGTAGACTCTTAGCATCATTGATCTATACAGGACTCTTCTTATGTTTTCTGTGCTTTACTTCCTGATCCTCACTCCAATTACCCCATTCCCCATAGGCACCCACTCTAATGAAGTTTCATAACATTTGTTTACATTAATGATATAAATGTGCACAAATAGCACCAAGCTATAGATCTTGTTCTGTCTTACATTCTGCTCTCCACTCCATGTTACTATGTATGGTTTCTTAATACTCATTACATTTGACCTATCCATTCACCTAGAGATGAACATTTAGGTTGCTGTTAATTCTCTGCAACCACAAAGAAGCCTGAACTTTTATAGACTCATATAAGAGTTTCTCCAGGGTGTAAGCCTGATGATTCACAGACTTGTACCCCTGGGGCAAATAATAATAATTAAAAAAAAAAAGACACAGACCTGTACCCCTTGGGCAAATAATAAAAATAAAATTTAAAAAAACATAGTAATAAAAATATTTGTACATAAAAAAAAAAAAAAGAGTTTCTCCAGAGGACACACCAAGAAGTGGGACCACCAAGTTCGAGACAATGACTGGAATGCTGCAGCAGACTAGTCCTAGTAGCAATGCAATAGTTTTCCCATTTCCTCACATCCTTGGAAACATTCAGTATTATTTAACTTTTATATGTTTGCTAATCTAATAGGCATAACTTTGAGCTCAATGCTGCTTCCATTTTCATTTCTCTAGTTCCCAGTAAGATTGAGCATCTCTTTATTGACATTACTAGCTATTGATGTTCCCCCTCTGTCAATTACTATTCATATCTCTATTACTATTGTTGTTGTTATTATTATTATTATGTTTCTGTTAGATTTTTAATATTTTTTTTCTGGCTGACTTGTAAGAATTCCTTGTATGAATTATATGTGAATCTTACCTATTTTATTTTGCAAATATCTTTCAAAGTTTCACCCATCTGTTTATCCATAGTTTCCTTAATTGATCAGAAATCTTAATTTTTATGATCTAAGATGCAGTCTCTTACACTAGATATGAAAAGAAATGGCCAAAGAGGAAAGAAGATCAATATAGTTACAAACAAGTACCAATGCAATCAAAGACAACCTTTGCAAAGCTGCATATAGGAAAATACATATGTCTAAAACATGTGAAAAGATGTACATTAAATCAAGTTGATGCCATTTGGGGCTCTGCTTACTCAAACACACATACACACACACACAGCCAAGTTACACAGTGATATGGATTCTGGTATGCTACTGGTGGAAGTGTAAACTGTCCATTCTTTCTGGAAGGCAGTTAGATGGTATCTAATAAAATGTAATATGTGGATGATACTCTACCCGGACATTCTTCTTTATGTGTCAATGTTTACAGAAACATTGTTTATAATAGGTAAAAGCTAGAAACAACTGAAATAATCACCAGTAAAGGAAAAAAAAAACAAGCTATTGTACATAAAAACTATGGACTAGTCTGAATAAATTAAAGTAAAATAGGTATTCTACACATGCTGAACTGAAGTGGTCTTAATGACCTATTCGTTTTGAAAAAACAAAAAGCAAATTGTAGAATATGTATATGTTACCAGAAGAAATAGGCAAACAGTAAGAAAAACCCACCAAACACAACTACATATACAAACACTATATAAATACATAAGCAAAGTTTTAGAATTCGTACCATATTCAAAACAGTTTCCCCTGGTGAGGATAGTGAATATGAGAAGGGGACCAATGGAGACTCACTTTTTCTATTTGATTTGTTTTCTTTATAGTAAGAAGAATTTTATATTCTACTTACATGAACAAAATAAATTTTAAGTGATTTTTAACAAAAGTACATGAGATAATTATGTGTAAGACCTTTATGAGCTGAAAAATACCATGCAATAGCTAGACATAATTAAAAGAAGATATAATATGGAACAAGATTTAATCAAATTATAAGTATTTTCTGAAGTTAACACTCTATTATAATTGCTGCTTAACTTACCTCTGGGTTCTATAGCCAAGGCCAAAGCAGAAAATTGGAGAACAATGTTCATTCAGCTTGGATTCTAAGATCGAAAGCCTCTAGATCACCCTACTTCAGGGATCAAGAAACTGCAGCCCACAGGCAAATACAGCTCACTGCCCAGTTTTGTATGAGCCAGAGGTTAAAAAATGACATTTACATTTTTAAATGTTGAAAACAAACCAAAAGAAGAAAATCATTTTGTGACATGTGTAAAATATGTTAATTCCAATTTTAGTGTCCATAAATAAAGTTTTATTGGAACACAACTACATCGATCCATTTATAGAATGTCTGTGGCCATAAGGGAGTAGTTTTAATGTTGTATGGCCAATAAAGACTAAAATATTTATCATATGCATTTTTACAGAAAAAGTTTGCTGATCCCTTGCCACAGGTTATCTTTCTGATTAGCATCTTACTTTTTGGTTTATGTCAAGTTTAGCATAAAAACTTGCTCCCCACATTGAAGATGCTGAAGACCTTAAATATACCTTAATTTATAAATACTATAAACCTTCCGCAGTTTTCATTTTTCTTCATCCCTACCTGCTCAACCTATCTATTCTGTGCCTCTTTTAAGAGGGAAAGGAACTGCCTTATGAAAGAAAACACAACTGAGTATTTTGAGTTCTATTTCCACTCTTCTTTAATTATCCACACCTATAAGGCCCCTGCTCAGAATAATGCAAGTATATGCATACAAAATTTGGACTAACTTTTTGGGAGTTCATAGAAACTCTGACACCCATCCTTAGGTTTCTAGGTATCCATAGATCTGATTTTAAATCCCTGATTTATAGGGCCTGCCTACAAAGGGATAGCAATTTCCTCACTGCCTTTTTTTATAATTCCATAAACCTTGAGTCTCCAGCTTTGAACACATAAAGGAAAAGTCACACACACATAAGGCATGAGGAGACTGAAAATCCTCTCAGTCCTACCTCCCACTAGCAAGAAAATCCCCTCTCTGGGCTTCTGCCTAGGTGGGTAAGGAAATACTCATTATCTTCTCTGTTTTACATGCAATGTGAAAGAGTCAAAAGAGAAGAGTCCTGAGAATTGTGATAATTAGGTTTAAATAAAACTGTCTAATGACAAACTGATTTAAAAGATTATAAAACAGAGCTATTTTTAAGGAAAATTGTATTAGAGTGTGTATGTCATAAAACCACAGGACCAAGTAAGGGTTGTGAATCTGTGGAAGTACTCTATGTTGCAACCTCACTGCACATCAGCATCACCTGGGGGAGATTTCCTGAAATGCAGATTTATGGTCCCATCTCAAACATACTGAATGAGAATTTCTGAGAGAGAAACAGACAGAGAATATACACATATACATATTCATAGACATAGACATTTTTATTTATTTATTTATTTATTTATTTATTTATTTATTTATTGACATAGATATTTTTAAACAAGATTCCCCAGTGAGTCTCCAGCCAAGCACAACCCTGTAGACATGCACAAAGAAACCACTGAATAACAATATGAAGATGTGGGTGGTTCAGTAAAAAGAGAAATGAACAAGGAGTTAAATAACTTCAGTTCTAGCTGTGTCCCTGTCATTAATTTGCTGTGGGACCTGGGATAGATCACTTCACTTCTCTGGGCCCCACTTTCTTCATCTGAAAAAAAAAAGGAGGAAAATAGACTAAATAATATCCAAAGGCTCTTCAATTTCCAAAATTTTATGATCTTTAATCCAGCATCACCCACAAGTACCACTTAATGGAAAGACTGAATCAAATATGAGCAAGTTCTAAAATAAAACTAGTCACAAAGCCTTGGATGGATGTTCGAACACAACCTGACTGTACCACAAAGAAAATGAGTTAAGAAAACAAATACATCTTCTCTAGTGCACATGGAACATTCTCCAGAATAGACCATATTGAGGGTCACAAATCAGGTCTCAACAGGTACCAAAAGATTGGGATCATTCCCTGCATATTTTCAGACCATAATGCTCTGAAACTAGAACTCAACCACAAGAGGAAAGTTGGAAAGAACTCAAATACATGGAGGCTAAAGAACACCCTACTCAAGAATGAATGGGTCAACCAGGAAATTAAAGAAGAATT
>LNAC01000545.1:929409-1099517 GCA_002007465.1 Ailurus styani
CACTACTGGGTATTTATCCTAAAGACACAAAGGTAGTGATCCTCAGGGGCACGTGGACCCGAATGTTTATAGCAGCAATGTCCACAATAGCCAAACTATGGAAAGAACCTAGCCTCCCTGGTTTTAAACACTCTGGCCACCAGCACCAAAGGCCAGGCACAGAACTGTGGAAGCTGTCACACAGGCAGTTTTCCCTTCACTGGGGGGAGGGGTGCAGAGGGGAGCCCTGCCTGCCTGAAGGCACAGGTCTTGAGTTTCAGCTGGGTTGGAGAGGGACACAGCCCTGGGTTGACTAGAACACTAACTTAAGGCCTGTAGACATATGGTTAAAACACCACAGTGCCCTGCTGAGCTCTCACCTAGGAAGCCATGCCCCTAAGCACTGGGAATTAGGATTTGATTCCAGTTTTCCTGCTCCAGAGGTCCAAAATGCTTTAGTTTGCTCTATCCTGCCTTTTCTACGTACCTGCTAACCCTCCGTGTCACCCCTCCCACTGGACAGTTAAGTGTGTGGGGGCTCATGCAGAGCTCTCTGCTCCTCTGTTAGGTCTGAGCACTAGAAGCCGTGGGAGCAAATCTGCTTCTAACTGGAAGAATTAAGGAGAAGGTGGAGCACAGGGGAGGAGGAGGCAGAAGGAACTTGTACATTATGTAATATATACTCTGGGGTAAAACTCAGTCCTGCAAAAATACTAAAGAGAATAACTGCAAAGAGCTCAAAAGCAACAATGACAAAGAAAACTGCAAAAACCCAATATGCATAATTCTGGAGCTATACACGCTTGTCTCCCAAGTAACTGAAGCCAAGACCTTGACCTCTAGTTACTCAGATTTGTTAGTGCATGTGGACATTAAGGGGCCTGAGGTGTAATTGTTCTCCGGGCCCCACATTCGGTCCCCTCAGTCTATAACGCATTTCATCTGTTTAGATGTAAGGATCTTCCAAGCAGAAACAGTGTCAACAGTAGGAAAAAGGATATACCTTAAAAGTTACTGAACATTGAAATCATGGGGTATGATGGACATAGATTTCAAAAAGCATATCATAAAAACAGAAGGATCTAGAACACAGCAAACAACCCAAGAGCAAAAACCGAATAGAACAAACTGGAAAACTTGACAAGGGCTCTCTGTATTTCAGATCCTCCTTCTCGGACTGGTCAGGGGACCTAAGCCCTGCTCTGGACCAGAGCCCAATGGTATCACAGGCCCTGGGCTTCACAAGGGGTAGGAAGAAGCATTCCTTGTGCTCATGTAAGGTCATGCTTCTCATTTTCAGAAAGCTTTCACAGACATTAACTAATTAATTTTGTTCCACACAACTTGACACAGCACCACAGCTGTACTTGTAGGGAGAGATGTGTCAAAATGTCAGAAAGTATTGATGGAGCCAGGAAATCAGCACGCAACACAAACAGTCTGCAGTAGGGAATGAACAGGGTAAGAGGAAAGCAGGGACATGACAAGTTACTGGGGATGCGATAAGGGTGACCTCCTTTTCCAAGACCCACAAGAACTAGATTTTCTTCTTGTCCTCCTGCCCTCCTTAAGAACAAACACCAGGGCAATATGATATGCAGGCCCTGGGTCTAGTCCTGACTCTGCCACTTAAAAGACTCGGTTTTGGACAAGTGCCTGTTTCCATAGACCTCGCTTTCCTCACTGTCACATCTTTAACAACCATGATTCTAGCTTTTATAAAACAGCTGTTCTTGCCCAGGGGTACTTGCCTTATCTGGACACACCAAGGAGTAGGAACACCAAGGAAAAAAAGGATGACCTTGGTGAGTGTGCATGACCTGTGGCTGGAAGACCATCTATCACCAATTGGCCTTAAAAGCTCTGTGATGGTTAATTATATGCATTAACTCCAGCTGGCACAGGGTGCCCTGACATTTGGTCGGACATGATTCTGGATGTGTCTGTGAGGGTGTTATGGATGAGATGAACATTTGAGTTGCTAGACTGAGCAGAGCAGACTGCCCTCCCTCGTGTGAACAGGCCTCATCCAGTCAATGGAAGACCTGAATGAAAACACAAAACATGAGTAAGAGGGAACCCCTCTTGCCTGAATTCTATGCTGGGACATCTGTCTTTTCCTGCCTTTGGACTCAAACTGAAACTTCAACTTTTCCTTGGGTCTCCAGCTTGCTGACCGCAGATCTTGGGACTTTTAATTGTGTGACTAATTCCTTATAATAACTATCTTTTGTATATGTATACCTACATGTCTCGCTGGTTCTGTTTCTCTGGAGAACAGTGCCTAACATAATGTCTGAAAGTATCTTGGATGTATATGTGTCAGAGAAAATGGCTGAAAACCTCTGCTAGAAAAAATTTCCTACCGCACCTTTGTAGGCATTAAAAATAGTAAGGATGAGCTCATGTTGTTAGGCATAAAAATATAAGAAAATAACATTGTAGAACACAGCATTGGTCAGATCATTATTAAAGCCACATGCCACATAAGAAGAAACACCACCTAAGCCGGAGATTTTGAAAAGGTTGGGAGGAAAGCTATGGACATAACAAAAGAGGAAAAAGAAGGCCTATGGGAGAAATATCAGAGCAAGTGAGTGAGTTTAACTGAAGAGCAGAAGCCTGGGGACAGATTTACAGAGTAAAGTATAAGAAGGATTATCAGGTGATCCATTCATCTACCATGGAGCCAAAGCCAGGAAAGCCAAACTAACAGCGAAGAAGATGGGAGGCAGCTTATTTACATCAGTAAAATTCTGTTGACTGGAATTGTAAGAGAGAAATCGTATAGACATTACCTATGGTCTCACAACTCAACATTTTGGCACATATCCTTCCAGTGCTTTCTCCAGGCTCAAATCTCTTTTAACCCCTCTCTCTCCCTCTCTCAATTTCTCTCTCTCTCTCTTTCTCTCTCTCTCTTACTCTCCCTACCCACCCACAAACTTCACATAATTTTGCATTCTATTTCTGTCACTTACAGAAACATCATGAACATTTTTCTAAACCATTAATTACTTGTTTACACCATAATTTTTAAGTAAATGAATCATTCTATCATATAGATGTATTTCAATTTATTTAACAAATTCCCTATTTGTGGATGTTTAGAAACCATCCAATTTTTCACAAATTTATATATTTTTAAAAGATTTTTATTTATTTATTTGACTGAGAGAGAGAGATCACAAGTAGGCAGAGAGGCAGACAGAGAGAGAGGGGGAAGCAGGCTCTCTGCCCAACATGGGGCTCGATCTCAGGACCCTGAGATCATAACCTGAGCCGAAGCCAGAGGCTTAACCCACTGAGCCACCCAGGTGCCCCAAATTCTTCACAAATTTAAAGAACACTATGATGAATAGCCTTATATTCAAAATAAATTTACACCTGCCTTCCTGATTTTTTTCCTTAGTGTGAATTCTTAGATGTGGAATTGCCAGCTTGTGAACCTGGTTAAGTATTCTGAAACCTATAGCTGACCATGTATGCTATCATAGCAATGAAGGAGAATAACCATTTCTCTATGTTCTCACCAACACTGGGCACGTTTCTTTTGTCTTATCTCTGCATGAATTAACTCTGTGTAAGAGAAGTTCAAAGAAGACTTTTTGTGAGTCAAGTGGCATTCACATGAGCTGGCCCCTGAGTGAGCTGTAACATCTCCATATGCTGAGTAGTTGAGGAAGGGCATTTCAGGGCAAGAAACTTAGCACAGCAGCTTGGAAGCTTGCGCTCTGTGGAGAATCCAGGAATCTGGATGTACTGAAGCACAGGCATTCTGGGTAACATAGTCAGGATTAGATTGAAAAGGCAGGCTAGGACAGCATCACAGAAGGCCTTGAATGGCATCCTAAGGAGCTTAGATTTTATTCTACAGCAATTGGAAGCCATTAGCAGTTTCTGAGCAGGGGAGCGATGTGTTTTTGCACACTATCCTGAGGGTGCCAAGAACCTGCCAAGAAGGTTGTTAAGTGGCAGGATTGGGTTTCATAGTTTTGACAGTAACCAGGAGACATGTCTATTTTTCCCACTCTGGTGTGACGCTGGGGTTGGAGCACTTCACTAGTGTTCCAACATGCTTCCTATTAAGAGGACCAGACCCCACCCGAACAAATCAAAAAGGGAGAAGAACAAATGTATGCAGAGCTGGCAGAACAGAATGCAACAAGCCCTGCAAGGAGCACCCGATAATTTATCTTAGTCCTTATTTCTCTCATCAATATTTTATGTCACTAGGAAACTCCAGCTTCATTTTCTGGTAATGAATTTATCATGAGACCAAGAACAAGTTGCTGAAGCAGATGCCTGGGGAAGCTGGGCAGAAGGGCGGCTCCAAGCCTCAGCCTGCTGGCTTTGCCACCCTGCAGGGCAGAGGTGCTGCCAGGCCAACCGTAAGAGCCTGGCCCCGGGAGTGGGGCTTCCATCTATGTGGATCACTGATTCCCCAAATAAACCCTCTTCAGAAAATGCTTTTCCTCCCTGGGAGGCTGAGTAGTGTCGGGGAAGGTTAGTCAACACTATTGATTAATCACCACTGAGTGAAGAACTTTGTACTAGAACTGGAGGGAAATAAACGTATTCACATAGCGGCCCTAATTCTCGATGAATCTGCAATCTGCATCCAGGGTCAGCAGAGTGCTGGAGCATAGTGGGCACTCAGAAACGCCTTGTAGAATGGGTGAATAACTGCTGACAGCTGCCCCTTGAGAATCCTGGAGTTGAAATATCAGCTCCAACTCTGACATTTGTGTAACTGGGGAAGTCACTTAGTACAGTCTAGCTTCAGAAACCTTATTTGACAAAGTGGGGAAAACAATAACAGCCGGAAACTGATAGCACTTAGTAGATGCTTCAAATTTACATACATTCCGTTCATTCTCACTGCAGTCTTAAGGTGGATGCTATAAATTACTCCTATTTTACAGGTAAGAACATTTATGCCTAGACAGTTTAAGGGTCAAAGAGCAAGTTTTCAATTCAAAGTTTGTGATCTTAACTGCCTCACGATACCATCTCATATTCCCTGTGTCAAGTAGGTAAAGCCACTTTTGCTGCAAGTAACAACAAAAACATTTTTTAAACTCCTCCCCCCACGAAGCTGGCTTAACCAGTAATAAAATTTAATGGCTCACAGAAAACCTAAGGTATTTTACTGGTTTCAAGCCTGGTTTGATGCAGGGCCTCCAATGATGTCACCAGGACTCAGGTCCTGTCTACCTCAGCTGCACTTCCTCTAAGACAGACTCCTGGATGGGTGCAATGCGGCTGCAGTCATTGCCTATCATATGTTTGCATAGCCTTTAATTAGTGAGAGGAAGCAAGTCTTTTTTTCCAGTACTCCCAGTTTCATCGTGTTTTGTTGGCTCGGATCTGGCCCTGTGAATCGGGGCCGTCTTAGGCTGAATCCTCCACCCATCAGTGAAGAATGGCACCCAAACTGAGCACACGGGCTAGTCCGAGGGTGAGGTAGTGCCACAGAGGAAAAGCAGGGCACAGTTGTCAAAAAACAGAAAATGGGTGGTAGGTGGCAAAAGCAACAGATGCCTAGTTTATACTCCTCCTTCTAGCTATCCAAAAAATAATATTGAAATGCAGATGGAAAGACATCAGTTGACGTGACTCTATCAAAAGGAAGATGAAGTGTTTTTCAGCTTAACAATTTGTCAGAATAACTACAGACCGTCAGCCTGCCAGGCCAGTCATCTAGCATTCCCCTCCTCACTCACCTCCTCCAAACCTCGGGACATGTTCGGCTCCTCAAACACACCCTGGAACCTCTTGCCCCAGGCCTCTGTCATTTCTGTTCCCTCTGTCTACAATGTATGTCCTATTGAGATCTGTGTGTCTGTCTCCTTCATTTTATTCAAATCCTCCCTCAAATGTCAGTCTTAGTAGGAAGGCCTTTTCTGGCTGCTTCACTACTCTTGATATTTTAATGTTTCTGAAAGCCATCATCACCACCTACAAGTCCATATGTGCACCTCTTCTGTACTTGTCTCCTTTCCGTTTCCTCAATGGAAGGTAAGCTCTATGAGGACAGGAGCTCGGTTTGGCTCAATGCTGTCTCCTTATACATAGCAGGTGTGTATCTGACATATAGTCGGTACTCAATAAATAGCTGTTGAATGTATGAATGTATGGATGTTGAATGTATGAATGAGGCTTTGGAGAACTTCTTCGACTTCTTCCGTACAACCCAGCTGCAGCAGAGAATCTGGGGGTGAAGGAGATTGAGGAGAAAAGGCCTGAGAAAACCTGCAGATACCAGGCCTCAGGTGAGCACCTCCATTGCCCTGCATGTCACTATGGCCAGCATGGAACAGTATGGACAGAGCTACCTCTGAAAGGTTGAGGACATACAGAGGAAGATAGAGAGTAAATGGGAGTTTAGAAAGGGAGCTAGAGAAGTTGAGAATAAGAGACAGGAAGGAACAGAACAGGGCATAGGGTAGGGATTGGAAAGATGCCACCATCAATTCCCACACAGTGCCATAGTTGTCTCTGTCTTATCCAGGCAAGGAGGATGGGGAAGATCTTCTGACCCCTCTCTAAGACCCTAACTGTACCACTATAGATAAAACCACATCTCAAAAGGGACATTAAGAAAAAGAAAAACATTCTGAAAAATTGGTGATCAAGTTTTTGGTTTACCTTGTTCACTGAGCAGGTAAATCAATTTTCATTGAGAAAACTGAAATAAGACTAGTATTCAGCTATGACATTTACCACACAGATTAATTAATTACCTAAACAGACTTCAGTTAGAAAAATAAGATAATTTCAGAGAATCACAACATACACCCACAATTTCAGGGAAATATGGGTATAAGTCACACAAGAAACATGGGATAATATTGGTTCTTGTTTCCTCCTTTTAACATCGTTTTAGCCACTTGTCATTTCCCCACAAGGTAACCCCTGATATCTACTGAATATTACTCAAAGTTCATTTTTTCAAAGTAACAGTATTGCTTGTATTGGACCATTTAAAGATCATAAATATCCTGCAAACAATCCCATCTCATTCTATGAGGCAGAAATTATGTTACCCACTTCTCATTAAATTTCTGATGAGCTAATAAATGACTGAAAGTTCTTTGCAAGGATGGTGCACAATGCACCAGGGTGGGAGGCTGACTCCTATGGTCAGTCTGTACATTGGCAGCAAGGCTAAATGCTTAGGATTATGGCACCAAGTGACCCAGAGAACATTGGCCAAAGGGAGACAGGATGCAGCAAAGGGAGCAAGAGTGTGCCCACAGCCTGGGCTTTCCTCCTGCTTCAGAGCCAGTCTTTCCAAGACTGTGCAAACCCACATTTTCTCTATAAGCCCTGTAGCTGGCCCACCAGAAGTCTAACCTTCTCTCTTCAGGAAAGGAAAACTAAGAAGAAGCATTTTTCACTATAGCCATATTCACTACCTCTGCTCCCAAACATGCCAGCCACCCACCTCACTGTTGTTCACTCCTAGAATCTCCTTTCCCCTCTTCTTCTTCCCCCTTCAAGACCCATCTCCAATGTGTACTAGACATCTTGGTGCTGCACTGAGTGCTTTATATACATTACCTCGCATCACCTTTACAACAACCATGTGGGGTAAATAACATTACTCCATTTTACAGGTGAGAAAATAGAGGCCTGAGGAAGTTCAGAAGCTGGTCCTGAGTCAACAAGAACTGGAGATGCTAGGGTAAGAGCCAAGGACCTGGCCCCTCCACACCACCAGGCAATAATGTCTCCTACTAGCCACCAGCCTCAAGTGATCAAGCCCTGACATGAGCTCCATGAGCAATTAGTGTCTCTTCAATTGCTTTGACAGTTAATCATAAACTGCCTGTGATAGCTCAGCCATTGTTGTCCTGAAATACTAAATGTTTTCTTTATTTAAGCATTTATGCCTCATCTTTTCTACAAGCCTGTAAGCTCCTTGAAGGAATTTATCTTTGCCTTAATACCATGCCCAGTACATATAAAAAAAACTTATCAATTATGTCTTGATTGTTTTTGCAATCAAGTGCAATCAAGTTTTTGCAACTGCCCAGCATGGCAAAATGCAGACCCCAGTAAAGAACCCTTGGTTCTTCAGGATCTTCACCAGTATTTCCCCATTGTAGGAACACATAACAAGCCACCTCAACTTTATCCCCTCTTACAGATGAGCAGCCCTATTAACAGCCCTACAATTTCTTCTTGATGACTAACAGTTGGGTCATGATTTCTTCCCAACCAAGAACTTACAAGGCTTTACTTCCTTGCCTGAAAAACCAGGGGTGTGGGTTGGAAAGTTCCTGCAATGTTTGTGACATGGGCTGTGTTATAATATCCTTTTGTGTCTGGCTGATTTATAATGTTTGCAAGGTCCAACCATGTTATAGCTGTGTCAATACTTTATTCCTTTTTAAGGCTAGATAACATTCCATTGTATGCATATACCACATTTTGTTTAACCATTCATCCATCAATGGATATCTTTTGGCTATTGTGAACAGTGCTGCTATGTAAATTGGTGTTCAAATATCTGTTTGAGTCCCTGCTTCCAATCCTTCTGGGTTTAATACCTAGGATTGGAATTACAAGATCATATGGGGTCTGCTTCTCTCTCTGCCTCTTCTCTCCAAGCTGCTCATGCGTGTGTGCTCTCTCTCTCTCATATAAATAAATATAATCTTTTTTAAAAAAAGATTTTTTTTAAAGATTATATTTATTTATTTGACACAGAGAGAGAGATCACAAGTAGGCAGAGAGGCAGGCAGAGAGACAAGGAGAGGAGGAAGCAGGCTCCCCGCTGAGCAGAGAGCCCGATGCGGGCCTCGATCCCAGGACGCTGAGATCATGACCTGAGCCGAAAGCAGAGGCTTTAACCCACTGAGCCACCCAGGCACCCTAAAAAAAGATTTTGATAGAGATTGCATTGACTATGTAGATCTCTTTTAGTAGTAGTATCATCTTAACAATATTAAGTTTTCCAATCCATGAATCTGGGATGCCTTTCCCTTTTTATGTCCTCATTAATTTCCTTCATCATTGATTTGTAGTTTTTAATATATGAGTTTCTCACTTCCTTGGATAAGTTTATTCTTAAATATTTTATTCTTTTTGATGCTATTGTAAATAATATCAGTTTCTTAATCTCCTTTTAAGATTATTCATTGTTAGCATATAGACATACAAATGATTTTTACATGTGATTTTGTATCCTGAAACTTCATGGAATTTGTTTATTGGTTCTAACAGCCATTAAGGTTTTCTGCATATAAGATCATGTCATCTATGAACAGAGATATTTTTACTTCTCCCTTTCCAATTTGGATGCCATTTATTTCTTTTGCTTGCCTAATTTTTCTGGCTAGAACTTCCAACACTCTGTTGAGTAGAAGTGGTCTAAATGGGTATCCCTATCTACTTCTTTTTTTTTTTATTCTTTGCCCCTGGGGTATAGGTCTTTGAATCATCAAGCTTACATCTTTCACAGCATTCACCAAAGCACAAACCCTCCCCAATGTCCATAACCCATCCACCCTATCCCTACCCTCCCACCCCCCAGTAATCCTCAGTTTGTTTTGTGAGATTAGGAGTCTCTTATGGTTTGTCTCCTTCCCCATCCCATCTTGTTTCATCATCTACTTCTTGATTATAAAGGAAAATATTCCAGTCTTTCACCATTGAGTATAATGTTAATTGTGTGTTTTTCATATATGGTCTTTAACATGTTGAGGATCTCTTGCTATTTTAAAACCAAATGGAATGCCACATATAACAAGTGTTTTTGCCTTTTGATGTAAGTATTTCAGATCAGCTTGATGACAAATTGATTGACAACCATATTGGTTAAAATTTAATTGGTTAAAATTTAATTAATTGGTACTTAATTATATTTGTATCATAAGTAAAATTATTTCAAAACCTGTGGTTCATGATGTTTGGTAACAGGGGAGAGGGGCCAATGTAACAATTATTGATAATAAAACACTAGAAAGAACCAGGATATGACGTAATGCAATATATCATGAGAGTCAATAATTTCCTTTTTTGTACAGTTAGAAATATTTTGGTTCTTCAAACAAAACCATGAAAAAGTATATTTTAAGAGGGGATATGATAAAATTCTATGAAATCATGAAGTAATTGTAAAAGCAAAAACAGACCAGATCATAAAATTGTTAAACATTTTTAAACATGAAAAAATAATTTTTGAGCAAATAAAGAGTAATTCATACCACAATGTTTGTATAGGCCAAAAATAATCAAGTTCTGGAAGAGTTTGGAAGAAATTATGATGGCAAATCTAGAACCAGGTATTAAAGGAAAAACAAAGATAATAATAACAAATATATTGAGAGAGCTTACTATCAGACAAGGACTCATCTAAGTGTTTTCTGTATATTAATTTATTTAACCCTCACAACTACCCCATGAGGTAGATGCTATTATTTCTCCCCAGTTTACATATGAGGAAACTGAGATGCAGAGAGATGAAATAACTTGCCCAAGGTCACAGAGCTGCAGAGTAGTAGATATGATTCCAGGATGGGAAGATCCAGGGAGCCTTTATTTCTATGATCTGCTAAATAATGGCCCCACAAATATATCAAGTCTTAATCCCAGGAATATGCAAATGTTTTGTTATTTAGAAAAAAAGGCTCTTTGCAGGTGTAATTAAGTTACAGATCTTGGGTGAGGATACCCTTAATTATCTGGGTGAACATACATGCTATCACAAGTGTCCTTGGAAGAGACACAGGGGCAGATTACATAGACACATATGGAAACACCTGTGGAGACACAAGGAGAAGATAGCCAGGTAAAGGTGAAGGCAGTCAGTGGAGTGATTCTCCCCTTGTGTTCTCAGAGGGAGCATGGTAGTGCTAGACAGAACTGTGAGAAAATAAATCTCTATTGTTTTAGGTTACCAACTTTGTGATTATTTGTTATAGCAGCTACAAGAAACTCAAAACACTCCTTACCAGAGTTCTGGTTAGGTCTCTTACTGGAAGATTTCCCCTAAGCAGAAATCATAGCAACTACTGCAAGTAGTCACAGGTACTCAGTGAAGACAAAAGTACAGAGGATTGGGTCACTGGTTAAACAAATAATTTGATGCCCCAGGAAATTTTCAGAGTGCTTTCCCACTGATCCTATCAGTTGCTCCTCTGATCCCACCTAATCTCCTTTGTACACAAATGAAAAAATAGGGTTACTTATCCAGTTTATAAATAGGACCTTAGACATCCACTCCAGTCTTCTACTCCAAAGAATTGTCCTTCCCACTGCCCCACACTCCACCTGCAAGAAAAAAGGAAAGGAATAACAAAGGGGAAGGGGAAACATAACATCACGACAGCCCCATATACTTTACAATGCTCATGCATCTGTATTATTTAATTTTCACAACAATGGGAGTTTGCTTTTATATTCCCTGTGCTACAGATGAAGAAAACAAAGGCTGAGAGAAACCTGGAGACTTTCTGCAAGATACATGAAGACCAGAAGTGGCTTAATTTTCCATCCAAGGCCAATTCCTCCTTCACAGCTACTCTAGTATTTTTGCACACACAGGGCCCTAGGCCAAAATGCACAAGTGCCATACCCAAAGGCACATGTTGTTTTTGGTGGTTTTTTTTTTGCATTCAAAAATAAAAATAGTCTTGATGTAAAGTTAAAAACAGGAGAGTGATTTGCATAAGACCCTGAGCTCTCAATTACACCAATTACTTTATAATTACAGGCAATGCCATCTTGGGTTTTTCAAAACCTACGTCTATTCTTAAAGAATCTGTCAGAAAGAAGGCTTCTTCTCAGGGAGAGGTTCCAATTAGTATGCATGTTGTATGCAGAGGGAGAGAAAACCTGCTGGAGCTCCAAGGAGGAAAAAAGAGACAGGAGCTTGAAATGCCCCCAGCTTAGCAAACAGGCCTGTTGGAAAAGAAAGACCTTCAGAAAATCTAACCATCCTTAGCTCTGGGGGAGTGCTATGTCAAGACTAACTCAGCCCGAACCCTCTTGTCCCTGCCTTCACTCCTCCCACCTGTCTGGTGTCCCAGCTGCCACAGATATACTTTTAAGGAGAGTGGAGATAAGCTTAACCTTACAGGACGTTGATCTCTTATAACCATATTTACAAGCTGCAGGGGAGAAACAAGTGGAATGGGTCTATCTCAAATCCTTCCTGCTGAAAACTCTGTCTCTCTTTCTGTTGCTCAGTGCACATAGAACAGCGAAGTGCCACCATCCTCTCTATCCCAAGAGCTATCGGCTCAGAGACCCTCTTGGAATGTGGTGTGGGAGTGTGGGCATTACAGTAAGCAAGACCAACATTTTCATGTCTTTAAGTTCCTTTCTCCAGGGTCTGGTTATTTTCCAAGCCCCAACTGCCCTGCCATCAGGTCAGTGATTGGAGTCTTCAGACACTATGGCTCTAGGCACAGTTTGTTTTCATGAGTCCTTATTTACCCCTGGGTTAGAAAGGGAATCTCAGCAAGGTGGAATATCAAAGACCTTAGAGATCCCTGAGGCCAACTCCACATTCTATGTGAATTAGGGTGTTTTGACTCTGCCATTTTGGGGCAGGGTCCACTTTAATACTATTGGTTCAAGTGATGGTGGCAACATAAAAAGCCTCTGTTGTACAAAGCAGGCAAACTGAGCTTCATCCCGTATATAAGGAGATGAGCAGCCACTTGACAAGGATATTTTGTTTTGCTCAGACGGATGTTCCTCACCTACCCTCTGCCAGTGCAAGGAGCCCAGCCCAAACTTAGTGCACAGTACTAGAACAGAAACCTCGGAAGAGTCTGTCTCTCTATCTGCCTTCCATTCTCTCTAAAAGGAACTGCTGCTTCCTATAATTTTCAATCTCTAGGCTGAGACTGACTCTTCCAAAGATATCTGGTCCACATCTGAAAACTCACATTTCTTCCAATGTCAATGCCACTCTACCACACTGCATTTTTATAGCAAGAACACCTCCAGTCACAGTTTACTAAGCACCTTCATTCACGTTATCTCAGTCTCCAGAGCATATCATTACAGAGAAAGTTTCCACTCCATTCCTCCACTATCTGCTCTCTCTGTTTCTACTCTTTAGATGACTGCTAAAAAGAGAAAAAAAAGAAAGAAAGGGAGGGAGGGAGGGAGGAAGGAAGGAAGAGAGAGAGAAAGAAAGAAAGAAAAAAAAGAAAGAAAAAGAAAGAGAAAGAGAGAGAAAAAACAAAAGAAAGGCAACAGGCTTGTATTTGGAGAGATTGGAGTTCTGAGTAAGGTAAGCCTCGAGTGGCTCTTCAAATGCAGAAAACAGAGTCAGAAATCTGGCCATAGATTGCAAAGGATCGGTACCTTTGCTCTCTTCCCACCCCCCAATTGCGGCCACTTTTCATGAATGGAAAGTCCTCACCTGCTTGAATCACCAGGAATTTAGATTTCTCTTTCTTTGCTTCCATAACATATGATGCCTCTATTAAAATAACATTTCTTACCTTGTCCCTTATTATAGACATGTGCTTATGTTTCACCTTCTCTACTAATTTTCTGAGTCACTTACTACAACTGCCAGCATCATTAATTCTGGTATTGTCACCCCTGTTTTGCAGATGTAAAAATGTTAACCTCAGAAAGGTTACCCAATTTTTCCAAGATGACATAATGGATTAGGGGCAGTGCAAACACTAGCCTGGAAACAGAATGAAGTATTCATGGATATCATGGATTCTGGAATCTCTCTGCCTGGGTTCAAATTTTAGCCCTGTACTCAAAAAGCAGTGTGAACTTGGTGAGTTTTTAACCTCTTTGTGCTTCATTTTCTTCATCTGTAAAATGAATATAATAGTGCTTACTTCCTAAAGTTGTTGTGAGAATCAAGTAAGTTAATGCATGGAAAAAGATTAGAAATATGTCTGGCACATAGAATGCACCCACTAAATCTTAGATATTTTTGTCCACCTTTCTCCCTGTTCATAACCAGGTACCACAAGCAGCTTTCAAGCCCCAGACTCTGACACCTGCAGGCTCTGCACATCACCTTTTCCCACCTCATCTCTCTCCCTCTCCTCCTGACTCCCTACTTCTCACCCTCCAGAACTCGAGGTAATCATGTCCTCACCTTCTCCACCTCGTGCTTCTAAATCCAGCTCTTCCCTGGGGATATGGCTTCCTCTCCTGTCATCTAAAAGGGCTCTATTGGCCTCTGGCCCTCCTGGGATGCATCTGCCTCTTCCTTTGGGCTATCTACCCATCCTCCCTGTGTCCTGTTTGCATGGGTCTCATATCACCTGACAAAGCCACTTGCTCTCCAACTTTGTCACAGTTATCTTGTGCCTCTTTTACCTTGAAGAATTTAGCTCCTGGTAATACCTTTTTCTGACATTCTTCTTTTCTTCATTTTGCTGATTTAATAAGTAATCACGCTTCAAATATCCCAACATCTACTCCTCCACGCAGCTTTTCCTCTTTCCTAATTCATCCAATCACCCTTGATTTCATCATTACCAAGAACTACAGTCTCCCCATACACCTAATTTCAGACATCCTGAATTCTGACTACCACTTCCTAAATTTCAGGTCTATTTGCCCAATTCCAGAAGTCATCCTACCCCTCCACCTTCAGAAATTTTGATGCATTTAATTTCCAACATGTTCCCATCTCTAACTTCCCACATTGTCAAGGCAAATGTCATGTCAGAGTTTATGCTCTATGCTTCAGTGCTCTTGCCCTCCTCCTCTCTACTACCACTTACTCTCTTGCACTCAGCAAAATCCCAATCCCATTTTGTCCAACCAAATTGGACTTCACCTGCACTTAATATGTTTTTTATTAACATATAATGTATTATTTGTATCAGGGGTACAGGTCTGAGATTCATCAGTCTTACACAATTCACAGCACTCACCATAGCACATACCCTCCCCAATGTCCATCACCCTGACACCACATCCCTCCCATCTCCCTCTTTTCCAGCAATCCTCAATTTGTTTCCTGAGATTAGAGTCTCTTATTGTTTGTCTCCCTCTCTGGTTTCATCTTGTTTCATTTTTCCCTCCCTTCCCTTATGATCCTTTATAATTTTCTGAGTACAGATTCTTTACCTCTTTGTCTAGGTTTGTTCCCAGGTATCTTTTTTTTTAAGATTTTATTTATTTATTTGACACAGAGAGAGAGATTACAAGTAGGCAGAGAGGCAGGCAGAGAGACAAGGAGAGGAGGAAGCAGGCTCCCTGCCGAGCAGAGAGCCCGATGCAGGCCTCGATCCCAGGACAATGAGATCATGACCTGAGCCGAAAGCAGAGGCTTTAACCCACTGAGCCACCCAGGTGCCCTATTCCCAGGTATCTTATGATTTTGGGTGCAATTATAAATGGGATTGACTCCTTAAATTCTCTTTCTTCTGTCTTGCTCTTGGTGTATAGATATGCAACTGATTTCTGTGCATTGATTTTATATCCTGACACTTTACTGAATTCCTGTATGAGTTCTAGTAGTTTTGGAGTGGAGTCTTCCAGGTTTTCCACATAAAGTATCATATCATCTGTAAAGACTGAGAGTTTGAATTTTTCTTTGTTGATTTGGATGCCTTTTATTTCTTTCTGTTGTCTGAGGCTAGAACTTCTAGTACTATGTTGAATAGCAGTAGTGACAGTGGACAGCCCTGCCATGTTCCTGACCTTAGGGGGAAAGCTCTCAGTTTTTCCCCATTGAGAATGACATTCACTGTGGGTTTTTCATAGATGGCTTTGATGATATTGAGGTATGTACCCTCTATGCCTACACTATGAACAGTTTTGATCAAGAAAGGCTGCTGTATTTTGTCAAATGCTTTTTCTGCATCTATCAAGGGTATCAAATGGTTCTTCTTCTTTCTTTTATTGATGTGTTGTATCACATGGATTGATTTGTGGATGTTGAACCAAACTTGCAGCCTAGGAATAAATCCCACTTGGTGGTTGTGAATAATCCTTTTAATGTACTGTTGGATCCTATTGGCTAGTATTTTGGTGAGAATTTTTGCATCCATGTTAATCAGGGATATTGGTCTGTAATTCTCCTTTTTGTTGGGGTCTTTTGTTTGGGAATCAGTAATGCTGGCCTCATAAAATGGGTTCTTAAGTTTTTCTTCTATTTCTATTTTTTGGAACAGTTTCAGAAGAATAGGTATTAATTCTTCTTTAAATGTTTGGTAGATTTCCCCTGGGAAGCCGTCTGGCCCAGGGCTCTTATTTGTTGGGAGATTTTTTATTACTGCTTCAGTCTCCTCACTGGTTGTGGGTCTGTTCAGGATTTCTATTTCTTCCTGTCAGTTTTGGTAGTTTATACATTTCTAGGAGTGCTTCCATTTCTTCCAAATTGTCTAATTTACTGGCATATAGTTGTTCATAATATGTTCTTAAAATTGTTTGTATTTCTTTGGTGTTGGTTGTGATCTCTCATCTTTCATTCATGATTTTATTAATTTGGGTCCTTTCTCTTTTCTTTTTGATAAGTCTGGCCAGGGGTTTATCAATCTTATTAGTTCTTTCAAAGAATGATCTCCTAGTTTTGTTGATCTGTTCTACTGTTCTTTTGGTTTCTATTTCATTGATTTCTACTCTCATCTTTATGATTTCTCTGCTTCTGTTGGGTCTAGGCTTTATTTGCTGTTCTTTCTCCAGTTCCTCTAAGTGTAGGATTAGGCTGTGTATTTGAGACCTTTCTTGTTTCTTGAGAAAGGCTTGTATTCCTATATACTTTCCTCTCAGGACTGCTTTTGCTGTGTCCCAAAGATTTTGAATAGTTGTGTTTTCATTTTCATTTGTTTCCATGAATTTTTTTAAATTCTTCTTCAATTTCCTGGTTGACCTATTCATTCTTTAGTGGGATGCTCCTTAAACTCCATGCATTTGAGTTCTTTCCAACTTTCCTCTTGTGTTTGAGTTCTAGTTTCAAAGCATTNCAATTTCCTGGTTGACCTATTCATTCTTTAGTGGGATGCTCCTTAACCTCCATGCATTTGAGTTCTTTCCAACTTTCCTCTTGTGTTTGAGTTCTAGTTTCAAAGCATTGTGGTCTGAAAATATGCAGGAATGATCCCAATCTTTTGGTACCAGTTGACATCAATTTGTAACCCAGGATGTGATCTATTCTGGAGAATGTTCCATGTGCACTAGAGAAGAATGTGTATTCTGTTGTTTTGGGATGGAATGTTTTGAATATATCTGTGATGACCATCTGGTCCAATGTATCATTTAAAACCCTTATTTCCTTGTTGATCTTTTGCTTAGATGATCTGTCCTTTTCAGTGAGGGGGGTGTTAAAGGCCTCTACTATTATCGTATTATTGTCAATGTGTTTCTTTGATTTTGTTATTAATTGCTTTATATAATTGGCTACTCCCATATTAAGGGCATAGATTTAAAATTGTTAGATCTCCTTTTTGGACAGACCCTTTAAATATGATATAATGTCCTTTCTCATCTCTTATTATAATCTTTGACCTAAAGTCTAATTTGTTTGATATAAGAATTGCCACCCCAGCTTTCTTTTGATGTCCATTAGCATAGTAAATTCTTTTCTACCCCCTCACTTTAAATCTGGAGGTGACTTTGGGTCTAAAATGAGTTTCTTGTATACAACATATCAATGGGTCTTGTTTTTTTAATCCATTCCGATACCCTGTCTTTTGATTGGGGCACTTAGCCCATTTACTTTCCGGGTAACTATTGAAAGATATGAATTTAGTGCCATTGTATTGCCTGTAAGGTGAATGTTACTGNTTTAGCCCATTTACTTTCAGGGTAACTATTGAAAGATATGAATTTAGTGCCATTGTATTGCCTGTAAGGTGAATGTTACTGTATATTGTCTCTGTTCCTTTCTGGTCTATGTTACTTGTAGGCTCTCTCTTTGCTTAGAGGACCCCTCTCAATATTTCCCATAGGGCTGGCTTGGTGTTTGCAAATTCCTTTAGTTTTTGTTTGTCTTGGAAGCTTTTTATCTCTCCTGCTATTTTCAATGACAGCCTAGCTGGATATAGTATTCTTGGCTGCATATTTTTTTACATTTAGTGCTCTGAATTTATCATGCCAGTCCTTTCTGGCTTGCCAGGTCTCTGTGGATAGGTCTGCTGACAATCTAATATTTCTACCATTGCGTGTTACAGACCTCTTGTCCCAAGCTGCTTTCAGGATTTTCTCTTTGTCACTAAGACTTGTAAGTTTTACTATAGGGGTGTGGACCTATTTTTTTTTCTTTTGAGGGGGGTTCTCTGTGCCTCCTGCATTTTAATACCTGTTTCCTTCCCCAAATTAGGGAAGTTCTCTGTTATAATTTGCTCCAACATAACTTCTGCCCCTCTATCTCTTTCTTGTTCTTCTGGGATCCCAATTCTAATATTGTTTCATCTTATGGTATCACTTATCTCTCAAATTCTCCCCTCAGGATTTAGTAGTTGTTTATCTCTCTTTTCTCTCAGCTTCTTTATTCTCCATCATTTGGTCTTCTATATCACTAATTCTCTCTTCTGCTCATTTATCATAGCAGTAAGAGCCTCCATTTTTTATTGCACCTCATTAATAGCTTTTCTGATTTCAACTTGGTTAAATTTTAGTTCTTTTATTTCTCCAGAAAGGGATTCTCTAGTATCGTCTATGCTTTTTTCAAGCCCAGCTAGTAACTTTTTAATTGTCATTCTAAACTCTAGTTCTCACATCTTACTAATGTCCATATTGACTAGATCCCTAACAGTCGGTACTGCCATTTTTTCTTTCTTTTTTTTTTTTTTGAGATGAGTTTTTCTTTGTCATTTTGTCCAGAGAAAAATAGATGAATGAGAAAACAAAATGCTAAAAGGGTAACAGTGACCCCAGAAAAATATACACTAAACAAAGCAGAAGAGAGCCAAAACTGTGGGGGAAAGAAAGGGGGGGAAAAATATATATATATGTGTGTGTGTGTGTGTGTGTGTGTGTGTGTGTGTGTGTGTGTTTATATAGTCAGGATGGTGAATCAAACAGAGCCACACACTTAATTTTGGGTGTATTTTGGTCTGTTAGAAGAAACTGCCTCCCAAAAATTTAAAGAAAGAAAAACATATATATATACAAAAAAAGGGTAAATATGATGAAGGGATGGAATATGACTGTAAAGATGAAAACTAAAAAAGATTTTTAAAAAGAAAATGATAAAAAGTTGATTGATAAAAGAAAGAAAAAATATTTTAAAATTAAAAAAAAATAAAGGAGAGAATGTGATCAGGCAGGAGACTAGAGCAAAGCCATACACTAGATTTAGGGTATATTTTGGTCTATTAGAAGAATCTGTATCTCAAATTTTTAATGAAATAAAAACATATATATATATATATATATATATATATATATATATATATATATATATATAAAGTTAAATACAATGAAGGGATAGAATATGACTATAAAAATGAAAATTAAAAAAGATTTTAAAAAAGGTATTGATAAGGTGTTGGTTAAAATAGAAGAGGAAAAATTCCAAAAAAAAAATAGAAAAAGATAAAATAAAGAAAAATTGAAAAATTTAACTTTGAAAGATTAAAGAATCATGACGGAGGGGCACCTGGGTGGCTCAGTGGGTTAAGCCTCTGCCTTCAGCTCAGGTCATGATCTCAGGGTCCTGGGATCGAATCCCACATCCGGCTCTCTGCTCGGCGGGGAGCCTGCTTCCCCCTCTCCTTCTGCCTACCTCTCTGCCTACTTGTGATCTCTCTCTCTGTCAAATAAATAAATAAAATCTTAAAAAAAAAAGAATCATGGGGGGAAAGCCATGAATTCTATGTGCTGTATTCCCTAGTGTTGGAGTTTTGTAGTATTCATTGATTGGTAAACTTGGTCTTGGTTGGATGTTCTTGCTGATCTTCTGGGGAGGGGACTGTTGTAGTGATTCTCAAATGCCTTTGCCCTAGTTGGAATTGCTCTGCCCTTGCCAAGAGCCAGGTTAAGCAATATGCTCAGGTTTACTCTCGGTAGCTTTTGTTCCCTGAAACCTTTCTGTACAGATTTGGAGGATGAGAATGGAAATAGTGGCCTCCCAATCTCTGGCCCCAGAGGAGACAAGAGCTCGGGGCCCCCCTCTTCAGTGAAGCCTCAGAGAAAAGCAGTCAATCACTCCTCTCTCCCTGGTCTCCAGCCATGCTCCATGCTCAGCCAGCCTGTGCCCGAGTGTTTCTATCTCTGGCACACAGCCCTGTTTGGAGACTCCAAACCCAGAAAATATTCCAGCAGTGTGCTCCCATGCCACTCCTCCCAGTGGAGGAAGGGGGAGGGGTCTCCACAGATCTCCCACTTGTGGGGTCTCTGCTTGAAGAGTAGTGGCCCAAGTATCCCTCAGATCATGGTTTATGCCAATCCTGAGCTGAGACCCTACTGAGACCCCTCCATCTTTGCAGCCAACTTCCCCACTCCGATATGTGGAGCGGGAATATCTGCCCAATATCTGGAGAGTGGATATCTGCCACACTTAGGAAGCCCCGGTCTTTTTGTGACCCCAAGGATCCTGAGACCACAGTGTCCCAGTGAAGGATCCACCCCCTGCTTAGCCACTGGAGTGACATCCCTCCACACGGAGCAGACTTCTAAAAGTTCCTGATTTCATGCTGTGCTGTGCTCTCACTTGCCGGGAGCCGGCTTACAGAGACTTCCTTCCCCTGCAGTCTATCTTCCCAAATATTGCATCAGATTCACTTCTCTGAACATCCTACCTTCCAGAAGGTGGTTGCTTTTCTTTTCTTTTTTTATTATTTCATTTATTTGTTTGACAGAGAGACATAGTGAGAAAGGGAACGCAGGGACAGTGGGAGAGGGAAAAGGAGGCTTCCTGCTGAGTGGGGAGCCCAATGGAGGGCTCAATCCCAGGACCCTGGGACTATGACCTGAGCTGAAGGCAGACGCTTAACCACTGAATCACCCAGGCACCCCAGTAGTCGCTTTTCTGTTCATAGAATTACTGCTATTCTTTTCTTTGATCTCCTGTTGAGTTTGTAGGTGTTCAGAATGGTTTGATAACTATCTAGCTGAATTCCTGGGACCAGACAAAGGTCTGGTCTCCTCCTCCCCCCTGCACTGAATATGTTTAAGAAAAATGTACAACTGTGCTGGCAATCAAGAGGGCCTGGGACCCTGGACCAACATTCATAGCTATGGTATACTAGTGCATTCTCCTGCTCTGTTAGATGGCTTTGTCATGCATTCTCATCTTTAATGGTGGATAGCACCTCACCAATCCTCACTCTTAGCGATGACCTTGTTTCTGTATGATTAAGAAAATTGAAAGAAAATATGAAAGGAACAGCCACAGACTTCCACTACCCATCTTCTGCCTTCCTGAATTGTCCATATACCATTTCCTTTTCCCCTAATGCTATGAGTGACTGTGCTCCTGTTTAAGGCCAGCATTCCACTGGCCCATTTGATCCCATTCCTCCTTATCTATTCAAGGATGGTGTTGTAGCAATTTTCCCCTGTTTTTCTTGCAGCATCAATTTTTCTCACTCTACTGGATTTTTTCCATCAACACACAAACATGTAGTTGTTTTTCCTATTTAAAAAAATCTCTCAACCATGTTTCTTCCTCTGGCTATTCTCCATTTCTTTTTCCCTAGAGCAAAGTTCCTTGAAAACCTTGTCTGTGCCTATTGTCAAATATGCATCTCCTCCTGTTCTATCTTGAAATCATTCTACTTCTATGTCCTCTCCTACCTTTCCAACAATCCTTATTAAGGCTACTAGTGTCATCCATTGCTAAAGCCAATGTTAATTTTTAGACCTTACTTTCTTAATTATCAGTAGTATTTTACACTGTTAATTACCTTATTCTCCTTAGATGCTTTTCTTACCATGGCTCCATGGATCACATGCGCACCTGGTTTCCAACAATGTTCTGACCATCCCTTGTCACTTTCTGGCTTTTGGTTCTACCTTGCTTCTCCTCTAAACTCTAGAGTGCCCCAGGGTTCTGACTTAGGTGTCTTCTCTAGCTACTCTCACTGCCTAGGTTTGATCATCCAGTCTCTGGTTTTCAATATCATCTCTGTGCTAATGACTCCAGATTCACATCTCTAGCCCTTTACTTTGCTCCAAACTGAACTCATTTATCACACTGCCTTGTAAATAGTCCCATAAGGATGTCAATAGATATCTAACACCTGATGTCCTTAAAAACATGCTCTCAATGTTAAAACTGTTCTTCCCACTTTCTTCTCAGTATCAGTTAATGCAACTTCATCCTTTCAATTGCAAAAGGCTAAAAACAGTGAATTTACCCTTGATATTTCCCTCTTCCTTGTCTCACATAGAATCCTTTAGTAAAAACAGTCACAATCCCTTTGCATGTACAGAGAATCTGTCCACTCTGGACTCCCCTTCCACCATGCTACTACAGACCCCATGATCCATCCATGCTGGATTACAGCAAGACCTACTGGTCCTATTTCCCACTCTCCCTTGTCATTCCACAGTCTGTCCTCAGTACAGCTATCAGAACAACATTAAAGAGGCCAGATCATTTTAGCTCTCTGCTGAAGCCCTCCACTGGGCTCCAGCTCAGTCCAGGAGAGCTCACAAGGCCTTGCTCTGACCTGCCAGGCCCACATGGTCTGCCCACCCCCTACCTCTGTGACATCCCTGTTGTCAGTCCTGCTCACTCTGCTCTGGTTACACTGGCCATTTTACTGCTCCTGAGTCAGCATGGGTATTCTCCTACCTTAAGACCTATGCACTTACTCCCCCCCACCCCCACCTGGAAGGCTTTCCTCCAAAACCTGCTCAGTTCCTTGAAATCTTTGCCTAAATTTCATCATCAGTAAGAATTTCTCTGGACGTCCTATCTAAAATTTCAGCCCTCTTTGTAATCCCCTTTTCAATTTTCTCCTAGGCACTGCTCCCTTTCTAGCATAATATATATTTTATTTATTATTGTCTTCCAGACTGTGTTCTATGAGGGAGAGGAGTTTTGTCTGTTTTGTTTCCTGCCTGACACATAATAGGTGCACAATGAGCAGTGGCTAAATAAACAACAGATAGCCATTATTATCTTTCTAATATCAATACAACCAGACTAGAGCTCTTGATTTACACCACTGCCGGCACACATGTGTGTGCACAAGCACGCGCGCACACACACACACATTTACACACACATACAGGTGCACACATTCCTGATTTATTCCCTAGTATTCTTCAATCAAATTAGGAAGCTAGGATTCATCCCTCTCTTCCCTATGGCGCCCAGATCCAATCCACCACAGTCCTGGCTACTCAATCTTCAACATGCACCCCAACTACAGTTCCTGACTCAATCCTTTGCTCCTCTTTACCACACCTCCCTCTAGCCTGCTGAAATGGCTCTTCACTTCCTCTCTTGGGTGCCTCTTGCACATTCCTGTGCCTCACTCCTCTTGAACTTTGGCCTCCCATCTGTGCCCACCCAGCTTCTCCAGCATTTGTACATAACTCTCCCCTGATCCCTTCCCCAGTCTTTGGCTGGTGGGCTTTTCCCCCTCATGTCCCAGTTAAATCTCTTCAGGGCATCTTCGGTGACCACCCAGACCATCCTGTCTAAAGTGGCTCCCACCCCCTACCTATATACTCCCTCCCACTATTCCCTTCACATAGATTATTTCTTTCCAAACACTTATCAAATTGCAATTACTAATTTCTTTGTATGTATGTTTCTTTTTTACATCCCCATTGAAAGTGTGGCATCCTTGAAGGCAGAGAAAGAGTCAGGAATAAGCAAATAGTAGACCCTGAAATGCATGAAGGGATATGCATTTGGATCCATATACTTTTGGACCCACTGCAGTCTCTGAAACCATCAGCTGTCCCTCTCTGCCCCTAGAAACAGGTTTTGTACAGAAGCAGTGAGGAGGACTAAATAAGACCTCCTAAAACATCTGGCTGCCAAAGCTGAGTGATCTCGTTTCCTGCTCTTCCTAGCCTGTCTTTGGTCTTTCTCGGGAGCAATTTCTCTATCACAGTTTTGTGGGAGTGAGGGGACTCCTCTCCATCAAGCAGCATCATCTCAGACAATATTATTTGAAAGGGCCTAAGAAGCA
Organism: Ailurus styani; assembly: GCA_002007465.1. Classification (NCBI taxonomy): domain Eukaryota; kingdom Metazoa; phylum Chordata; class Mammalia; order Carnivora; family Ailuridae; genus Ailurus; species Ailurus styani. Next base: position 953,439 of record LNAC01000545.1, read on the forward strand.
AGAAATAACTCACCCCAAAATAACCCTTACTTGGCTTCCAGCTGCTCTGAACAGCTGGATGCTTTTTCTGAGCCAGATAGCTTCTGTTGGGAAGCTAATAAGATGGGGAGAAACCAAACACATTGAGATATGCTAAATGGGGTCATTGTTGTTAATTCTCTTAGGAAGATAAATGCCACTGGCTTTCTCCATTCAGATTTTCAGCAAAAAGTTTTAGACTCTATGCTTAGCATTGGGCTGACTACAATCAAAGAATGAATACCCATTGTCATGAAATTTATAAACTAGATATGCTCAGGAAAATGGCACACTTAGATAATTAACAAACAATATGATAGAACATAATTAAGCGCTAACTAGTGTCATTCAGGTTCAGAGAGGATTGAGGGCTAGAGTCTTTGAAAACGGCTTCTTGGAGGAGTTTCAAGCTATGTTTTGAAGGGTATGGAAAGTTGAAGTAAAGGAAAGCCTTCGAGAGGGGAAAAAACTTGCAGTCTCATAGGTGGACATGGACCTGGGGGGGGGCAATTAGCCTGATCAGATTTAAGAGTGTCTGGAGAGGAGGTTCTAGAACCCAGATACCTGAGTGGGTCTTACATTTGCCACTTACAGGGCATTAGCACAAAAGTCCTTAACCTCTTGGAGTCTTTTGCCTCATCTGTCAAATAGAAGAAATACTACCTGTAGTCCTTCCTTACATACTCAGAGACCCCTGGTGAGCTTAGAGGAAGGGCTGGTGTCGAAGGGCTATGCCTGCAGGGGACACACGGGATGTGAGGCAGCTATGGGCATGGGGCCATCCCACCCACATCTTGAAAGCCCAACTGAGATTTAGAAGTTTTGCTTTGGGAAACCAGGGAAGGCATCTCAGCTTAGATGTAACAGGACATATACTTGGTGGAAACACATTTCTTTTTTTATGTTGAATATAAGATGGCTGGTAAACCAGGGCCACATGCTAGCAAGCAACAGCAGCTTCCTGCTCGACAAGTGAGAAATTTTATAAAGGGCATCACCCCAGGATTGAAAAGGCATCTGGTGCTCTTTCAGGAAAACTATTATGCCCTAAAGTTACTTTCTTTTTTTTTCTCCTCCCTGGCTTTCTTTAGTGTTGTCTCTGGAAACAAGAGTTTGGCAACTTTCTGTGGTAAGGCTTTGTTCCCTCCTAAATACCGCCATCTGTATTTAGAGTATGAGCAAACCACCAGTTGGTTTGGCATTTTGTTAGCCTCCAAGCAGAAAGACATGACCTTCCGGGAATGAATCAAGCTGCAGTCTGGAGCAGGTGGGGTTAACAACGGGTATAGCTAGCCAGAGCCACTGAGCAATGGTAATCTGCGAAGCTCATCCCTCTTTTCTGGATATGCTTCTTGAGTCCCACAGGAGACTTGGCCCTGACACAGAATGCTGTGACCTGGGTCCCAGCTCTGAACTTTTTAGCTACTCCCCTGCTGTGTGAAATGCCATACACAGACTCCTTAGTGAACTGAGGGCCAAATTTGGAGAAAAGTGAATCTGAGCTCAGGGCCTGGTGCTAACTGGGTAGCAGCTAATTGTCCTGAACCAGTTATTATAACCCCCATCTTGGGACCAAAGTTACCCCCTCTCTAACAGGGGAGAACTGTCTATTTCAGCATATCTCAGATCTAACTAATTACCGAAATCACCTATGACACTTGTCTAAATGCGTGTTCCCAGGCACTATGGAAAATTCTCATTCAGTCTCTCTTAGGTATCACCTTGTGATCTGTATTTTTAACATGGGTCCAGGGTGAATCACAACGTTGGAACCACTGGGTGTCTGAAACCCCATATGTGCTGGTGTTCTCTGACCTTCTGGGCTTTTGCTTTTGTTTTTGTTTTGAGGAGTAAAAGGGGAGAGCAAAGGGAGAAGGAGAGAGAATCCCAAGCAGACTCCATGCTCAGTGCAGACCCTAATGTGCACGGCTCAATCTCATGACCCTGAGATCATGAAATCAAGACCAGAAATCAAGAGTCAGGTGCTCAACCAACTGAGCCACCCAGGCACCCTATTTGACCCTCTGGTTTGATGCAACAGCCTGTGTGGAATGGAGAAGACAAAGAAACCTGTTTCTGCTGTAAAGGCCCGCTGGGCATTTTCCTACCACTTTTGCCAACCAGAATTAATTGATTCCTGGGCGCCTGGGTGGCTCAGTGGGTTAAAGCCTCTGCTTTCGGCTCAGGTCATGATCTCAGGGTCCTGGGATCGAGGCCCACATCGGGCTCCCTGCTCAGCGGGGAGCCTGCTTCCCCCTCTCTCTCTCTCTGCCTGCCTCTCTGCCTCCTTGTGATCTCTCTCCCTCTGTGAAATAAATAAATAAAATCTTTAAAAAAAAAAAAGAATTAATTGATTCCTGTCTGCCTTTAAGCATGTGCCTGGTATTGAAGCTAGCTGCCCACTCCTCTCCTTCTTATAGTCTGTGAGCACTTTGAGGCCAGAGGACGTGTCTTATTCATGTGTCCATCTACAGCAACTAGCATAGTGTTTGGCATGGAGTAGACACACCACCGAATTTTGAATGATGATGCCCTTAGCTCTGTAGGTCTGTGTTCTTCCTATTCATTCTACTTCCTGCTGTGACCCAGGAGACACTTAAATTAGGATCAGAACTGGCAAGCCAAATGTCTACAATTTCAATCTTGGGCATCTCTCTGGGGCCCAAGGCACCCTAGTATCACCCAAGTACAGCATGGCCCCTATAGGCTTAGGTGCTTTCTCCCCTACCCTCACAACCCTGGCCCAGCCTGGACCTCGGGTTGGACAAAGCAGGGGGCCTCTGGTCTATAGGTCCCGATTCAGCCCACCATTCTGAGGCATGTATGGGAAAGAAAACTGGCCTCCTCCCAGCAAAGAGCTGCATTTCAGCCCCTGCACCACAGGCCTCTGCTCTCCACCAGGCTTGTCTGTTCTAGCTCAGCCTAGCCCAGCTCCCTCCTCCTCAGCCAGCACTCCTCCTGAGAGAGGAGTGTGTTTAAGATTCCCTGCACGGGGTGTAAGAGGTGATTCCAAGCATCTTGCTGCAGAGTGAACTAATCCTACCACGTTAATTCTCCCCTCAGTTCATTCCATCTTATTAGAGCCGGCAGGCACCCTGTGATGCTTCATTACCTGCGCCACTCCAAGGCAAGGCTCTCTTTTAATGAGCTGAGCAATGTGGAGAGCACCCTGCTAAGCACCCCAGATGGATGCATTTGTCCTGAAAAGGGGGAAGCCCTGAACCCCCCAGACCTGTTCACGGGACAAAGCTGTTAAGAAGAAGAATGGATCCCACCCTCTGCCCACCTAATGCAACTGTCAACATCATACCCTGTTTTCTAAGGGAGAAAGTGCCATTTCCTCCCAGAGGTCTCATTGGGGGTGACTTCGAAATTACCCCCAGGAAGAAGGAAAGAAATGGAGTTTTGCCTTGGTAAGTGGAGAGAGGGCATACGCATCAGTGGGGCTGTTCCTGCTCCTGAGTGTGCGTGCAGGCCTGGGGGTGTGGGCTGCATGAGGGTGAGGGCGTGGCAGCCGTGCCAGGACCAGGAGGCAGTTCTTACACTGTGCGTCTTCATCCTTAAAGAGCTCTGGCCTTCCCAGCGAGCCAGCTGGCTGTGAGAAGAGATCGCCGCTAATTAATCAAGTCCTCTCCACCTTGGTGAGTGAGGCTCCCACCGGAAGGTAAAATATTGCCATAGCTAGCAAAGGGCAGCTGACTGGGTATGGTGATCCAGAATGGTGGTGGTGGGGAGGGTCCATCAGGAGGGCACCATTATTTCACCGGCACGCTATGCCTCCATTCCCAGAAGCCCAGGCTGCCAGAGCACCCTTGCTCGCTTTCATGCTCCTGCTTTGTCTGACCTGCATTTTATGCTCCCCATCTCTCTGTTCTCAGACTCCTACTCTTGCTGGGTGGCATTTAATTTGCCATATTCCCTGTGCTCAGCTTCATGAGCTTATCTCTGTGCACATTTCTGCCTTTTACTACATTTCTCAATTTTTATTGTCCAAAGTGCAGAGGGGAAAAAAGAAAACGACCAAAGGGAAACTGTGTGTGTGTTAGTGAGGCCAGCTTCTCTGAGGAAAGGGCCTTTGCATGCATTGCATAGAAGGAAAATCTTAGAGAGAGTGGACAGAGAGAAGAAAATAACTTACTGAAGACTCTGTTTCCAGAATAAAAGGGTCATGGTCAGAACAGGCCCTGTGAGGCAAGTAACTTTGCAGAAGGAAACCGAAGTAAAAATATTCCTGAAAAACAAAACCAAATGGTCTCTGGGCACCTGGCAGGAAATCAAAAAGAGTATGGGCATATCTCAGAGATATTGCAGGTTCAGTTCCAGACCACTGCAATAAAGTGAATATCACAATAAAGCAAGTCAAATGAATTTTTTGGTTTCCCAATGCATATAAAAGTTATGTTTACACTATAGTGTAACTATAGTGTACACTAGCATTATGTCTAAAAAAACAATGTACAAACCTTAAATAAAAGGTACTTTAGGGTGCCTGGGTGGCTCAGTAGGTTAAAGCCTCTGCCTTCGGCTTAGGTCATGATCTCAGGGTCATGGGATCGAGGCCCGCATAGGGCTCTCTGCTCAGCGGGGAGCCTACTTCCTCCTCTCTCTCTGCCTACCTCTCCACCTACTTGTGATCTCTCTCTCTCTGTCAAATAAATAAAAATAAAAATCTTTAAAAAAAATATAAAAAATAAAAGGTACTTTATTGCTAAAAATGCTAACCATCATCTGAGTTTTCAGCGAGTCATAATCACTGATCACAGGCCACCATAAAAAATGTAATAATAATAATCAAAAGTTTGAAATATTGTGGAAGTTACCAAAATATGACACAGAGATACAAATGAAGCAAATACTGTTAGAAAAAATGGCTCTGATAGACTTGCTTGATGCACGGTTGCCACAAACCTTCACTTTGTAAAAAATGCACTATATGCAAAGATCAATAAAATGAAGTAGAATAAAACAAGGTATCCCTATAGTGAGCCTCTAAGACTGTTTCACCATGCCTACTCGTTCCCCATCCTGTCACTGTACCACCAAACCCCAACATCTACATAGCTTCTAATCGCTCTTTGTCCTTCAGCTACTGCTAAAGATGCCTGGATAGTGTGCATCCCAAAACGGGTCCAGTTTCCAGGCAAGCTATAGAACTTTTCAGTGCCTCAGTTTCTCTTTTTATAAAAGGGCTATTCTGATAATGTCCCCTTCTACATCAAGAGAATTGAGATGATAATAGTCTTTTGATGTGAAAGTACTTTGAACTAGTTGGATGGAGAACACTATTCCAACAAGGAAGTTGAGAGGAACAAAGGTGAAGAGTTCGGGGAAAGCTGATGGAGAAAAATACTTGGTTTTGAACTTGCACAGCTTCCACCAAGAAGGAAACACTGAAATCTCTATCCAGTTCACCATCAGCTGACATCCTGTTCTTCAACCCTTTCCAACCCCCAAAGCTCCATGCTGTCCATGCTACTCATAGCTTGTGCCTTCTCCTGGCTCAGGACAGTGCTACTTAAGACATCAGATTCTCCTTATTTTTCTTCTCTGTGGCCTCCTGGCCTCTACTCCAGGCTCCACATCAGAAGGGATGGTTAATGGAAAGGCCATAGAGGCAATGCATTACTAGATTAAATTCTATAAAAGGCAGCACCCGCAAGGTTGAAGAATCCTGGTCAGCATCTGTGCTGCACCTGGGCTCCCATGGGATTTCTTTCTTTTTTTTTTTTTTAAAGATTTTATTTATTTATTTGACACAGAGAGAGAGAGATCACAAGTAGGCAGAGAGGCAGGCAGAGAGACAAGGAGAGGAGGAAGCAGGCTCCCTGCTGAGCAGAGAGCCCGATGCGGGCCTCGATCCCAGGACGCTGAGATCATGACCTGAGCCGAAAGCAGAGGCTTTAACCCACTGAGCCACCCAGGCGCCCTCCCATGGGATTTCTGCTGGTATGCAGAGAAATGGCCCAGGCAGAGCCACAGAGCAATTCTTCGAGTCATCAGATCACAGATGATTCAAGATGGATGGGGTTTTGGGGGCTATCTGGCCCATTCCCCTCACTGGCTTAAATCTACCTATAATACAGCAGAGACATGGTCATCCAAACTCTCAGTGGAACTCTTCTGCTGTGGGATACCTCACTTCCCCACAAAGTTTTCTACTCCATGATTGTCATTTGTCAGAAAAATAAGCTCAAGCCTGCCTCACTTTGTTATCTGCACCAGTCCCATTCATTCATTCATTCATTCACTCACTCAGCAAATATATGCACATCACTTACCATGTCCCAGACGCTGGTCTACAATGTCAGAGATGCCATAGTGAACAGGACATACTGATTCCCATCCTTGCAGAAAGCACACTCCTGCAGAGACCCATACCAGCAAACAGGCACTCACAGTCTAGTATTGCAAAAGAAAAAGTACAGGGATCTGTGGGGACAAATAAGAGAGATGCCAGCCAAGATACTTTTGTGGGTTATCAAGACATAGATCAGGAAAGGTTTTCTGGGAGGAACAACATCTAAGTGAAAACCAGATCCAAGAGTTAGCAGGTCAAAGGAGGAAGTAAGGGGTAGGAATGAGGTGGAGGAAGTCAGGACAAGAACTGGGCCAGGGGACCTGTAGGCAAGCTGTAGAGATGATCCAAAAATGAACTACAGTGGTGACAGCCAGGGTGGAGACATTCCACGAGCTGCCAAGTCCTTACAAGCAGCCCCCAGGTTTTGTTCCTCACTTAGGAAGGGCTCCTAAGCCCTTCCCTCTCCTACCTTGACCACAACCTCTCTGCATATGCATGACCTTCCCCACTTGACTCAGCTGTGGCCCAGGGCCTCACAGCACCTCTCATCAAACTCCTGGGTTCCTCCTCAGTTTTGGCTTGATAGATTCTTCTGCCATTTACTCTTCTCTATCAGATCACAGTTCTCAATGGCTCCAAAGCACCCAAATATCCCTTACCCAGGGCCAGCCCATGGCAGAGGGGGAATTTCTCAAACACACCAGAAGTGGGTCAAAAAGTGTGTCCCATTGGCCCTGGTCTTCCCAGTGGGAGGCATGGAGACTAGGTCCTGCTCTTCTGTGAGAGCTTCTGAGATGTTTCAAAACTGGTCTCATGACTCAGAGCTCCTTTTCTCCAAATTAAGCATCCCTCTCCCCTCATCCCAAATTACCACTTCTCCAAGATGGCTAAAGTTCTTTGGATGAGATTTAAAATTAAAAGAAAAAAAGAAAATTAAAACTATCATTTTTAAAAGCAAAACGTTGTGTAGCCACAGAGTAAAATATTATTCAACCATAAAAGGGATTGAAGCACTGATTCATGGTACAATGCAGATAAACCCTGATAACATTGTGCTGAGGGAAAGAAGTCAGACACAAAAGGACACATATTGTATGGTTTTATTTATATGTAATACCCAGAATGGGCAAATTCCCAGATACAAAGGTAGATTACTAGTTGCCAGGGTCTAGGGTGGGAGAAGGGAATTGGGAGTGACTGCTAATGGGAATGGGTTTCAGTTTGGGGTGATGGAAATGTCCTGGAAGTAGACTGTGCTGATAGTTGCACAACATTATAAATGTACTTAATGCTACTGAATTTAATACAGTTAAATTTTATGTTATGTGTATTTCATCACAATTAAAAAATACCCTACCATGATAAAGGGGTTACCATTCCCCTTTCACAAATGATGGAGTTAAAGTGCTGCCTGACTTGGGGTCACAAGCAGGACCTGGGGATGAGGCCCCGGTCTTCCCACCCATGGTCCATATTCTTGCCACTGCACATCCACACTGAGGCCAGGACCTGGGCTGCTTGGTCAGCACATGAGGAAAAAAGCTACTGACACATGCTCTTACTAACAAATGTTAAATAAGGTGGGGTTAAAAACATAGTGTGCTGGTGAAGAATTGCATTTTATCCCCTTTGCAATGGTGGCATACAAGCAGGAAGTCTGGAATGGGAAAGGAGACGAACTTCTCACTTGAGAAGTAGAACAGAAGAAAAAACACCACATTACCGTTTCCCTATATTCACACCCCAGCCTGGAGCCAATGGAGGAGACAGTTTCCTTTCTATAGTGAGGAACATCCTGCTAGAAAGGACAGACATAGAAGAGCAGGTTGAGGGAGGAGAAGGAGGTCATTAACCAGGACTTGGGTAAGGACACTAAGGAAGAGATAGGAAGAATAAGGAAACTTGTGGAAAGCGGGGGTAGGCATAATGTGGGAGGGAGGGCAAGGGAGGAGATGTATTTCAGGGGAAGTGGCCCGCACTAAAGTCCTGAGGATGAGCAGTTTGCAAAACTGATATGACCTGGGAACAGATTTCCCTTTTTACTAAAATCCCCTGGGATGGGGAGAGGGGGCTGCATTGTGTGGAACTGGGAACTCGCTCTGAGGAAGGTCCTTTATGACCTGACAAGCTACAAATAGCTCCTGAGATCAACCAGAACAGAGGTAGGTGAGGGGGTAGAGAGAGAAAACTGAGCCAGGGCAGAACTGATTGCTGGGTTGACAGAGGTTAGAAGGGAAAACGGGAGGGCTGGAAAGGAGCACAGCTATTCAAGGGTTACCCCACACTCATTCCTGGGAGGGCGGCAAAGGTCCATGCCCCTCAAGAACACATAGAGCTGGGTTTCCCTGGGCCTATCAGGAAGGAAAAGCAACGTGGAGGCCCCAAGTCTTCAAGAGTCACATTATCAGTTTCTACATAACCTGATAAAAATAAAACAATCAGCTAAGAACTTGCCAATGATATCTGATTTATTCTTTATAAGAACAGGTCAGAACATCAAGGCTTAGAATGCAAAAAGAGATTTGTTCATGTGCACACAGCTAAGGCACAGAGATCTGAACCCTTGTCAGTCATATCAGGATCCCATTCCTGTCCCCTGTGGTTTGTGGTTTGAATTCAAGTCTTTGAATGCAAGGCAAGGAGGGTGGAGGTGAGCTACAGGCAAGCTTATGCTCACTGGCCTTGGGGGATTGGGCAGACAGCATGAAAGCAAAGATCTGGAAGTACAGGTCATTGTAGCTGTGTGAGGTAGGGGCCAAGGAGAGCATTTGCCTGCTATTGACAAGCACAGTCACATGCCCCCAGGGGCACAAAGAAGTCAGCTCTCTGAGCACACTCCCTCTAGAACAACTGCTTAGAACTGCTGGATTGTCCTTCCTCTTTAGCTGGGGATCCCTGTCTTCAGTGTGCGGCCTTTTCCACACTGAGGTGTGGTCTGACTTCAGTCTAAAGATACCTGTCTCCTGACTAAGGAGACCTGCCCCACAGGTCCCATCTCACAGATGGGAAAATAGCTACTGAGGGGTCAAGACACCCAGGCCACACAGCTGAAAAGGACAGAATCTAGGACTTAGACCTAGGGCTTGTGATTCTTTCATCCATGCATTCCTCCTGTACAATGCTGCCTGAAGATCTCTCACTGAGATCACTCTTGAATGCTCATCAGGGACGTTCCCAAGGACCGGACACAAAGCAAGACTTCTGCACACAGCCCACGGGCATGAGCACTCTGTCCGTGTGCAGTGCTGTTGGTAGAGGTCCACTAGCAAGCCTGCTGCCTCTAATTCACAGCCAGGGTCCCCAGTTCCCTGGGCCTGGTGCCAAAACCAGCATGTTTTGAAAACCAGCTTATGAAAGAAGCTACCCAACAGGAACCACTCATGTCTCTACTCCAAGTTTAGTGACTGTGTGGGTTTGCAACCAAAAGCTGTGGTTCAAAAGACTAAGTCACGGATTTTTTTTTAATTTTATTTATTTTTAAGTAATCTCCACACCCAATATGGGGCTCAAACTCATGACCTGAGATCGAGTCAGGTGCTCTATTGACTGAGCCAGCCAGGTGCCCCAAAAGCTTAACTTACAGATTTTGATACAGAATGCAAGGCCAAATGTCCAGATTTTTTTTTTTTTTACCTCGAATAGTGTCCCTAACACAGTGAAGATATCTGTGTCAGGGCTATCTTTGTCAGCTGATGCTCTGCAGAAAGCCCTGCCCTAGAACATCTTTCTCTATCTAGATATATCAAGAAGGCATTCAACCACTTTGTGCTTCACTTTTCCCATCTGTAAAATGGATAAGAGGAACCAGATATGCACCACACAAACTCCTGCTCTGTTGGTCTCTAGATATGTGGTCCTCGCCAAAGTATTTAACTCCCCAGAGCCCATTCATCAAATGGGGGAAATAACCACCATATATTTTTTTTTTTACTTTTGTGCCTGTCCAGCATTCATCTTCCCTTACTCTAGAAACATCACCTTTGCTTTCTTTGGGGTCTGATGGGCCAATTCCTTCTAAGGGGTACAGGGCTTGTCTTGTGACCCAGGTCTGGCCAATCAATATCCCTCTGGCCACAGTGATACATTCAGAGACAGGCCACATGCATGGAGCTCAGTTCCAGGATATTTGTAGGAAATGTAGAGGAGGAGAGGTCCTCTCTCGGTTGGGATCATTTGCAATAAGGATGTCTAGGGGCCACTCTAAGGAAAAAACTCATCTGAGAGGGAAGCCAACATAGAAGAACCCAGAGCCATAATGGGAAAGGAAAGGGACAGAGAAAGGATGAGAGGGAAGAGAAAGACCGACAGACCACATCCCAGTAACAGGGTTTGAGGCCCTGGGATCTGCTGTGTTTGAAGCCAGTCCTAACTGCTCCACTTTTTGTTTACATAAATAAGTCAAATCGGGTTTTTAACACTAAAATAGAAGTGGCCCCTGTATAATAGGTCTGCTGTGAGGCTTGCTTAAGATAATATAAGTGAAGCACTTAGCCCAGTGCCTGGCACATAGTAAGCTCTCAATAAATAATGATAGCTGTTATCGGGAGCAAATGAGATGATGGATGTAAAAACACTCAGAAAGGCATAAAGTGTTATATAAAAGTAAGGTACCTATTATATGCTTTCCTGTTCTCCAATGATCTATACCTCCCATTGCGGCTTTATCGCCCACTCTCTCATTCTCTAAATATTTCATGTGCCCAATTAGACTGTGAGCACCTCACAGTCGGGACTAGGGTTCATATTCTGTTTTAGCCATCACAGAATACAACGTGGTTGTCAAACACACCACAGCACAGCAAGGTGGTTAACACCACAGGCTTTAGTGCCCGAACACCTGGTTTCAAATGCCGGCTCTGCCCCTTACTGGCTGGGTAACTATAGAAAGCTGATTTCACCCCCTCCAGGTCCCAGTTTTCTGCTACATAAACTGGGGCCAGTGTTGGTACCTACCTCATTTAGTTGTTATGAAGATTAAATTTATTAATAGTTGTAAAGCCTGTGTAACAGAGCCTGCCCTTACTGAGCCCTATGAATGTGTCTAAGTAAACACTTCCCAATTATTTTATTATTGTAATTCAGAAGCATTTACTGAACGCTTAAAGGATATACAACCCTCTCCTTAATACTGTAATGAGGACAAGCCCCTGCCTTTAAAATAATAACAGCTATCATTTTTAGGGGCATACCCTCTGCCTTCATTTTTATTTCTAATGTTCCACTCATGGACTTTAAAGCTGGAAGGAGCCAAAAGAGACTTCTCACTTTGCAGATGAGAAAAGAGAGTCCAGAAAGGCTACATGATTTATCCAAATTGGCACAGCCTGCTAGAAACAGTGAAGAAGTGAATCCAGGTCCCCCAGCTCCAGACCCATCATGCCCTCCTCACTACACCACACTGCCTAAAGACATGGTACACAAGCATATGGCCAAGACTCATGAACATAAACAACTGCAGCTGCACAAAGACTCCTTCCTTCCTTTAACAAACATTTATTTAGCATCAAAATATGTACAACTGCCAAGAAATTAGGGAAAGGGACTAGAGTGAAGCAGAACCACTCCCCACTCTGTTTTCTTGTCAAACAGGTAGCGTAGTTATCTTTCACATTCATTTGGCAATTGATGATTTGGCATTGATGATATGTCAAGCACTGGGGACAGATACTGTGTCAAAAATAAAAGGAGATAGCCCTTGCCCCTATAAGCATAAAGTATCATGAGTTTGGCTATACACTAAGTTCTCAGTGTTATTCACTGAATCAATGAATGAATAATTAAAGTGCCAAAGAATCAGTAGATTGATAGATGGAAGGATGAATGGGTGGACGGACAGATGGTAGATGGGTGAGTGGATGTGTGGGTAGACAGATGGACAGATAAATGGATGGATGGACAAATGGATTGATGGACAGGCTTTTCAAAAACCCACACATCTTTGAGCTTTATGCATAGGACATTGCACAATTGTCTTCTCTTGATTTTCCCCCAAAGGATTTGGCATGTAGCATGAGAGATTCAATCAGGAACCCCAACACCCTGACCTTATGGATGAGAAAAGTGGCACCCAGAGAAATGGACGTCACATATAAGTTTGATTCCCCCACCACCTTTACAAACATAGCCACCCAGTGGCATAAGATTCCTAGTCCTGGAATGGGATCACAGCTAGGAAAGTTCAGTTTCATCCCCAGAGCTCCTCCTTGACACAGAGAAGCCATGCTTCAGGAAGGCCACCAGCAGATTGTGCTTATCCTAGACAGTTGATCTGGCCGACTGGTCATCAGATAGGTCTGAGAGCAGCAATTTGTAAAACTGCTACTAAAGTCCACCTGCTTGCTACCGGGTTTTTCTTCCTTTCCTTAATTTCTGCTCAGTTGTTCTTGAGGGAAAACATCTGTGGTTCTTGTCCCACTGCTGGTTGTCTTCTATTTGTCTTCCCCCTAATTCCAGTCCAGTCATGGTCAGGCAAGTATGACATGGCTCAGCAGTGTGCAGCTGTGGTCTCCTCTTTCTTCCCATTTGCACCCTGTCCCTGTGCTAGTCCTATCCCTCTCTGGCCCAGTTGTATTCTCTGTTACTTCTTGCCCACTTAGCATGTTGACTCAGGAAATAATCTATTCTAACCCACAAATAGTGAGTCTTTTTTCCTAATTTCCTAGACTATATTGAAACCTCAATACCGCTAGCACCCATGCCTGGGTACACCACTAAAGCAACCTTCACTGCTGTTGGAAAGTATATTTGTCCTTTTAGTTTTCAATGTGATCATTTCATGAGCAAAAGAATTCCAAACTCACCACAATAACTACTATCAAACAGGAAACAGAGCATCCAAGCCTTGAAATTTTATTGCAAACCAGCAAGGCTAGTGTAGAATTCCTGGATGCAATTTAACTGCTAGAAGGCAATGAAATTCCTTATACCTTCCCTGCAAAAGCAAAACATCAAATGACACAGGTTAAGAAATGCAAACCTAGCCACCTGCTGTGCTCTTCAAATATTTCTAACGATTTTTCTGATGCTTTGAACTGATTTAACCCAAAGTGCATTTGGCCCCTAAACAGTTATTCCTTTGATTTTTAAACTGGGGTGTAATTTAATTCAGAGGCCCAGCTCTCCTATACTTCTGAGTACAAGGCTGGAAGCCACAAACCTCTGAATCTAGTGGTACTTTTTTCCTTAGGGCAAAAAATTACAGTTTATTTCTGTCCAAAGAACATGACCTTAGGGAGGAAAATGAGCAAAACTGGAAGACCCCAGGGACAAAAAGTAATGAGGCTGAATCTGAGAAAACTAGGTATGGTTTGTGGAGCTATCTGACTGCCAACCAGGAAATGTGTCCTAGTCTAAACCCCTCGTCTCTTGCCTTCTTCAAGATCTTCCTATTCTTGGAAGTGATGGGTAGCCTTGGGGATACAGAGAAAAATGACAAAAATGGGGGATCATTAAGGAAGACAATTAAAAAATTAGTCCATCCTCCTGCAGTTCTTTTCATCTCTGAACCAGTAGATAAGCTACCACAATAGATTTGTGGTGGACCACAAGGTGGTACAACAAAATAATCATCTCTCCATGGGGAACTCGGGCAGAGGCCAGGCAGGGAAACACAGCTTAAAATGAATGGAAGCATATACTGAAAAAGGAAGGGGATGCCAACTTGAATTTGTAATGTCCAGCCTCTGGTGTGATCATCATTCAACCAGCTCCATTTATTTGTATTGAAGAGCCAGCGTATTTGCTCTCGAAGCAAGAGCTTCCCTGCAACCACATTCAGAACCATTTGCCGAGCCTGTGTCCTTAAATGTTCACAGTATTTTTACCGAACATTAGGAAAGCCCTTGGTAATTTGCAGCAATTTAGTATGCTTGCTTTGCTTTTAGAAAATCCACAGCAATTCAATAAACACCCAGTCACTGTGGCTGTTAGCACACACACACACACACACACACACACACACACACACACACACACGATCTCCACAGCTGCTTGCCAGCTGTCACTTCAGAAAAGGGAGCCATCAGAGCCTCCCTACCACCTCCCCTTTCTCTGTGACCCTCACTCCATCCTTTCTTCTATCCAAAGTGAAGATCAGCCCCAGAAAACCACATCCCCCCACAGCTGGCATCCCTTTCCTCTCTGGGGCATTGGGAAACCCAGGACACACTGATGAGTGGGGTAGGCCCATTGTGTACCCCAACTTGGCCTCATTTGGTGGTTAGGGGCCATCTGTTGCATTGTCAGGGTTGAGCAAGACCGTGAAGAAGGATCCACCTCTCCATCTGCTCTCTTTAGCACATGCTGGTTTGGATTTGCTGAACCTCATCCCAGATGCACACATACAAAGACAGTAATCTGGACTCTACCACCAACCTTGTTTCTTCTGCAAGTTCCTAAGTTTAATTACTAATCTTTTAATTTCCTTATAACCTTGTCTTTACCTATTTTTCCCACTTGCCCTGAAGTTCTAGGGACTACCATGAAGGTTCTCCCTAAATAATGTTCTGCTTTTCACTCTTTTTTTTTAAGATTTTATTTATTTATTTATTTGTTTGTTTGTTTGTTTGTTTATTTATTTATTTGACAGAGAGAGAGAGAGCACGCATGCACATGCAGGCACAAGCAGGGGCCGGGTCAGAGGGAGAAGCAGACTCCCCACTGAGAAGAGAGCCTGATGTGGGACTCAATCCCAGGGTTCCAGGATCATGACTTGAGCCCAAGGCAGACACTTAACTGACTGAACCACACAAGTGCCCCTACTTTTCACTCTTCATGAAAGAATGTTCTTATAAAAACTACCCAGTAAGACCCACAGGTATCATGCTGTCCATGAGATCATAGTTCTGGTAAATACCTTCTGTTTTGGGGCTAAGACTACATCTTTTAAGCCTTATCCCCATGTCTTTACATAAGGCCTAACATGTGATAAAAACCTAGTAAATATGTATTGACCTTAATAAATTAAATCATTCATTATCAAGCATCTTTTTCTAATTACTTAGACGGTGGAAAATAAAAAGTCTCAGTGAATTTGCATCTTGTCCCTTCAATGAATCCAAACCCAATACCTTCCTGGAAATTTCTATCAGCAGCCTTTAGGATCTCCAGATTCAGGAAAACTCAGTATTGTCTCTAAAGAAGACTAAAACCCTTTGACATTCCCTAGGTAAAAGAGCCATGCAATGTGATGCCATGTGATGCCAATGTCACTCCATCGGTCAGCCACCCAGTCAATACTTATCACCTAACTGTGTTTACTCAACCACAGCCACCAGGTGACTAGAAATAGACTTCTGACAATAGCAGCCCTGTAGGTACACCCACATTTGCAGTTTACACCATGTTCTCTCCTCTGGGAAACTTACTACAATGACCAAGGCCTGTGCGTGGATCCCCCATGCATCTCCAGCACTCCCTGAGCAATTGCTTGTCCTTATAAATGATGCAAAGTCACATCTCTGCTTTCTTGCACCAGGGCCCTCTAGCACTAAATGCTGAGTAACACCTTCTAATGGGACCACAATCTCCCATGCGGTATGATGTGAACCACAAAGGCTGATTCAGGGGCCCTGCCCTGCCATCCTCTCCATCCCAGGCCGTTGGGGCTGGAAATCCTCACAGCCATAAATAGCTGTCAGCAAAGAACCAGCTACTTTTCTGAGCTGTGTCATGTTTTGGGTTCAATGAGCTGCTTTCCAGCTGCAAATACACATTATGATTGATGCCTGTGAAGTATGCCAGTGTCCCAGATGGCCCCCACCCCCAACACCATCCTCCAAAAGCACAGACTCCCCAACAGCTGCACGTTATCACAGCCTCCAATGAGCACTGTGCCAAGAAAGGGATGGGGCAAGAATTTTAAATGGCACTTCCTATATCCATGGCCTAGATCAGAAGTCCCTAAAACAGCATGTTTGATAAATTCATCCAAAAATTACAGCCAACCAGGAGCAGGGTGAGAACAAATCCTTCACACACATATGGATTTATTAAATATTTAAAGTTGCTACATAGATCTAAAGAGCCAGGTTATTTATTTTTGCAGGGTTGATCAATCATTTGTTTCCCTACAGAATGACAGACCTTTAACTACTCATCTAATTATGTCTGTGCAACCACATTGCTGCTACCCTAGCACTTAATATTTTATCCATACAGCTCCCCAGAAAAATAGTGGCACCACAGGGCTGATTGTCCAACAGGACTCCTATTTGCTTTGAGGAATCATTGTGCCCACTCCCATGGCACTCAACCCCTCCCCCCAAATTAAGAGGAATTTCTCTTAAGGAAGAGAAATGGAATAATATCTGTTTATTTCTCTCCTTCTCACTTCAAACAGGAGATTTACTTTCACAAACCCCCTTAAGAGTTTGATGTGTTTGCTGAAAACCGCTGCTGAGTTAAAGAGCGCCAGCAAATGACATCAGCCTACAATTTCCAGTAGCTGTACAGCTTCAAGATAAGGCCGAGTTCTTGTCTCGGCTGCAGTGGTATGGTTTGAACTGATACCAGGCCAAGCAGCAATCACCCTCCCACATGTTGGGTGGCAGGAGGGATTCCATTATTTGTCAGTCTCCATGATAATGACAAACAGGTGTTAAGTGCCTGCAGGTAAGCTAGACATGGTACCAGCTACAGAAATAAGGACACTGCCCACAAGTTGCTTCAGCCAAAGAGAGACAAGACAATGAATCTGTCATGGGTTGGGACTCCAACCTCATCAGAGATTTGGCTTCCATTTGGCAGCCAGTTATTTCCTACAGTGTCAGGGTAAAGCCTCACTCATGTGCTATCACTGATTATTTATTTAGACTAAAGCCTTCCTTTACACTGATCTGTGAAAAAAAATTGGTGGAGAAGCATTCTGTGCAAATAAATGGTACAAATAAGAGGGGAAAGAATTATACTATGGTGAGACAGCCAAGTTGATTTAAATACTAAGCAATAGGCACTCACATACACACAGTGATGTCCTGATTCTGTGGGTCAAGTGAAATTGTTAGATACTGTGTGTTCCAGTCCAGAAGCAGAGTTCTTTGTTCACATTCAAGCTGGAAAGGGTATTTTAGATCTAACAGGTCATTTTACAGATAAGGAAAATGAGGCCGAGTGAGTAAAAAGACTTCCCCAGAATGTCTGAATGTCTCCATGATGCTCATTGCCCATGTTTAATGTCCCAATCATAGGAATAAAGGAAATTGACTCTTTGGAAGCCAGTTTGAGATAGGTCTGATACACACATACAGGCACACTTATTCCCACACCAACTGTGCCTTTCGCCTGGACCTATAACTTAAGCAGCATTCCCAGCTGTGAGCATGATCATCTGCCCTAGATACACTCATAAGTTAATTAAGTGATCTGGCTTAGGAAGAAAACTACAGGATGGAAATTCATCACACTACCTGTGAAAGTATATAGTGGGGCTCTAAGAGACTCTGTAGAAAATGAAGGCATAGAGACCTAGTGAGTATAACCAGTAACAGTGTTGGTGGGAAAACGACCCAGCACAGCTGGCCAGAACTTGGCCAGATATCGTGACCACCAACATACGACCCTGGTCTCTCCCCTAGACTGTAGGGATAAGCCCTAAACTGGTTTCTCCACTTCTACTCTTACACACCACTCCACCTCCCCTTCTAATTCATTGGTAAAGGAGTCAGAGCTTCTCAAGCATAAATCAGATCGTGTCCTTCTTCTACTGAAAGTCTTCCAGTGGTTTCTCGTTACACTTGGAATAAGTCTTTACCAGACCTCCAGCACTATTCATGATCTGGCCCCTGAGAGCCTCGCCAAGCTCATCAACAACCTCGCTCCCCTGCACCCTCCTTGCTCCAGTCCCTTTCTCAGTTCCTTAAGCACCCCTGAGGAGGTTTTGGCACAGGGCTTCGCCACTGGCCATTTCTTCCACCAGTGTTCCAAGAACATATCTCCGACTACCCTATTACCCTCTCTCACACTACCTTCTCCCATTTTCCTTCACATTACTTATCTTTCTGAATTATGTTGTTTGCTTGTATTATCAGCTTCCCTGTAAAGTGTTTCGGGTGGCCTATGGTATGGACTGACAGGGAGAGAACACACATGCACGGTGGGATCAGGTTAAGTTGTTTCAAATTCCGTCCTCTTGGAGCAGAAATGGCCACCCAGAGAGGGAGCAGATGAGGGGCCGAGCAGCTTTCCATGACATGCTCCCTGCAGTTATGGAGAATGTGGCACTCCATACTCCCGAGCTGAGAGTCTCAGTACTTGCTGCTCTCCACTCTTTTATACTCAAGAGCTTCTCTCACTATTTGAGAGGCATCTGTAGTTCTAGGAACCATTTACAAAGTCAAGATCTCCTGATTCTTCAGATGGGCTCATTTCTGGCAGGACCACATGCGCATTGGGGTAGAGAGAGTAGACTCAGTGCCCACAAATTTCTACCTCCAATTCTCTTCTCAACATCTGGAAAGTGCATTTTCCTCACCTCCTCCATCTGAAAGTAAAGTCCAGAAGAGACAAGGACTCTGTCTAGTTCGTTTTTCCCAGTATCTCCAAAAGACTCTCCCTAAACCAGGGTCATGTGCTAAGTAGGTGTGCAGTCAATTTTCACTAAATGAATTGAAAATTGGTAAAGATACTCACAAATGAAGTCTACTAAATCAGACAATTCATTCTGGGCTTCCCATCAGTTAGGTTAATTTAGTAAGATTTATAATAAGTGGCTTCTCTCATCTTCTGAGTAAACTCCGTGATAATTCCTAATTCATTGACTAATTTACTCTGTGCTGAAGTCACCACAGATTTGCAGGAACTTCAAAATAAATGAGGAATTGGGGGTGAGGAGAAAAGAGGGATGAGAATATAATGAAGTACAGTGGCAATCAGTTTATAGAAATACATATAAAATGGACCCACCCAGGGCGTAGGAGGTCAGCTGCACACTTGGCTCCATGTATCCTAGTAGCCAAAGTGAATATTATGCATCCAAAGACCACCAGCCTATCCTTCCTTCCCAAGAGGGCACAACAGTGCCCTCCCGGGTCAGTGCCATCTGTTCTGCCCCGCATGTAGGTATGGCTGTCTGTATTTGTCTTAGTTGGCAATCATGACACACTTTTTTCTTTTTCAAAAATGGGAAGGGGCTTATTGTTTTCTCGTTTATCTTTTCTCTTTACCCTAAAGTCCTCAATTTCAAGGCTATTGTCTTTTACATGTTTTCAGAAGTTCCTACGAATCTTTAGTGATGTTTCACAAAGGATAAAGCAATCATTTCCACAAGCTTGTTTTAATCTGTTGTTAATACCAAGACTAACTTCCTTGCCAAATATGAAGGCCTAACCTAGCTTTTAAACTTTTAAAACAGAACAGTTTTTAATGACTAGATCCATTCATTTATTCCATTTACCATGATGCACTGTGTGGTTACCCAGTGGTTCCCCTGGACCCACCCTTAGGGGAGTGTATAAGCCACCTAGACAACTCTGGATGGGACAGAGGCACAGCAGGGGCTGAGAAGCAGCAGGTACTCACATTGGAGCAGCACAAATATTAAATAAGGATTGTGAGTCCCAGCCTAATTGCAGAGTGATGGCCCTGCTAAGCAGGCCCAGGGTCTAAAACAGGACTCAGTGCAATCTTGAAATCATGTAATTTTTCGCCTCAATGAGCATGCAAATGTATTAGAGGGAGAAAAGAAGAAAGGGTTCTTGATTCAAAGACTTCTGAAAATGACAAGGGTGAGTGATAAAGGGACTTAGATTACAGACACAATGAGGTGGCACCCATTCCCCCTCCCTTTGCTCAGCACCTTGAAGACAGTAAGACCCCCAGGGTAGGATAGCTTGCTCCTGGCCTAAGAAAGCCAATCATGGCTGGGAATTCAGGATTCCTTGGGGAGCTGCCTACCAAAGCCACTCATCATCTTCCTGCTGCACTAAGCACTGTTCTGGGACAGGCAGAGGGTTTGCCAATTGAATGGCAATGAGGAAAGAAAGAGGAAGGAGCAACAGGAGAACATAGACCAGCCACCTGCCTTAAAGGAGTCATGATGGACAGGGAAGACAAAGCATTTGGAGCTGAGCCCATACAGATGTGCATCACCTATGTCTCATCACCTCAGAGAACAAGCAGGGTGCACCTCGGAATTTTCCAGAGCCTTGGGCATTCTCTAGATAATTCAGATATGTCTTAAACATACAATTAGAGCTAGTGGTCTTAAAGGAGTCAGTCTAAACCAGAAGGGAAAAAAAATTTGAAGAAATTTTTAACAATATCATGAGTCAGAAAAGACAATAATCAGAACAATTCTCTAATTTTCTAGAATATGCTGTTTAGATCCATGGAAGGATGGGGAATGGCCCATGTTTCTCACCAGCATCTGTCCCAATCTTTACATACTCCTGATGAGCCAGAAAGTGCCTTCTGTACGTGGGCTGCCCCATCTGAAAAAGCAACATGCTCAACCTAGGAATGAAATCAAGAGGCTTCTGGCAAGGTGCCTGCACAGGGTGGTGTCCACAGCACTTCTTCCCTTAATTCCAGAAAACTGGTTCATGCGTAACTCCAGGAACTGGAAAATGCAATCTCTGGATCTCCATCCTAACATCAATAAGGTAAATATACATTCTTAGGACTAGAAAGACAAGTGCACAATGGTACACCCTCCAAAATCCTGTAGGAAGTAGAGCCCCTGGTTTCAACATGGGGAAGAAAGGCAAGGAAGGGTAATGTCCAATGTGAGAAGGATATCTTTACCATTCTGGCATGGAAATTTTTTTATTTTTTTTATTTTTTATTTTTATTCTTTGCCCAAGGGGTACAGGTCTGTGAATCAAGATGGGATGGCATGGAAATTTTATCACCCTATTCTACAGAAGTTAAGACTTTGATGACAACATACTCATCAAGAATTTAGATGATAAGAAGGGGGGAAAGCAGTGTATTCCCAAGAAAGAGCGTGCCTCTTCTCCTTCCTATATTCTTTAATTCCAAAGTAATCCCATTTTAATTACATTTATAAATTTAAAATGGTTAATGTAGTAACATATTAGATATTCACACCCACCTTAAAACAGCACTTTAATTTCCAACTCAATTGCACCTATAAATTTGAAAACTTAATACTGGGCAGATGAGAACAATTTCACAGCCTCCCTCACATGAGCCACTTTGAAAACCACAGTCGCACTTTAATTCCTTCAATTGCATGTATAAATTTTTTAAAAGTTAATGCCATACTGTAGAGAAGAGCTTTAATTGAGTGTTAACGAGCTGCCAGATCAGCTTCTAGCCAGCCCCATTACACAGCAGGGAGCTGCAGAGGGGTCCCCAGGATACAGAACTAAAAGCATCGAAATAAACCGAATGCACCAGCCACCTTCCCATGCAACCCATGCCGGCAGTTGGCCCTGGATTTCAGATCCTTAGCCCTAAGCTTGGTCTCTTCTCTGAAAGAAAATTGAGTCAGGCACACACAAGAAAGAATACATCAGCCCCCACAAGGGAGAGCAGCTCTGTCTGGGGCAACCTGGGAATTTGAGGCCATCCTTTTAGGTGACTGTGGCACTTGTAGCTCTGTTCAACTCTGGAACGTAAGGGCCAGAAAGAACTTAAGAAGTTTCCCAGGTTGGGCGCGTAGGTGGCTCAGTGGGTTAAAGCCGCTGCCTTCGGCTCAGGTCATGATCCCAGGGTCCTGGGATAGAGGCCCACATCGGGCTCTCTGCTCACCAGGGAGCCTGCTTCCTCCTCTCTCCTCTCTCTCTGCCTGCCTCTCTCCCTACTTGTAATCTCTCTCTGTGTGTCAAATGAATAAATAAAATCTTTAAAAAAAAAAAAGAAGTGTCCCAGGTCTACTGCCCTACATTGTATATGAAGAAATAAGAAACATTTTACAGAAGAGTTTGAATGACTTGATCAAGGTCACACAGTGAGTTAGTCATCAGAATCAGAAATTGATTTCATGGCTTTTTCAACTTGTAATCCATTGCTACATCAAGGCACTTTTAAATTTTGAATTTTATTTTAACAAAAGAATGCACACGATGTTTTAAAGCACAAAAAGGCCTATGATGCAAATGGGCAGCTCTCTACCCCTGCCTCCTCACTGCTGATCCCCACTCTTCAGAGTCATCCACCCTCAACCCCTGGAGGCTTCCATTCCCCAGCTCCAAGTGGGGCTGCTTTCTTCTGGAACCTGCTGCACAGCTGTAATTCTCATCCACTTCCTTCTGGAAATTTCTGTCACTTCCATCCAATAGTCTTCTAAACCCTAGGCCTTTACCAAAAGATACTATTCTACCTTCCAAGCTGCTGTTGATAAGACCAGGTCCACTCTGACCCCTTCCACACAGTCTGCCATCCTGTCACCCACAACTGCTCTCTTCTCAGGAAGTCTGTAGGAGAGTCTCCTTACCACTAGTATTTGAACATTGACAGTGACAGGTTTGGTGGTAGGAGCTTTTTATTCATTGTATTGGGCAATTGGTTAGTTCTTCCAATATGAAATCTTGTTGCCGTCAGTTCTGGGATATTCCAGGAAATATTTCTTTGAAAAATATCTTCTCTCTGTGTAACTCCCCTTACTTAAAGGATGGATTTTCCAGACTGATCCACATCTTTTCTTTTCTATATTTGACCTACTATATATTTTGTCCTGCTTCATCAACTTTATCTTCAAACTCCTCCACTGAATTTTAAAATTCCTTTTATCATATGGTCAGTTGTTAAGGGCAATCCCGTCTTTTTTTATTGTTCCTTTTCATAGTACCCAGTTCTTCTTTTAGCAATGCAAACATTTTATTCTGAGATCAACGGGAGGATTTTTAAAGTTTTCTTCTGTTCCTGCATTGTCTTTTTCCTCCCAGTTCATTTTTTAAATCATGTTTGCATTGATTTCTGTCTTTTGTATTAAAGGCTTTTGTCATGTGTCTTGTGCTCCTTGGCTCTCCACTCATATCTAAGAGAATAACACTAAAAGGCTAAATGGAGATTTTGTGTTCTTGAGCTGGACTTTCATGGTGGCCATAGGGACTATGCACAGATTGTGATACTCCTCCTTCTGGGCACATGGTAGGACTTGTAGCCTTTGAAATTAGCTGTGGCCGTGTGACTTATTTTTGACCAATGGCATGTGAGCAGAGTGGCACGTCCTCTTTGCCTTTGCCAGGCGAAGCAGCAGACCTCCAGATGGTGGCTGCAGCAGCTTTTGTCTTGATGTGAGGATGACTCAGAGCAGACCTCTAAGCAATCCACAAGAAACAATTACTGTGATTAAGAAATAAATTTGGTTAATATAAGCTACTGAGATTCTTTGGGAATGCAAGACTGGTGCAACCACTCTGGGAAATAATATGGAGCTTCCTCAAAACGTTAAAAATAGAGCTACCCTATGACCCAGCATTGCACTACTGGGTATTTACCCCAAAGATACAAATGTAGTGATCTGAAGGAGCACCTGTATCCCAATGTTCATAGCAGCAATGTCCACAATAACCGAACTATGGAAAGAGCCCAGATGTCCATTGACAGATGAATGGATGGATAAAGATGTGGGGTGTGTGTGTGTGTGTGTGTGTG
Source organism: Ailurus styani (assembly GCA_002007465.1). Lineage (NCBI taxonomy): Eukaryota > Metazoa > Chordata > Mammalia > Carnivora > Ailuridae > Ailurus > Ailurus styani. The sequence continues at coordinate 977,314 of LNAC01000545.1, forward strand.
TGTGTGTGTGTGTGTGTGTAATGGAATACTAATCAGTCATCAAAAAAGATGGAACTAGAGGGCATTATGGTAAGCAAAATAAGTCAGAGAAAGACAATTATTATGTGATCTCATTCATATGTGGAATTTAAGAAACAAAACAGAGGATCATAGGAGAAGAGAGTCAAAAATAAAACAGGATGAAATCAGAGAGGGAGATAAACCATAAGACTCTTAACCATCAGAAACAAACTGAGGGTTACTAGAGGGGTGGGGGTGGAGTGGGGTAATTGGGTGATGGACATTAAGGAGGACACATGATGTAATGGGCACCAGCCTCTAACTCTGAAAATAATAATACATTATATGTTAATTGATTGAATTTAAATTTTAAAAATTTAAAAAAAGATAAGCCACCAAGATTCTAGAGCTGCTTTTTACTATAGCAGAACCTAGACTATCCTGACATGGTGATCCATACGAGACAATGGAAAATGTTTGGCAGAACTTTCACTGGAGATAACCTTGAGAAAGAGAAAATAGCTGTGATGATTAATTTTATGTGCCAACCTGACTAGGCTACAGAGTGCCAGATATTTGGTTAAACACTATCTGGGTGTGTCAGTGAGGGTGTTTCTGGATGAGATTCACATTTGAATTGGTAGACTGAATGAAGCAGATTGCATTCCCTAAAGTGGGTAGGCCTCATCCAATCTGTTGAGGCCCTGAATAGAACAAAAGACTGAATAAGAAAGAATTCTTTCTCTGGGTCTGACTGCATTAGAGCTGGGACATAGGTCTTCTGTCTTCAGACTTTATTTGGACAAGAACTTACATCATTGGCTCTTCTGATTCTCAGGCCTCCAGACTCCCTTTCTAGCTGATGGTAGATAAACAGATAGATAGATAGATAGATAGATAGATAGATAGATAGATAGATAGATAATGATAGACAGATACTATATATAGATATATGTTAAATATAGACACATAGAGAAGAGAGAGATACCCTATTGGTTTGGTTTCCCTGGTGAATCCTAATACAAAAACCTTGTGCACTTGTGGTGGGTGCTAGGGAACCAGGCCATTAGGAATGTGTATTTATTGATGTTAGTTGCATTTGGTGTAAAGATAAATATAAAAGACTGTAATAAGCTTAAAAAAGAACTGTGGGTATCCAAGTTGGAATGCAGAGCAACAGAGTCAATAATTTGGGGACATATATGGTTGAAAGTGTAGTAATAGTACCTCTTCCCAAATAGTAATAGAAAAAACTGAGAAGGCCCATGAGAAGAAAATATTTTTAAGATGATTATAATTCAACCTTAAAGTAAGAACCACAAAACTCGGCCACCACACCCAGTACTAAAACTCCTGAATGGACTAAGATACTCATTTAAAAATAAAGATATGGCATCCAGAAAGTCCTTTCACATGAAAATATATTTAAGGAAGAGGCTAAACCTGTAGCTCTCTCACCAAAGCCTGATCAGATTTTTTCAAAGAACCTGTAATTAAATTTAGAGAGAGACACAAGAGCAAGTGAGCAAATAAATATAGCACATTTAAGAAGTTTTTCTATAAAAGAACTGTGTGTGGTTATTTGTTCATGGAGCTGACTATAATCAAATAAATAATAAGCTAACTATGTTTTGGAGTGCTTTATATTGTCAAAAGAACTATCGGCCTGGACTGAGACTCTTCAAAACTTAAAATGACCCCTGAGCTCCCATTATCTACAGATAGGAAGTAGGATAAAAGTCTGCTCAGTTCCAAAGGAAGGCATATTCTCCATCATCTATCTCAAATGAGGCAATGGAGGATAATGAAAAAGAAAGAACATTGAAAAAGTCAGAGCAAAGAACAATAGAACACAATAGGCAAGGAACAAGAGCAGGAAAATGAATCAAGGTATAATCGAGAAAATTATCCCCTCTTAGACCTGGGGACCCTAAACAAGACTGCCCAGTGAGATTCACCACTATCCACTGCGTGACTCCCCTCCTTCCCCTTTCTAAATAAGAGTGCTTATTGGAGTAATTCTGTCATGCTCCATGAGTCTATATTGGGAAGATGGAGAGGAGGTAAACAGCTTGTTTATTTCATTACTTTGGTTTTTTATTTTGGGGGGGTGTGTTCCTATGTTTAATTCCTGACTCCTCAGATTCCTAGGAGCCACTTATGGACCTGAAGTAAAGATTCCTGAGCATCACCCCTTCAAGAGACTAGTAGAATGTACTTCTGTTTTAGAGGTTGAGCTTTATGAGAGAATAGAAAGGTCTACCTCCAGGAGAAATAAGTATAATTTGCATGTGGGAAGAAGAATACATAGAATATTTAGGGACCAGATGGGAAGACTGTTGTCCAAGTTATTCACAAATATTCTAGTTCTTCACTTTCTGGGCACATGGTAAAGTTTCACTCCCTCACCAGCTTTAAAGTTAGACAAGCATATGACTTGTCTGGCCAATGAAAAGTGTATAGAAATTATATGTGTCACTTTCAGAGGGAACTTAAGGGATCAGTGCAGAATCCATAATACTATTTCCTTCCACTCTGATGGTGGCCAACATGCCTGATAAGAGCTATTCAGCTGAGTTCCAGGAGGAGGACAACTAAGAGCAGAATTCTTGGCCAAATAATGATGGACATGTAGCTCAAGTGGGCTTGACTTTGATTAGGCTATGCTCAATATCTGAAAATCTTGTATTAAATTCCAGTCAGTTTTCCCAAAAAGGAAGCATCCAGTGTCCTGCTAGGAAGAATGGTCGCCAGGTTTGGGAGGAGAGTGAGAGAAAGGGACTGGAAGTATGCAAACTTTCACTTAGCCCTGCTTTATTTTCAGAACAATGTCTCACTTCTTCCTCCTCTGTGCACACCTCCCAGCTTCTGCTGGGACAGGGAGAGCAGTCACACACCTACACAGGCTGAGGGAGTTACTGTGGTTCTACTACTATTTAGCAATCCAACTTCTTCCCAGCCACAGAGGTAGCTAGGGCATCCAAATCCAAAGCCCAAGACTTCTGAGTTTGTTGTTTGCTGACAACACACCCACATGTATGCAAACAGGTACGCATGAGCTTAAGTTTTAGCTTATTCATTTTAAGGCAGTTTCTTTCATCTACTTTCCAGTTCCTAATATATAAAACCATCTCCTACATGCTATTATCTCTTTTCTTCATCTCTTTGCACTTATTGATGTTTCTTTTTATTTTTTTAATCATTTACTATCATTTTAGTGAACTTTGGAGGAATCAAGATGAAATCATATGTTCACACCACCAAGTATAACCAAAAATTCTACCAATTCCACTTAAAATTCACAGTGTTCCTTGCTGTCATGAGGGAATTAGGCTTATTTATTAGTCAATACTTATATTGACTGAGAAATTCACATACCATATGGAAGATACCATCATAGGAACAAAAAAAAGAAAAGCTATTTTTTATTATTATTTAGTGCTTTCTCCTTCTTCCTGTCTTTTTTCACTTTCTCCTGAATACATAGAGTGTAGGAATTTTGTATCATTCACCTTTGTAACTCCAGAACCATCTCAGTGATGAAAATTTAATAATCAACAAATGTTTGTGTAATATCTATGACAGGTTTCCACCCTCAAAGAACCTTGAGTTCATCAAAAGAATAGATATGTTAGTAGATAAACAGATACAGATAGATAAGGCAAGGTGTAAAATTTAAACTGATTAAATACAAATGAAGTCAAGCTGATTTTTTTTCAATAGTCAAAGTTTTTCAAAACAAAAACCAAGTCTCAGCAAGATTAAGCAAATTGTTCAGCATCACAAAGTATTATAAGCACTATCTTTTTGTGTATTTATACCCAAACCTGGTCTGAAAAAGAGTTCAAATAGGCAAGCCCCAAGTAGCTACTGGTGTAAACAAAGTTTTTGACACCTAGGCCAGTACATTTACTCTCACACAGCACTTCTTGGAGCCTAAGATTGAGGACCTTTATGGGAGATTCAGGAAGGAGGTGGGGTTTTAATAGAAACCTGAGTGATTGATTGGAAGAGTGCATCACGACTCTCCCAAAGAAACTCTGAGGGAAGGCTCTCATTATTAGATAATCCCAGAAGACATTTATGTTAGAAAAAGTATGAGCCTTTATAGATCCATGGAAGTCATTCTGTGTATCAACCCTTGCCATAGCCTCTTTTAAATTCCCAAAAGCACAGATAAAAGTGAAGTTCCTGCATCCCCCAGCCAGTGGTGGGGGGTTGGGAGGGGGTCAGGAAAACTAGGATGATTTAATCTGAAGCACTACCCTCTCATCATTTCCACACACTTTGACTCATTAAATCTGATCCCCTTGGCAACCCACTACACAAATGAAGAATCTAAGACTTGCTCAAGGTCAAGTATCCCAAATTCCAATCTAGATATTTGACCCCAGGTCCATGGCTTCTTTACCGGTGTTTGCTGCCTCTACCTACTTCATTTGAAATTATGGTATCTGCTTTCTCTGGCATCATTTTCTCTTTCATGGTCCCCCTACACTTGCCCTACTAGGCGCAAGCACCAAGGAGTAATGAGATGGCCCAAAGGTTGGAAGAGAAAGGGCCAGAAGCATTACAGCTCCTGAATGGCTGAAACATGTTTAACCATAAAGCCCAACTCTGAGCAAAGTCAAAACAACTGATCAGATCAGAGAAACACTCTGACAACTGAAGCGTTGTCAGAAAAATCCATAGAGCCAGGGCCCATTGAGGATGTCTCTTGCATAAGATAAAAGTGGGAAATACATTGAAGACAGCAGAGCTTCATGCAGATGTCTATAGATGAGAGAGTAGGAAATAAGGGGGAGATGATGGACAGAGAGAAGGGAAGCAAGTCGGGAACCCTACTCTGCAGAGGAAACAGCCACACTGGGCTTGCCGAAATAAATCCCTGGAGAGCATCAGAACATTTGTATAGAGGCTGGTCTGTGGACTCCCACTCAGATGGTTCCAGCGTATGAGGACAGGAAGGAGACTTTAAACCCTGCCTGAACTCACAGATGGGAGTGGGAGGGTTGAGTCAGAGAGGCTGGCAAGGAGCTATGATGCAACAATATCACAGTCTTTAAATCAGGTTGAAAATCTCCACTCCAGTGGTCTGATTACCAAGACTTTGGTGGCTCATGTACTAGTTTTTAAAATCCTGGGCGCCTGGGTGGCTCAGTGGGTTAAGCCTCTGCCTTCAGCTCAGGTCATGATCTCAGGGTCCTGGGATCAAGGCCCGCATCGGGCTCTGCTCAGCAGGGAGTCTGCTTCCTCCTCTCTCTGCCTGCCTCTCTGCCTACTTGTAATCTCTGTCTCTGTCATATAAATAAATAAAATCTTTAAAAAAATATAAATAAAGTCCCAAGAGTTCAGGCTCTCACTTCTAATCTTAGTTGGAATTAGCCATTGAATGCAGATGTGTGATTCAGGCAGGGAAATCAAAGCAAACTTGTATAAAATGAGAAGTCAGGAAAGTAGGAAGCAAGAATGCAGCTCTGGAGACCTTCTCTCCAGAGCCTCTCCCTGTCTTTCTGCTGTGGCTCAGAAGTTCGTACAGTTTCACCTTTTTTTTCCCCCTCTGTAGTGTTATTACTTTATTTGTTTACTTATTTATTTTATTGCAGTATAGCTAACATACCGTGTTAAAGTAGTTTCAGGTGTACCATATAATGATTCAACAATTCTATACATTTCTCAGTGCTCCTCAAGATAAGTATACTACTAATCTTCTTTACCTATTTCACCTATCCCCTCCACCCACCTCTCCTCTGGTAACCACCAGTTTGTTCTCTGCATTTAAGAGTCTGCTTTTTTGCTTGTCTCTTTTTTTGTTTGTTCATTTGTTTTGTTTCTTAAATTCCACATAAGTGAAATCACTTGGCATTTGTCTTTCTCTGACCAACTTATTTCATTTAGAATTCATACCCTCTAGGTCCATTCATGTTGCAAATGGCAATATCCCATTCTTTTTTATTGCCAAGCAATATTCCATTGCATATATATATATATATACCACATCTTCTTTATCCATTCATCTATCAGTGGATACTTGGGTTGCTTCCACATCTTAGCTATTATAAATAAGGCTACGAATAACATAAGGTGTGCAGTTTCATTTTAAAATCCTCTAACCAAATGACTACCCAAAATTGTTTTTAGACAGTCTTGAACATCCTGATCATTCTAAATCAATGGGGGCATCAGATAATTTCAGTCAATGCAAGTAAGTATTAAAGGCGTAAGATAAAACCAACAGGAAAGAAATGAGGAGCCCTTTATAGATAGAAGGAGAGCCAATGGATGAAGACCATTGAATAACATTTACTGGATATTTACTCCAGTCCAGACAGCAGTAGAAGATGCTTTATAAGCATTATCCTATTTAATCCCCATGAGAACACTCTGAAGATGGTATTCACAGATGAGAAACCTGAGGCTCAGCATAGTTCAGTAGTTAAGCAAGGTAACAGTTGGAGTAAAACTAGCATTTGAGCCCAAATTGCTCTGATTCCAAATCTTATAGTATTTCCCCTACACCATGCAAGAAAGGATACACCGTGTTCTGCAACTCCAAACTGCATCCACAGCAAGCAAAATACTTCATCTCACTGTCCCCCATGATAAGAGTTTAAACTGGAGAAATCCTAAAACACAGTAACCCCAGGATGCTACCCCATGTCAACTCTTTTTGCTATTTCATTGTTATAAATTAGGATAGGCAAGAGTTGGGTAGAGGGGTCTCTCTCCCTCTATCATTATAGGAATAAGAAAAAATAGAAGCTAATTTTTCTATTTAGGATTCTCTCTCTCTCTCTCTCTCTCTCTCTCTCTCTCTCTCTCTCTCTCTCTCTCTCNGTCCCTCCTTCATTCCCTTCTTCTCTCTCTCCCTTCCTCATATGGTGGGTGAAGTCACTCAGTTTTTGCCAACTCATTTCCCCCACCCCCAACCCCAGCTCCAACAGTCTCTCTTGCCTTCTGATCTTCAGCAATGTATTCATGTATTCATTTAAAAGTTCTGTCTGTGCTGAAGCCGGTGCTGCTTGTAATTGCTGGCGGCCAAAAGCTGTTCTGTTTTTTCTGGCTGAGTGTACCAGGCAATCATCAGCTGTAATTATTTCCAGTCTTGTTACAGATGGAACTTCGAGGTTTTCAGTCTTAAACAGAATTCATTATTCAAATTTCTCCAGAGCTGATAGCAAGGGGCAGGGGGCGAGCCTCCTGTGAGTCCGGGAAATCACAGAAAGTTCAGGAGAAGGCAGTTGGCCAGGTCTCAGATACCATGGGGACTAAATGTGTCTTTTAACCCCAAATCTGGAAGTCTGAGCCCCCACGTGCTTATGCCATCATGTCATCTTCGGGTCTCCAGTTTGGTCCTGTTAACTTTTCTATTTCTTTACCACAACCTTTCCGTGGGACCCAGATGGGACCTCACACATATCCCTTCTCCAAATCCAGAAGACTGTGTTAGGTATGTGTTTAGCTCCATGAAGTACAATCACTGAGTCTCTCTCTCTTTCAGAACCTTCTCTGAAGGGTGCCTGGGTGGCTCAGTGGGTTAAAGCCTCTGCTTTCGGCTCAGGTCATGATCTCAGCGTCCTGGGATCGAGGCCCGCATCGGGCTCTCTGCTCAGCGGGGAGCCTGCTTCCTCCTCTCCTTGTCTCTCTGCCTGCCTCTCTGCCTACTTGTGATCTCTCTCTCTGTGTCAAATAAATAAATAAAATCTTTAAAAAAAAAAAAAAAGAACCTTCTTTGAATTAACATGAGTTTCTTGGGAACAGAGCTCTTCTGAGAAACAGGACAATTTCAAAGTTTTGAGGGAGAGAAGCAGTTCTCATGACATCAACTCCACTGGCACCAGACTCTGGTCCACTTTAGAAGCTTATATTAGCCATCTCCTGGCTCCTGGGAGCTTCATGAGCAGGTAGGCCAGGTGTTCCTGCAATTGTCAAAGGAGCACCCCTAGCCCTAGCTGGAAGAAGCCTCCAAAGAGGAGGAGTGGCAGAAGAAAAGACCAGGGTTCCAACTCTTAGAACCTCTTTGAGGACCACATTTGCACGGAGAGCAACTATAAGGCCAAGATATAGAGGAGAATTTGGAAACAACAATTATTGAGAGACTGGGCCATTTGTCATAACGGCTCCATCAACACATCTCTCCACCCCCATTCCCAAATGACAGGAAACAGCATGCTTGCAATCTCTCCCCATCTCCTATCCCAGAGGGAAAAGCGAAGTGCCCAACATGGATCCAAAGGATAAAAAACCCAGTGCTCTTAGAGAGGATAACATCTCTGATTCAAAAGATAACTGCATCCCAGATACTTCTTCCAACCCTCTCGGCAATTTCAAACTTATCTTCAGTCTGCTGTTCAGCTCCTGCTGTGTCCTGGTTTCAGTTTCTTGCCATTCTGCCTTGCAATCCCAATTGTGGGATGCAGATTCTTGTTCATATAATTATAGCACTCTCTCTCTCTCTCTCTCTCTCAAACACATGCACATGTGCACACACACACACATACATTTTCTTCCTTCCCATCCTTCTCTTCTAGCCCCCTCTCTCTTGTTCCATTTCTCTCGGTTTCCCCCTTTCTCCCTCCTCGCTTTCTCACCCTTTCTGTCTCAGTTCCTTTCTCCCTCCCATTTTCTTGCTTATTCTCATTTTTCCACACTCCCCCACACACCTTCTTCTCCCTTCCTCACACACATATCCACACCCTCCTCTATGGCCACATCCCTCCCTCTCAGGGTCACACAGGGTCCTGACAGTGGCACTCACTGACTGAGGCTTTCAGAATGGCAGGCAGGATGGGACTAAGGCAGGAGGAAGAAACAGCAGGGAGCTGAAAAAAACAGATGGCAAGTCAGTTCTGGCTGCATAGAAGTGGAGGGAGCCCCCACTTCCAGCCCCCCGCCCACAGGTACCTCCCTCTGAGTGATGTCTGCACCAGCCCATCATGCTCCACTCCTTTGGTGGCTCCAATCTGCCACCACAACAAGCCTCCACCTATCCCACCTGGTGAGTATTCATGAGGGGCCTACTATGTGCTTAGGTTTGCCAGGTGAGCAAACAGGCAAGAAACGCAGTGAAGAGGTCAAGTGGTTGATCTACACCTATGTGGGAAATCTACAATTACATAGACTGCTCTCTAGCGGGTTTATGTTTTATGTGCTTCAACCAAGGAGCAAAGTCCACAGAGGCCTATTATCTCAGTTCTAAGTAAAATCAAGACGAGAGCTTGCAATTTTCTTTGTTCTGTGTCCTCTTATTGTGTGGGTATTAAGTAGGGAACGTTTAACAATAGAAGGCACCTATGAAAGTAGGTCTGTGATCAGAAGGAAAGGGAACTAATATCTATTGATAATTTTCTATGTGTCAATCATAATCTAAGAATATTTCATGTAATCTTTAGAGCAACACTGCTAAATAAGTATCTCCATTTAACCTATGATGAAATGAAGTCTGAAGTTACTACATGACTTGCTGGTAAGTGGTGAAGCAAAACTTGACCTCAGGTCTTACTAAGGCCAATCTAGACTACCGGATGGACCCAGACACCAGATAGCTACATGCCAATTTGTCTCTGCACCCAACACATAATATACTGCCTGACCTTGGGCTAAAAGTCTGCTGCACAACATGGCTTGGTCCCTGTTCATAAGAGGCACACAGTTGTGTCAGAATGGTAGCAAATACATGAAATAACTGAGCATTTTTACATGGACATATATAATTAAATCCCAAGCTAAGTAATCTGCACCACAGAGATCAAAGAATTCTGTAGCCTGGACTGGTCAACAAGGCTTCCTATCTGAGAAACGACAATCGCTGAGCCCTGAATGTGGGTAGGTAGAAGAAGCAACAAACGCCCTAGCAGGAGAAGCAGCATGAGCCAGTGCTGACTGGGAATAGTTCTGTGTGCACTGCAGAGAGTGAGCCACACATAATGGAGAAGATGAACCACATACTGGGAAAAGTAGCAGACACAATGCTGCAGACATCTGGGGCGACTGGGTCCTGGCGCTCCAGGCTGGTGACAGAGACTGCATTTTTTGAGATGACACAAGGACTGCTCTTAAGTAGAGTAATGCCATATGGCATTCTTCTTTTCAGGAAGATTAAATGGGTAGAGAGATTAGTGGGTAGTGGGTAGAGAGATTAGAAGGAAAGAGAATTGTTGGGGCACCTGGGTGGCTCAGTGGGTTAAAGCCTCTGCCTCCGGCTCAGATCATGATCTCAGGGTACTGGGATCGAGCCCCACATTGGGCTTCCTGCTTAGCAGGGAGCCTGCTTTCTCCTCTCTCTCTGTCTGCCTCTCTGCCTCCTTGTGATCTCCCTCTCTGTGTGTCAAATAAATAAATAAAATCTTTAAAAATAATAAAAGAAGGAAAGAGAATTGTCAAGAAACAACTGCAATCATCCAGGTATGAAGTAATGAGAGCTGAAACTGACATAGAAGTAGATATAAAAAGAAGGTGATGGATACAAAACAGGCTTTAGAAAACAATAGGACTTGCAGATTTTAAGTGATGAAGGAGCAAGGAGAAATATGACTTTGGCCAGTAAGGCAAATAAGGGAAGTTGCTAATAGAGCAAGGTGTCAGAACGAATACAGCTAATGGGCAGGAGGACAGCTGGGATTCAGACGTTGATTTGCCCAGAGTTCAGGAAACTCTTCACTTGCCACAGAGGACTCTCCTCGGCATCTAGCTGGAGAGTTAAAATATATACATATGAAAACAACCAGAACACAAACTACATATGGAACAGATGAACAAATAGAAGATGCCGGAGTGTCAACTTTATACATAAATACTAGAATTGCATTCGTAAAGGGAGCAGAGGCAGGCTCAGTAACTTTTCATGCACTTAAGAATAAAAGAATAAATAGAACAAATTTTGAGCAATGTTCGGTTCTCCTCTCCTTGTATGTCTTAATGCCTCCCTCCCTCCCCTTTCCTTCCTCCTTTGCCTCCACCCCCACCTCAACCCTGCTTCTCTTCCTCTCTCTGCCTCCCTTATGAATTTTCATGCTCACACCACCAGGAAATCTGACAGAAGGCCTCAATGACCTTTGATGGGCTCTTCTTCTTCCTATTCCTACCACACCCAATGATCACAGAATTTTTTTATCTAGTTGGGTAGCAGTTCTGATGGGGGAACTGCAGCCAGATGTTTCTCCTTTCTGAGCCATGAGAAGACTGACGAAGGAAAGAGGGCCAGAGGACAGACACACATAATAGGGACTATCACTAAATCAAGCACAGGTCAGTGAACTTTTCTGGTATCTGCCTCAGGAATCCTGATAAGACAAATCCACACAGAGAGCTGGACAAGTGGGAGGCCATGGGGAAGAAGCAGCTAGCACCTGAAGAGGTACCCAAGGGAAATGGCAACATCAGGCCAAGTTTAGGCAAGCAGTCATAGGGAAGAATCCAAGCCAAAGAACAGGGGAATGGAAGATGAGGGAAAGCCAGTGATTGGGAAGTCAGAGCTGACCATACTGGGAAGCCCAGAGAAGTTGGGTGTTATAGTCTAGGGTTAGGGTTACTAGAAGTTTGTTCAGTAAGACCAAGGACTCATTGCCAGACTGTGGACCAGAACAGTGCTCCAACTCAGAGAGAAGAATGGCAAAAGGAGGTAGAGCCTTCCTAAGAAAGGCCAAAAAGAGTAATAAACAATTATTTCCACAGTATACTGAACAACTCTCTTACAACAATTCCAGACTCTTTACTAAGTACCAACAATCACAATATCGTATAATTTGTATAAATTATACGAAATAATTTAATTATAAAATAAAAATAATAAATAAAATAAAATAATAAAAATATAAAATAATAAAAATAATAAAAATTTAAAAATAAAAATAAAATTATATTATTATCCTCACCTTGAAAAAGAAGAAACCAAGACTCAGAGATGTTATCATTTTGCCCAACTCATATATAGCAAGGAACAGAACTGGGACTCCAAACCAAATCAGGTCTATCTTACCCCAAGAATGAGAGTTTTAGAGAAAGAGACAAAGTCAGGAGAGAAACCACAGGAACTAGTGGAAGGCATTGTTCCTAGAGATGGAAGTAACACACAAAGCCCAGACAGAATCCTAGGTGACTCCAGGCCAGACCCAGTGCATTTGATCAGCAAGGCCTGAGATCTCATCTGCTAAAAAAAAGGGCTAGACTTGGGTTCTAAGGATTCATCTGGGACTACACTTTTGCCCAAGATTTTGGAACTACTTCAAAACCACTATTAGAGCCATGGTTTTCCAAGGCTTGGCTATAAATTAGGACCTTAAAGCATTCATCAGCTCAGGTGATTCCTTAGCCTCTTTGGACCTCCAGTGAAATAGGATTATACAGAGCTATCAAAAGTCTCCTCCCAGCAATATGGTCCCATGATCGAAGGGTCCACAGTTTGACCTAGAATACAAGAAAAGATGAATCTAGAGGTGGCTCTAAAAGAGCAAAGAGAAAAGGAGAAAAGAGGAGCCCTCCTTGGGGAAATCAGCCACAGATGAATGATACTGGAGGTGGCTTTCCTACCACGTGGCTTCCAGCTAGCTCACTGAGACCCCCTGGAAGACTGTGAGTATTTTACTATGTCTTTTCTTTCCAGTCTGAGATATCACTGAATTCTCCAGGCCCCTTCCATCTCTGATATTCTGTGATCCATGAAATCTGTAAGATGCTGCTGCTAATGTGTTGGCACATGATTCCCATGCAAAAGTGCTTAACTCCCTATGATATACCCTGGACTGTGCAGAGTGAGTGAGTGAGAGGCAAGTGGGTAAGTGACAGAAACACTAAAGAACAAAAGAGGAATTGTGACTTTTTTCTCTCAGCAGGACTCAGAGCTCCAGATCTAGATCTCTAGCAGTTCTATAATTCAAAGAAGTGAGCAAACTTGATGTGGCGAGCATTGCATAACGTATAGAATTGTCAAATCAGTATGTTGTACACCTGAAATGAATATAACATTGCATGTCAACTATACTTCAATAATAAAATGTTTTAAAATAAAGCAAAACACATTTGCACTTTTCTTTCCTGGTGTAGTTCAGGGGAAAAAAAAACTGGGTCTGGCAGAATCCTTGCCACTTAGTAACACTGACTTTGTCTTATATATGTTTATTTTAAAAAAATTTTGTAAAGCCCTGAAGAAATGCAATTAAAATATTATAATTATTTGTGTTAGAATATTTGCTTTTATCAGCCCCTATTAAAAATATATGCAAATTTGGAGAGGTTTTAGCATCCGAGTGAGCCTTCTGCCTCCTACCAGGCCCAACATATTCACTTTATGGAAATGTGTTGGTTGGATTCCTTTAAAAATTATTGTTATTTGGTTTTAAAGGTTTTTTTGCCACTCCGCTCTCAAACTGGCAAAATAATTAATTAGTTGCAGAGGGTTTTTGTCTTTGTGTATTTTCCTTCCTTTCTAGCCCAGATTGGCAAATCAATAGGAAAGAGTGTGACAGAATAAGAAGTGCAAAGAAGCATCATTCTCATATGAATTGCCAGATATTTTGAGATCCCTAGGGCTGGTTAAAGGGGCTAGGCCCAGATTTTCATACTATCTTGGATAAATTTTTAATCATTTTCCCAAAATCATCAAAGCACTTCATAACATTTTATTTACTCTAAAAATATCCCAGGAAGACAGCCAAAGAGCCAGAACTGTAAACGAGGGAACTAAACTTCAGAGCAGTCAAACATACATTCTGGGTCCCACTGCCAGTCCAGGACCTACACAGGGACTTGGACAGCTGAATACCTGTGATCACTGGTAGAACTGCTGCCCCATCTCAACAATCAAATATAAAGTGGTCCTATGTTTTTGCCGAAGCTTTCCATTTTCATCACTGGAACAGTCTCTTCCCTGATATCTGATAGACTTCTTTGGTTAAAAACAGCCAAATGGCCATTTGTTAACTAAGTTTAAGAGAAAAAGAAGTATTTATTGGAAGGATATTGGCATCGCTACCTAAAGTAAGCCTTGGGAAAGCCAGGAAGCCCCACGATGACTCGGGGCATTTCTCTGGCCCCTAGATGGCTCCACTCTGACCATCTTTGTCCCTCATCTTGCCTGTACCTAAAGCAGATTATCTGCTGTAGCCTGACCTGGCTTGGGTTGAGTTTAGCCCTGTACTCAGCAAAACAGGGCACTCTGACTGGCAGCCCCACCAAAAGCCTATGTTATGGAGAAGGAGCAGTTCCCCAAAGGAGGGGTTGGTTAGTGTTGTAACCACAAGGAGGGGGTAAAAGTTATTGGTCAGATAACCACCGTACCTCTCATCTCACAGATGAGGATCCCCTTGGGGTGTCTTGCCCAAGATCACATCACTAGAGACTAGTAAGAAACCCAGCTCTCCTCCCTCCTGTCCCATTACTCCTCATCAGTTTACACTAGAGGCAACTCTGTGAGTCAGATTCGATAAGCCCCACTCCCAGAGGCCATAGTCTCTGTGATTCTCTCATGGATAATGGTATATATCAAAAGAGACGATAAGGCAGAGAGAGGAATGAGGCATAGAGAAAGGGCATAAGCAAGCTTTTCATATATTCAGATTTTCTATGTCTCATTTTCCCAAACATCACCTCATTCCTGTCAGTTGCTAGTTCTGCAAGGTCTTCATTATTTCTAATTGTCCACATCTCTTTGTTTTTCTTGCTGGGAACAGATATGCCAAGTGCGCTCACAGTCCCAGGCAGTGGAGAGTCAGTATTAATTTTCTCTTCTCATTTATTAGTGGGTCAATTTTCTCTCTTGAATCTCTTTTTCCCTTAATATAATTTCAACTACAAAAAGACTGCCTGAGTCTCCTTGGGTGGTTTTTCTAGCACTGTGGGAGCGAGGCCTTTCTTCTATTGTGATCTTGTCTTTTGCTTCTGGCTTCCTTCCACTAAGGAAGTACTTTGCATGTCTGCTGGCATTTCCAAGGAGAATACACTCTTCTGCTTGGAGACTTCATCCATCGTCATCTTTTATGAGGTGAGGCTGAAGGGGTCATATCCCCGAATTCTTTCTTCATCAAAAAGGAATGGAAATTTTATGCACTTAACAAAGACAAAAAAAGTTCTTCAGAAGGCCTCAGCTTGCCCCCCACAGATACAATTTCATTCTTCCTGATGTTTATCGGCTGTTTTCTTCGATTTCTGAAGTATCACTTTAAGGAGTCAAGCCCAAGGGTCCCCTGGAGACTGGATTTCAGGGCCGAGGCCTTTCTCTGTCTGCTCAACAACTGTTATTTAGTGCTTGCATAAAGTGCCACACAAGCGTGGTTTCTGAATCTGTAAATGACTCATAGCAGAGACAAAAAAAACAGTGCCTGATCAAAATAGTGGCTGACTGACTGAAATTATGAATAAAACTTAATCACACACAGTGTAATAGATTAAGAAAGGTGAAGTACCTCACATGGGTCAAAAAGAGAGAGAGAGAAAGAGAAAGAAAAACACCGTGTGGGATTTTTTAAAAAATGTGTCTTTAAAGCAGCTCACGGGAGGAAGACTTAGACAATAGCATATGATAAGCTGACTCTGAGTAAATGGTATTGGTCAGTTATCTCTTGCTTTGTAACAAACCACCGTCAACCTCAGCAGCATTTTTTTGCAGAAACTGACAATCAGATTATAAAATGTATATGGAAATGTCAAACATCTAGAAAATCCAAAACTACATTTTTAAGAAAAACAAAGTTGGAGTACTCAAACTTTCAGATTTCAAAACTTACTATAAAGCTACAGTTATCAAGACATGTAGGACCAGAAATACAGATCAATGGAACAATATTAAACAGAAATAAACCTCATGTTTATAACCAACCGATTTTGACAATGATGCCAGGGAAATTTATTGGGGAAGGGATAGTCTCTCCAACAAATGGTGCTGGGACAGCTGAAAATGAAAGAAATAACCTCTGACCCTCACCTTATACCATACAAAAAGATGAACTCAGAACAAATTGCTCCACATCACATGTATAAGAATGCCCTTTTTCTACATGGTCCAACAGAGAACTAAGAAACACTTAATCTTCTCCCTCAAGGGGAGAAAAGACTGAGACACAAGACAAGGAAGACTTTTCCAATCAAATAAGGAAATGCTGACAAGGAGTCTTAACTAAGATGATTCAAGGATAAGCAGACTACACCTTTGACAATGATATGGCAGAAGGTAATAAAGTTTCATATTCAGACCTAATTAATTGTATTATTGAAATCTCTAATACACACCTCTTATTCACTGCTGCTCTTTTTTCCACTTGACCTAGCAATCATAAACAAAAGGTATGTAAGAATCATTATTTCCTCCCAGAGCTCTGTCAATTTTTACATCACAGATTTTGAAGGGTTCTTAGTAAGTGCATACACATAAAGTACTGCCATATCCTCTTGGTGAATTGAACACTGTTTTATTATGTAGTGATCCTCTCCATTCCTAAAAGTGCTTTAATCCATTTTATCTAATATTAAGATAGCCACATTAACTTTGTTTTGCCTGATTGGTCTTCTCATATCTTTCATTTTTAATTTTTATGTGTTAACTCAGATACAGGCAACTTCCAGTTAAGGTCACAATTTGTTCCTGATAATCAGGCATCTTGTGTGAAATCAGGAGCTTAATCTGCTTTATTTTATTTTTCCAGTAACCCACTGCACATCAGTCGAAACCATTGATCTATTTTCTAACACACAAATAACACACAAATGAATATAGTAAAATGGCTATATGTCAGTAACAAACTTGTTAGATCACAACATATTTAAAATATCCATCCTCGGGCGCCTGGGTGGCTCAGTGGGTTAAAGCCTCTGCCTTCGGCTCAGGTCATGATCCCAGGGTCCTGGGATCAAGGCCCGTGTCGGGCTCCCTGCTCAGCAGGGAGCCTGCTTCCTCCTATCTCTCTCTCTCTGCCTGCCTTTCTGCCTACTTGTAATCTCTCTCTGTCAAATAAATAAATAAAATCTTTAAAAAAAAATCCATCCTCATCACCAAAAACCAACATAGTTATTAGCAAAAGTTTCCTCATTTGCAGTAATACCTCCTCCATTCAATCATTTTTCTTACTTTTTCTTCCCTTTCCAGAATTTTTTCAACTTTCCTGTGAACTTGTTTTACAACATTAAGCTAAATATGAAAGGCGGCATAGAAACATGTTCAGAACAAGTGTACAATGGCAGAGAATTGCTCAACTGAGAACGATTCCGAGATGCTTCTAAGCAAAATCCAAGATGAACATCCTCCTTGCTAACACTTGTCAAGATTTTCAAAATCCCTACACATGATTTCACCAATTGTATTTATAACATAACTTGTTATTTCTCCTGAAATCATTTTGCCAAAAATTGAATTGAATTTGGTAGGTATAAATATAATTTTCCCCATTAAAACATTGGATGAAAAATGTTGCACTAGGAAGTATATGTTCTGTAAAGTTTGGCTAGTAAAAAGAACTTTCTACCAAGAAAATCTGAACCAGAGAAAATTCTGCAGTTATGCATCTATCTGGATATTTCCTAATTCACCCTATCACTATTTGTCTTGTAAAGAGCAAGTTTAATCTATTTATATTTATTGCTATAATGATGTATTTGAACCTGTTCTTACCAGATAATTTACTTTCTAAATTTATCTCCCCTTTTAAAATCTATTTTTGCCTTTTAAACAATACTATTGTTTCCCCTAATTAAACAGGAATTTTAGCTTGCTTTTAGGTCCTTTGATCTCCTTCCCAAAGCTCATCATACTTATATTATTCTAGACTTTTAATTCTGGATCATGATTAATAAATTTCCTTTTTTTATTTTACTTTTTCTTCTTTTACATTGGTAAAATATTCTAGATTATTCTCTCCTACTATTTAAGTATTTCATCCAAACTGTTTTCAGTGTGGATCTTTGTGTGACAAAGCCTTATATGTCTGAGAATATTTTTATCATACTCCCATATTTGAATAGCAACTTGGCTGAAAATATTCTAGAATAAAGTATTCTTTCAAAACTTTCAAAACTGAGACTTCTGATTTCCTCTCAGGAAGTAGAGATTGGGAAAGAATGACAATCCCAACTCTACAATAACATTAAAAAAAAGTGGCACAAAGAACAAGTTCATGATTTTTCTTGAACCAGTTGGAGCATGAGAATCACATGGCAACCAACAAGGCCAAAATCTAGACACATGAGCAAACAGGAAAGATGAGATGCAAGACCTGGTTTACTTTGACAAGAGCATCCAGACACCAGTAAGGAAAATTCAGCTAAGGGAATTGGCAAATTGGTGAAGAATGAAAGAGACCTAGTGATAGATGATTAAGCCTGTAGGCAGCACAGGAAATGGGGGAGTCCATACACTATTATAGGCTTTTCCTTTACAAACTCTACTGGGTACTTAAAGAAAAGATTAGAAGATTTCTGAGTCTCCCTGTGGTGCAGACCTAAAGAAGGGGAAGAACAAATTCTTTTTTTTTCTATTTATTTATTATTATTTGCCTCAGGGGTACAGGTCTGTGAATCATCAGGCTTACATCTTTCACAGCACTCAGTATAGCACAAACCCTCCCCAATGTCCATAACCCATCCACCCTATCCCTACCCTCCCACCCCCCAGTAACCCTCAGTTTGTTTTGTGAGATTAGGAGTCTCTTATAGGGGAAGAACAAATTCTGCAGGAAAGGTTAAAACTCCACCGGTAACTTTATTCTCTATATCCTTTCTGGGAAGAAAAAAAAAAAAAAGCCTGAACAGGTGAGAAAAAAGCCAACAACCACTGTCACCCTTAGGGCATTAGTGAAGACGCACTGCAGCTGAGAAAAGGTAACAGGGGAGAAAAATCCCTCTATCCCTAAATGAAGGGAATCATTCTGGGGAAGGGTATCAACATGGAAAAGGCCACATACCCAAAGATGGAAGCTTAGTCAGAACAAAAGAGAATGAACTCCACCCTTATACCCCTATGGTTAGGCTAAGAAGCATGGAGTAACAAGTAAATTGCAAGACATATATCTTTTCTTACATACAAAGCACAGTGAAGACCTCAAGCCAGAGGATGGATCATGTACTGAAAAATATTCTCTGTCAAACAAATCCTTACCCTAAACTCAAAGTATTGCTTAGTCATAGCAGTAACAAGTTTCAAATCCAGTCCAACTCCTAATTAGATTAATTCAAACTGCTGTACTGAAGTCTTAGCAGAAGGAAAAGTATACATCTTCACAAGATGTATATCTTCCTACAAAAACTTACAAAGCATACAACAAGGCAAGTAAAAGCAACACACCCCCAAGAGAAAAAGTAATATCAGAACCAAATTCAAATATGACATATGTGTTGAAACTATGACAGTAAAGTTAAAAAAGTATAATTAATATGTTAAGGATGTTAATGGCGAAGGTAAACTAAATGCAAGACTTTATGGGTAATATCAGTAAATATTAAGTTATAAGAAATAATAAAATTGAAATGCTAGAAATGAAAGCACAATAACAGAGATGAAAAATGCCTTCAACTGGCATATCAAAAGATTCAAGAAGCTAAAGAATCGGGCGCCTGGGTGGCTCAATGGGTTAAAGCCTCTGCCTTCTGGCTCAGGTCATGATATCAGGGTCCTGGGATCAAGCCGCATATCCTGCTTCCTGCTTAGTGAGGAGCCTGCTTTCTCCTCTCTCTCTGCCTGCCTCTCTGCCTACTTGTGATCTGATCTCTCTCTCTGGGTCAAATAAATAAATAAATAAAATATTTAAAAAAAAAGAAGCTAAGGAATCAAAGAATTTGAAAATTTCAAAAAATTAAACTGAAACACAGAGACGAGAAAGAAAAAGAAAGAAAGAAAGAAAGAAAGAAAGAAAGAAAGAAAGAAAGAAAGAAAGAAAAAGAAAGAAAGAAAGATACTCCGGGAGTTTAGGAATAAATCAAATAGTCTATCAAACAGGCAACTGGATACCAGAAGGAAAAGAGAGAGAGAACAGAGCAAAAGAAATATTTGAAGAAATAATTGTCAAAAAATTTAGAACACTAACGACAGACACCAAACCACAGATCGAAGAAGTTCAGAGAATAGCAAGCAGAATACATATCAAAACAAACAAACAAACAACAAACATACCTAGTTATAGAACAGTCAAACTGCTGAAAACAAAAGACAAGGAGAAAACCTTGAAAGCAGACAGAGAACCTGTACCCTTGGGGCAAATAGTAATAAAAAAAAGAAAGAAAGCAGCCAGAGAAAAAAGACACACTGCATATAAAGGAACAATGATAATTAAATTATACTTTTTTTCAAATATCAGGAAGGCTAGGAGGCAGTTGGAGTAACATTTTCAAAGTGCTGAAGATATAAAACTTCTCAACCAGAATTCTATACCAAGTGAAAATATCTTTCAGAAATAAATGAGAAATAAAGGCTTTCTTAGGCAAAAACTGAGAAAATTGGCTGCCAGCAGACCTACACTACAGAAAATATTGAAGAAAGTTTTTCAGGCAGAAATTATTATATGAAACAGAAACCTGGATCTACACAAAGAAATTAAGAGCTCTGGAAAAGGAATAAGTGAAGGTAAAATAGAATTAAGTTTTTCCTTATTTTTATTTACGCTAAAAGATAATTGATGATCTAAAGCAAAAATAGTATCAATTTACTGAGCTTATAACATATATAAAAGTAAAATACATAACAATAACACAAAGAATGGGAAGGAGGTATTGAGAATATGATTGTAAGGTTCTTACACTGCACACAAAGAGGTATTATTTTATTTAAAGATAGACTCTGATTAGTTATATTTGTATATTGTAAACCTTGGTCAATTATTAAAGAAAAATTTTAAGAGGTATAAATAAATCAAAAGGGAACACAAGTGGAATAAAAATTGCCCAATTAACCTATGAATACAGAAAAAAAGGGAAAAAAAGAAATGACAGATGGAACAAGTATAAAACTGCTAGCAAGGTGATCGAATTAATGCAAACATCAATAATTACATTCATTCACATTATATGTGAATAGCATAACATAACAGTTAAAATACAAAAATTATCAGATTGGATTAATAAAAAAGGCAAAGCCCGACAATATGCTATCTATGAGAAACTTACGTTAAATATAAAAATAAAAATATGAGACTTATGCTTCCAGGAAGCTGAGCTTGTAAATGTACTTTTCCCTCGTTCTTGCACTAAAGCCCAAAAATTATATCTAAATCAAACTTTAGAACACTCTAAAAGGTGAAGAGAAGGCAGACCAGCTATGTACTTAGGACCTAAAGAATAACATACTATGGTGAGTTCCCTGTGTTCTCCTTTTGCTTTATACATCCCAGGCTTGGAAATGAAGAAGCCAGTAGCCAGAAACACCAACAGATGCAGACAAAATAAGCCTTCCAAAAAGCTTGCTCTCTCCTAGTCAAAGGGCCAGGAATGCTCAGTCAAGACAGAGTACTTTTCCATGACAACCACTCTATTGCAAGCAAACATTACAGAAAAGGTTGTGACTGTGCTTACACCCACACCAGCAAAAATCAAGTGGGGAGGTTGGACTCCCACTTTCCCCATGCTGTCCAAAGGCAGTTCAATACTCTTGCTGAGCTGGTGTCAGGAAAGTTCAAGTAGGGGGGTCAGGATTTGATCCTCACCAGCCAGTAAAGAAAACTCCCAAACAACACAGAGACCATATGGGATGCCTGAACATCCACTCCAACCCATCAGTAACAAGGGTTTCCCTCCTCATTTCACTGAAGTAATGTCAAAGGAAACCTAAGGAAGAGTCAGGACTTTCACTACTATCCAGCAGTAAGAAAACCACGTCACTGGAGTGCCAGTGAGACCATATGGAGAGCCAGAGCTCTCACTCCAGCCCAGCACTAATGAATTGTTTCTGCCTTGAGCGTCAGTGGAGGTTAAGTAGGGAACCTGGACTTCTGCTTCCAGGCAATAATAAGACAGCAACTCCCCCTTTCCCTTTCAGACGTATTGAAAAATTCAATATCACAACTGGTATCACAACCAGGATACTGGCATTGATACAGTGTCTGGAAAAAAAAAAAAGCCTAAAAGGTTAAAACAATATTCGGAGTCTCATAGCACAACTATGAAAATATTCAAAGTATTCAAGTTTCAATTGAGAATCACTTATCATACTAAGAACCAGTAAAATGTCAAACTGATTTTTCAGAGATGATCAATAGACCCTGACACTGAAATGACAGAGATGTTAGAATTACCTAGCAAAGATTTAAAAGCAGCCATGAAGACAAATGCTTCCACAAGCAATTACAAAACTGATGAAATAAATGAAAAAATAGAAAGCTTCAGCAAAGAAACAGAGGATATAAGAAGAACCAAATGGGAAATTTAGAAGTGAAAAATACAGTAACTGGGAGGGAAAAGTTTAATAAGTAAACTAAAAAGAAGACCAAAAAAAGACAGAGAAAAGAATCAGAGAATTGGAAGGTAGAACAATGTAAGTCATCTAATCTAACCTAAATATATAAATAAAACAGTCTGAGGGGGAAAAAAATAAAAGTAAACAGAGCCTCAGCGATCTGTGGAACTACAATAGGAAATTTAACATTTATGTTATTGGACTCCCAGAGAGAGATGAGGGGAAAAAAGCAAAACTGAGAAATTAATAAATTTGCTTTGTAAAAGGTCCTACTAACAGGATAAAAGATAAGGTACAGACGAGTATATAGAATATATAAAGAACTCATGAAATTCAATGGTGAAAAAAAAATCCAAGTAGAACGCAAGCAAAAAACAATAATAATAAAATAATAAAGAGATATTTCACTGAAGATGTAGCAAATAAGCACATAAAAAGATGTACAGGATGGGGAAGGAGACAAACCATAAGAGACTCCTAATCTCACAAAACAAACTGAGGGTTACTGGGGGGTGGGAGGGTAGGGATAGGGTGGATGGGTTATGGACATTGGGGAGGGTTTGTGCTTTGGTGAATGCTGTGAAAGATGTAAGCCTGATGATTCACAGACCTGTACCCCTTGGGCAAAGAATAAAAATAAAATTNTAAATAAAATTAAAAAAAAAAAAGATGTACAGGATTATTAACGACCAAAGAAATCCAAATTAAAACCACAATGACTTATTACTATACTATCAGAATGGATAAAATTTTTAAAATGACAACACCAAATGCTAGTGAGGATTCAGAGAAACTGAATCATCATGTATTCATTTGCTAGTACGCTTGTAAAATAATGCAGCCACTCTGGGAAAGTTTGGCAGTTTCTTAAAAAACTAAACATACAACTACCATATGACTCATTATTTGTTCTCCTGGGCACTTATCTCAGAGAAATAAAGATTTATGTTTACATGAATACCTGTGCATGAATATTGTTTTTCATAATAGTCCCAAACTGGGGGCACCTGAGTGGCTCACTCCATTAAACGTTGGACTCTTTATTTCAACTCAAGTCATGATCTCAGGGTCGTGAGATCGAGCCTCCCATGAGGCTCCAAGCCTGGCTTGAGATTCTCCCTCTCTCCCTCTTCCTCTGCCCTCACCATCTCTCTCCCTCTCTAAAAAAATAAGTAAATAAATAAATAAATAATTTGAAACAAAAAGATCCTCTCTCCTTTTCCTCTGCCCTTTCCCTCTATCTAAAAGTTAAAATATAGATAGTTAGATGATAGATAGATAGATAGATAGATAGATAGATAGATAGATAGCAAAATAAAAGTCCCAAATGGAAACACTCCAGATGTCCTTCAACAGTTGAATAAAGACTGTGGTATACCCATATCAGAGAATACTTCACAGCAACAAAAAGAAAAAGCCATTACTACAAACAACTTGCATGGATCTATAGGGGACTATTCTGAGAGGGGAAAAAGGCAATCTCAAAAGGTCACATAATGTATGATTTTATTCATACAACATTTTTGAAATGACAAATTATAGAACTAGAGAACCAGTTAGTAGTCACCAAGGGTGATCACAGGAGGGCAGTAGGTGTGGCTAGAAAAGGTAACATGAGGGATTATTTTAGTGATGGAATTGTTCTATATCTTGACTGTATCAATGTTATTATCCTGGTTGTGATACTGAACTATAATTTAGCAAGATGTCATCAGTGGGAGAAACTTAGGGAAGAGTACATGGAACCTCTCTGAGTTATTTATTACAAACTACATATAAATTTATAATTATCTCAAGATAAAAAGTTTAACAAAATAAAACAATGTAAAAGTAACAACAATAAAGGATGAAAATAATATACCATTTGGGTGAGGGTCCCCAAGACCACCACATATCTGGCTATTTGCTAGGACTCATGGAGTCAGCATACAGCTATACTTACATCTAAGGCTTATTACACTATGTAGTAACGATACAACAGATCACAAAGGCTTCTAGATGTGCTCTCACTCCCACGAACACACTCTTCCCCCAGCAATGGAAATGCAACATGTGCACAATTTGCCTTCCCAGAGAAGCCAAATAGAGACCCAGCATTCAAGGTTTTAATTGGAGCTGCTCCTGTAAGCACCCTCTGCTTTAGCGTGTACCAAAATTCTAGACTCCCAGAGGGAAAGCAAGTGTGCAGGATAAACTACACTGCTTGTACAAACAGTCTTAGCACAGTGAGCCTCCTTTATTAGTGAGGCAATGGCAGCAATACCTCCAAATCCAAATTCCCAGATCCTAGCCAAGAGCCAACCTTTCCCACAAGTCTTTCTAAGGATAGCAACCCCAAGCCTACATGTTAATTCTGTACTGCACACCATGCAAACACTAGCCAAAGAAAGCTAGAATAGATATTTTAATATCAGACAAAGTAAACTCACAAACAAAGAATATTATCAGGGATAAATAGGGACATGACATAATAATGAAGGGTTCAATCCTCAAAGAAGAAATAATAATTCTATGTATGCAACTCACAAGAGAGCTTCTAAATATATGAAGTAAAAACTTATATAATTGAAACAGAAATAACCAAATCCACAATTATAGTTGGCATCCTCAACACTCGAAGTAATTAGCAAAACGAGTAGGCAGAAAACCACCAAGGATATAAAAATCCTGAACAACACTATGAACCAAAATTGACCAAACTGACACATGATCCACATCCTTCTTAAATTTACATGGAACATTCACCAAAATGTATTATATTCTTGGACCTAAAACAATGTTTTAAAAATTAAAAGAATAGAAATGATATAGAGTATAGTCTCAGACCACAAAGGAATTAAACTGGAACAGTAACAAAAATATAATTGGAAAATATTCAAATACTTAGAACTAAACAATATACTACTAATAACCTATTACTCAAAGAGAAAATCTCAAGGGAAATTTTTAAATACTTTAAGCTGAATAAAAATGAAAATACTGAATATCATCATTTGCAAGCAGCTAAAGCAGTGCTTAGATGGAAATTTATAGCAGTAAATGCTTATATTAGAAAAGAATAAAGATTTCTAATCAATAACCTAAGATTACATCTGAAAAAGAGCATATGAGACCCAAAGCAACAAGAAGAAAAAAATACAGTTCAGAATAGAAATCAATGAGATTGAAAATGGAAAAACAATAGGAAAAAAATTCAATGGAACCTCAAACTGGATTTTAGAAAAAAAGTCAATAGAAATGATACATTTTTCATCAGACTGATCAATGAAAACATGGAAAAGACACAAGTCGCTGATATTTGTATGAAAAAGGGGCCATCATTGTTATTCCTATAGTCATCAAAATGATATTGAGGGGATATTCAGAACAACTTTAGGCCAAGAACTTCAGCATCTTAGATGAAATGGACCAATTCTTTGAAAGACATAAACTACCACAGCTCATTCAAGAAGAAACACATAACCTAAATAGCCCTGTATCTATTAAAGAAATTAATTTTGTAGTCAAAACCCTCCAAGGAAAGAAAACTCCAGGCCCGTATGGTTTCACTGGCAAATTCTACCAAACATTTAAGGAAGAAATAATACCAATCTCTGCCCAACCTCTACCAGAAAATACAAACAAACTCTTTCAAATCCATTTGATGAAACCAGCACTACCCTAACAATATTAAGACCAGAAAAATAGGGCGCCTGGATGGCTCAGTGGGTTAAAGACCAGAAAAATACATTACAAAAGTTTAATTTCAGTAGAGTCCAACTAATTAATTTTTTTATTTAATGGATTGTGCTTTTGGTGGTGTATCTGAAAACTTTTTGCCTAACCCAAGAGAGGTCTGCCTAACAGAGATCTTATCCTATCTTTCCTTTAGTTATTTACACAGAATGTCCAATAAAACATGAGTATACATCTTCAAAGTACATGAAAAATATCCAAATTAAAAAATTCAAAAGATCTCAACAGACACTTCATCAGGTGAATGTCAAATAAACAGATGAAAAGATGCCCAAATCATTAGTCATTAGGGAAATGTAAATAAAAACCATGACAAGACGCCACTATGTATCTATTAAAATGTTCAGAATGATAAAGCTTGCCCACACCATTTGTTGCTGAAAATGTGGAGCCCCTGGAACTCTCATATAGTAACTACTTTATCATCAAGTAATTCAATAATGAAAGTAATGGATTGGGGTATTTTTTAGCCTTTGATTTTAAAAGAACTTGACACATGTAGAAAAGTTACCCGAAAAGAGAAGTTTCCCATTCCCTTTACCCAGCTTTCTCTAAAGTTAACAGTGTACCTAAATGTGGGGAAATTAACTAAATTAATAAATTAACAATGATACAATATTTTTAAGTAAACTATAGACATTATTTATGTATCACCAGTTTTTGGAATAATGTCTATTTTGCTGTTGCTGTTCCAGATTCGACCCAAGATCCCACATTGCATTTTCATGTCCTACCTCCTTTGTTTTCTTCAGTCTGACAGTCCCTTGGCTTTCATCGTCTTTCATAATCGTGACACTTTAGAAGTGTACTAGTCAGGCATTTTGTAGAATGTCCTTAATTTGGCTTTGTCTGATGTTTTTGAATAACTTGATTGGGACTGTAGAATTTGGGGAAGAATATCACAGAAGTGATGTGCCCTTCTTAATGCATCATATATCATACGTAAATAATGTTGATATATTACTTGCTTAAGGTGGCATCTTCGAGCTTTCCCCACTACAAAGTTACTATCTCCCCCCTCATCATTAATAAGGTTTGGGGTTGTCCCTTATCTCTCCATTTTGGCACTATATGAGCTCTTTCAATTTGAGGCCATCGGGTTTTTTTTGTTTGTTTGCTTGTTTGTTTGTTTGTTTGTTTGTTTTAACCCATTATTCCTCCCAAGAGTTTTTCTTTTCTACTTTTCTTTCTTATACCCTTAGATTCTTCTGCGTTTCTGGCCTGGTGGTGCCCCCATGGGCTGGAGTTTCACTCTCCTGTTGCTTTTCCCATATCTCTTAGCTTTTCCATTTCCTTGTTCTTCCTATTTTCTTCCTTAGAAATGTCCTAAGTCTGATGTTCCAAATCAGTAATCCATTCTTCAGTTATATCTTTTTTGCTAAATAACCCATCAATATCCAATTACGGTGTATTTCATACCTACATTTTTACTTTGTGCATTTGATGTTTTCCTGTTCTTGTTTTATGTTTATCTCCTGTAGCTTATTTATTATTTGGCTGTTTTCAAATCCTGGTCCATATGTTCTAATATTCCTGCTTTTGATAGAGTATGTGAGAATCTGTAACACTCTTAGTGCTATTTTCTTTCTGAAATAGCTATACTTCTCAAAAATCTCATTATTTTGGCTAGTGAGCTCTTTTTTCCTAGGGGTATCAGCTCTCTGTCAAATAATGAGTTGTAGGGAAGCCAGAACCCCAGTCAATATTAACGGAATTAGCTCAGATGAATGAAGAACGGATTGGAGAATTTTAGGTACCGGTGAACTGTAGTCAATCACCCCATGCTCCAAAAATCAACCTCCTCGGTCAAGTTTTACTTTCTGTCAACCCAAAGGAAAAAACACTAAGAGGGGGCACTCCTTAAATAATAATTCATCATGAGGTAGGATAGGGGAGTGGGGAAAGTTAGATGAGAAAAAGCAAGAAGCAACTTCCCAAAGTACTTGAGTCCCCACCTATTTTTGTCAGCTCCTAATAAGCACAGAGTTCTTGTGCTGTACTAATTTATTCTTGAGAACACCTGGGCTAGAGCTTGCATTTCTATAGGTATGGGACAGGTTCTATACTTCCTGAAGTAATGATAGAAGGAAAGCAAAAGCAACCTCAAAAGCAGTTCTTATCTTCCCATGGCTATGGGAAAGATCAAACATCAAAGGCATCACTCCCACACACTCTCCTCTATAACCGGGGTGCCTGGGTGGCTCAGTTGGTTAAGCATCTACTTTCAGCTCAGGTCAGGGTCCCAGCACCCTGGGATGGAGTCCCTCATCGGGCTCCCTGGGAGCCCACACTACTGGGAGCCTGCTCCTCCCTCTGGCTCTTTCTTTGTCTCTGTCTCTCAGAAATAAATAAAAATAAAATATTTTTTAAAAATCCTCTATAACCCCAAGAATTTCTTACAGTTTTCTCCATAGCTTCCTATTTTCACTCTAGAGCAAGTTTGTCAACCTCAGCACCACTGATATTTTGGGCCAAATAATTCTTTGTTATGTAAAGCTGCCTTATGCATTGTGGGATCCCTGTAGCAGCCCTGACTTATACCCACTACAAGTCAGTGGCATCCCCTCCCCAGCTGAGACAACCAAAAATGTTTCTAGATATTGCTAAAGGTCCCTGGGAGTGTGTGTGCTGTGGGGAGCTGGGGGATGAGGGAATCATTCTTGGTCGAGAACCACTGCTTTACAGTTCCTCAGGGGTTGGTTTTGAAGGCATGAGCCTGTGCTCGTGCTAGATTGGTGTCTCAGCAGGAACCACTAAAGAGCAGTCTCTGCACCTGGTAGTTGTCCAGTAAGTATTGCTTCTCTTCTCCTGTCCCCATTCCCCCAAGAAAAAATGTTCTTTAAAAAAATCAGGCTTTAAATCAGAACCACAATGGTGCTAGGGACAACCAAGAGAAGAAAGAATAGGGGAGGTAATTGACCATAGCCTTTGAGGATGCATGGCCCTGCCAGTTCCTTGAAGGCAGGGGGCTTCTCTGCCTTTGGGTGGTGCAGGGTCCACTCTTCACTGCCAATCAGACTTCCCTGTCTCCCAAGACCTGGTGCAGTCACAGGAGCCAAGAAGTCCATGCTGGACAGCTCACAGCATCAGCTGATGGGCTGTCTCATCTGGGCAATGCTCAGGCTTCAGCTCCCCTGCATTTAATTGGTATTAAAGATTAAAAAGCAAATTACCAAAGCAATCACACAGAATCCACTTGTCTATATCTTGCTACGGCTCCCAAGCAGTTTGATATTTACTGTCAGCTGGCATTTAATTACTCAGCCAGATTTGGAGGCCATAATTGACAGAATGCTGAAGACTAATTCTTTAAAAGGACGCTTTCCCCATACAAGAACACTGGGGCTCAGAGGTGACACCATCTCCCTGTTCCAAAGATCAGGGAGACAGACATCAGAACAGATTGATTCCTTCTCCCTCACTCCTCCCTACTGTTCCCTAGTTGGTTTAAGTCCTCATGCCTGCTGGAGTTGGTGGGGAAAAGCAGATGAGACTCTGAGACATGAAACAGTTCCCCTTTCTAGTCGCCAACTCCAACCTGGTCCTGATTCTACAGAAAACACCCATAACCAGGAGGAGGGACCTGCCCTCAAGGTAGAACTATAGAGCTCAGCAGACAGAACCACATGTTTGTCTAGGACAAAGACAAAAACCTGTCGGAGGCGGTTGGAGGAGCATAATGGTACCACTGACTATTTGGTTACGTATCTCCTGACCTTCACTGCGTATTGTAAAATTCCCCATCTCATCCTTGCTGCCCACGTCTTATATCATTGCTCGTTGTTTTAACTTCCTAATCCTGCATCAATTACCTCATGTACCACTTAATAATTTAGACATTTCAAACTAGACTGGGCTCAGCAGCATAAAATACAGAAAAGAGGGCAATGCAGTTCCAAGGAAATATGGGGAAAAAATTGTAACAGATCAGCTATTTCTCTTTCTATTCCTTCAAGGTCACTGTCCAATACAGCTCAGTGCTACATTAAAAACACAGAGATCTTAATACGAAGAAAGAAGCCTGTCCCAGCTTTTTTTTTAATTAATAATACCAAAACTCGAAAAAGAGGCAAATTTTCAAAAAGGAGAAATAAAATCTTTTTTTTTAAAGATTTTATTTATTTATTTGACACACAGAGAGAGATTACAAGTAGGCAGAGAGGCAGGCAGAGAGGCAGGCAGAGAGACAGGGAGAGGAGGAAGCAGGCTCCCTGCTGAGCAGGGAGCCCGATGCGGGCCTCGATCCCAGGACGCTGAGATCATGACCTGAGCCGAAAGCAGAGGCTTTAACCCACTGAGCCACCCAGGCGCCCAGAAATAAAATCTTTTAAACATTGCTAATTTCAACTAGTTATTTATCAAGGTCGACCTTGATAAATGTGCTTTTGTTTTCTGGGATTTTTTTTTTTTCCTTAAACATGGAGACTCAGGGAAAAGAATATTTTTTAAGAAGAAGGGAAAGGTTGAGGAAAAGGCTGACTTTGGAGGGATTGTTTGGGTTTGAAACCTGTGTTCTCCACCAGGAGTTTGTACTGGTCTCAGCGCCCACTGGGCACCAAATCTCTGTCTTTTCTTTTCAACGTTAGGTTCTGTTGCATTCGTATTTGAATCTCTGCAAGCCACACTCTCCAGGCCTGGGTGAAATGGCATGCTGAGGAATTTTATGAGCTAGATCGGCATGCAGATCCGCGTGGCTTTCTGTGCAGAGAGGCCAACCGGGGCTACTGTGGATGTCCCATTTAAAGCAGCAGAGTTGTCCTGTGCCCAGAGAGAGTGGGGTCTGTTCCGTTCGCAGCGCACCCGGGCGCGATCGCTAGCGGCAGGTGCTCCTACGCGGCACGTCTGCTGCGTCAGGTAGCCGGATTCACTCCACCAACTCTAACTGCACACTCGCCCAGCCAGACCCCGCCCTGATTTCTCTCACACACCTCTTCCCAAAGCGCTCTTCCGCAGACACTTCCATGGGCGTGGCCTCCATTAAGACCTAGCAGTCCTAACGTGAGTTTATATGTAACTGGCCGACTGCCCGTTTTAAGAAATTTGAAAAAGCAAATATCGTCTATTCTTTCAAAATCTCTTTGTGTTACTAACACCACGTCGGCCCATGCATCGGCGACAGCAAGAACCTCGCTCCGTTTTCATGCATTGTGTTCACCCTTGGGCTTCATAGCTTTGGGCAGGGAAGCCGTCACCTCCTTCCACTCACACGTTGTCTGGAGGTGGTTTTAATTCTTGGTCCCAAACTACCAGACTGGTATGCTGACATTCAGGCCTCAAAAAAGAATATGTGTTTTAAAAAAATAAATAAACGACATTATTAATAAACATCCACCTAAAAATAATATAAAATTATTTTTTTTATTTTTTAAGATTTTTATTTACTTATTTATTTATTTGAGAGAGAGGGAGGGAGAGAGAACATGAGGGGGGAGAAGGTCAGAGGGGGAAGCAGACTCCCCATGGAGCTGGGAGCCCAATGCGGGACTCGATTCCAGGACTCCAGAATCATGACCTGAGCCAAAGGCAGTCGCTTAACCAACTGAGCCACCCAGGAGCCCCAGAATTCTTATTTTTAAAAAATAAAGCAAAAATACAATCTCAATCACTATTAACATTTTGATGCATTTTCTTCCAATATTTTTAAATAAAATTTATTTTTGCACTATTATGATTATACATGTGTTTATTTTGTACTCTGTATTTTTACTTAATTTTTTTTACAATTCCCCCATTGAAAAGTATTCAAAATCTCCATTTCAAATTGAAACATAATATTCCCCTAGTATAGAGTTACCCTCATTTATTCAATCATTCTCTGTTGGGCTTTGAGGTGGTTCTATTTCTTTCATTATAATGAATAACCTGGAATGAACATCTCTGGACATAAATCTTTGACCCTATCATTGATTACATTTTTGGGTTTCTAAGAGTGGAATTGTTGAGTCAAAGGATGTGAAGATGTTCAAGCTCTTAAAATAAATTGCCAGATTTATATCCAGAAAGATTGCTTCAATTTATACTCCCACCAAATGTATTATCTTCATTTTTAAAAATCTTTAATAATCCGAAAGACCCAAAATTGTGTGTAGTCAGTTATTGATCTGTTTCTTTGTTATTTTTTTCACCATTCCAATGTTAAGAAAGACTGTCCTCATTCAGAAGATAGAAAAATAGCCACCTAAATATTATTGTTTTTTCAAGGATTCATTGTCTTACATTAAACTCTGTGATCTATGTGATATCAGTGAATGTAGAAGGAGAGTCTCTCCACTGGGGATGGAGCCTCCTTTCCCCATTCTTTAATGCTTCCATGTGGACTGTTCTCTTCCTCCTGCTCTTCTGCCCAAATCCTCACTGCGTAGGATGACTTAATTCAATGGGTGCATGTGGGAGAAGGCTCAGCTCCTCCTCTTGTCGTCCTTGGTTTTGCTCTTCCACTGAGAGCTTTGATTCTGCCCTGCTCTCCACAAGAGCAGTCTCTCCACACCTGCCCAGATGACCTGAAATGTTTAGTGCAGCCAGGAGCTTGGCTGGGCAAATCTCATCAGCCCAGGTGCAAAGTGCAGGAAGCCTTGTTTTCCAAAAGATCTAGACCCACATTCTTCACCCAGTCTTTACCAGTAAATCAGCATAACATACTGATTTCCTATAGCA
This sequence comes from Ailurus styani, assembly GCA_002007465.1. Classification (NCBI taxonomy): domain Eukaryota; kingdom Metazoa; phylum Chordata; class Mammalia; order Carnivora; family Ailuridae; genus Ailurus; species Ailurus styani. The sequence continues at coordinate 1,010,066 of LNAC01000545.1, forward strand.
TGGAGCCCTGGGTGTGGTGCACAAACAATGAATCTTGGATCACTGAAAAAATTAAATAAATAAATAAATATTTTTTAAAAATATTGATTTCCATCTTTCTGACTCTATGTCCATCTCTCAATTCATTTTGAATGTAGGCAGTGAGAGGACGTTATTGATTTAAAACCCTAAATCCCAAAATTTTTAATATATTTTTATATTTAAAAAGTAGCTAAGCAAAATTTCCAACTTAATAATAGTTTCTTTCCTCACCAATCCATGAGTCTTCCTTCATTTTATACTATATCTTTGAATATTTATATACTTAAATCTAAGCAATTTAGTCTATTCCATGTTCTATTTATGATATTGATCTATTCTATATTAAAGATGCTACAAAATATTTATGATGCTCTATTTACGATACTGATTCAGAACTCATGCAGATTTCTAAATATATATTATTATTTGTGTTTTGAAAGATGCAATAATGATATTATTGCATGGTAATGGGGGTTCTGGCCCACAGGGATGATATATGCAATGATGATATTATTCATTTGATTTGCCACAGAGTAGCACATAGGTTAGTGACTCCCAAACTTGGCTGCATATTAAAATCACCTGGGTGGTGTAGTTAAGCTTCGGACTCTTAGTTTTGACTCAGGTTCATCTCGGGGTCCTGAGATCAAGCTCCGAGTTGGGCTCCACCGTCTCAAGTCTGCTTGAGATTCTCTCTCTCCCTCTCCCTTTACCCTTCCCCTTGCTCTTGTGTGCTTGCTCTCTCTTTCTCTCTTATTTTTTTTCTCTCTCTAAAATAAATAAATCTCTTTAAAAAATCATCTGGGGAGCTTATAAAAATAATGATACTCGAATTGTACTCTATGTCAATGAAATCGAATGTCTGCAGGTGGAAACCAGGTATTCAGATTTTTTTTAAATGTCCATGTGATTCCAATGTGCACCAAAATGTAGGAGCTCCTCTCTTAGGAGAGGTCATTGGTTCACAGCCAGGAAACCAGGAACCAAAGATTTTAATGCCAATTCATTTACTGCCCCGTCAGTCCTTACTTGCAGAACATGGGTACATTAATACATGACCACTGCTTCCCACACTGGAAATATTTTCCATTAATAAAAGAATGTCTTTTCAATAGTTTGCAGCACCCAAAAGAAATATACTAACTTGACTTTTAGTTATAAGTTTTGCCAGACAGTATAGAGTATATTGACACAGAACTGGTTCCTGTTTTCCTAGGGGATTACATGCTAGAACAGACAATGGAAATGTAAACCAATCATAAACAGAGACTGCATCACAATAGCAAGATGCTTAACACTGTAAATAAAAAATAAACCACTAAATAATGACAGTGTGCAGTTATTTTACCGAAATATCGGGACACGTTTGAGAAATTTTCTTTTTGGTCTATAAAATTTGCAGAGTCTTTAACTTGGTCCAGACTGCTAGGAAAAAAACCCAGAATTTATATAGCATATTTCTCTTAGGTAGTCATCTTCTCCACCCCCAACCCTGAGTGTGCATCTACAGTTTTAGCTTTCTGCGCCTCCCTATCATTTCATCTGTGTGGGCCAGAACCCCCACAGCTTCCTCAGTGCCCTGACACTGGACTGTATCTGCTGGGGCAGAACTCGGGCACAATGCCCTAACATCCTCTGAGAGCTCCAGGAGCTTTCTCCATCCTCCAGCGCTTCCGTGCCCAAAGGAGGATCCCCAATCTGGTCTCTCTCTCTCTGAATCTTGCCCACATTGGACTCCATGGTGGCTGCAGTCCACAGTCACTTCCTTGTAGTTCAAAGAAACAACCCATGTTTCCAGTTCTGCTCTTTGCATTGCCCTAGACCCCAACATGCTGCCCAGTGTTCAGCTTTAGCCTTGAACCGTCCTTTTTCCGAGGTCCCACTTGGCTCCCCTCTCCCTATGCTCAGGTTTTTCCTCTACTCCTTGCATGCCATTAAGCAGAGGTAGAGAGTCAAGCCCTCAGAGGAGACTAGAAGCTGGACTGTGACTGACTCCAGCAAGTACCCCCTGTTTGGAGCTTATGCCACTCAATTACAACTTTTTCCTTCGCACCTTGCACTGTCAAATGAGATACTGCTGTCAGTGTCAGGATCCCTGGATCCACATTTTCTCTCCAGCCAGTCCCTGCCTAAGCCTGGGAGTACCCCAAAGTTTTGTCTGCATCTGCCTCCTATCTGTGTTCTGTCTGTCCCTGAACTAGCTTGTTTATATTCATAGCATTTACAGTCACCCGATGACAAAGCTGTCAGTCTCTAGGATTCTGCAGAGCTTTAGGCCTGTATCTTTGCCAGAGATCCTCCTGTGAACGTTCTGAAATCTTTAATTTTAAAGATTTCAAGGCCAAATGCTTTTACTTCCCTTGTTCCTCTGGTGACCCACTTGCCTCTTTCAATGACTCAACTTAGCTTCTTCAACCATGGCCAAAAGCAAGGTATTTTGGTATTAATAATAACAACAAGTGACAATCCCATTTGTGGGGCACTTACTGTGGGGCCAGACACCACGTTGAACTCTTTATATGAACCATTGCATTTAGTTCCTAGAGCAACCCAGCCAGGCAGGCAGCACCATGTTCGTTTTTATAGTGTAGACAGGCTAAGGACCTTGCTCCAGGCAACATGCAGACTAATATACAGTCTCCAAGTCCAGGGTCTGGGTGCCTTATCTCTGCCAGGTGCTGAGTTCCTGTTTCTCTCCCAGCACCTGATGAAGACAACGTGTGGGTATTGCAGACAACTCCCCTGTATCCATTCCATCCTGGGTGACTTAAGCCAGTCATGGCATGTCTCTCCCTTTGTGTATTAAGTTCCTAAATACGCTGCTATTCTGGGTTCAACCGTGTTCCCCCTTAAAAAGATATGTTGAAATCCTAACTCCCAGGACCTTGGAATGTGACCTTATTTGAGATAGGGTCTTCACTGAAATAGTCAAATTACAAAGGTTGTTAAGGTGGACTCTAATCCAGTATGACAGTGTTCTTATAAAAAGGGGAAATGTGGGCACAGAGATAGCACACAGGGAGAACCCTGTGTGAAGGGGGGAGATAGGCTGCCACGAGAGAGGGAACTCCCTGAAGTTAGGAGAGAAGACTGGAAAAAGCCTTTCCTGGAGCCTTCTGAGGGAGTGTGGCCTTGTCCACATCTTGATTTTTAGACTTTGGAAACTTCTCATTTGTGGTCCCTTGTTACAGCCCCAGGAAACTAATCTAGCTGTCTTTGGCCACTTTGGGATGATGACAACTGAGAGGAAACCTACTCAGTAATTCTGCAGAGAAGCCACTCCTCTTCTGCTGGTTGTGAAAGTGGATGCTGGTGACCATCACACAAACATGAGGGGAAGCAACACAAAGAGAGGGCAGATCCGTGAGGATCCTGGTCTCCTGCACCGGAGCCTGCCCCCATTTGGATCCTCCTGTCCTTTGACAGGACCCTTGTTCCCCTGTTTGAGGTGTGGTTGCAGCAGCATGACTCTAGGGCTTAGAGGTGAAATATCCTGCCCAGGGGCCCACAGTGAATACATGGCAGAGGTAAGACTTAAACTCAAGTCTATTCATGCTCACATTCAGTGCTCTCACATACTATGCAATATTGACTTCCATTTCATAAATGGAAGCTCAAGGCAGTAGGTCTCTGTTATTCCTACCTCCTCATCTCACTGCCCTCATATTTTAGTCCACTCTTCACTTTGTTCCTTAGCCTGGATTCTGATGCAAATATGCTGTACTTCTTAATCCTTGGTACTTTCCTTTAGACATGACACCACTGGCCTTCTGGCCCCACTCCTCTCTGGCCACTCCAGAGTACTGGCACCGCTGGACAAACCCTGGTCCTTTCCTTCCCCCACCATGGGGCACTTAGCCCAGGCTCAGCCATTTCCTCCTCCTCCACCAGCCTTGCTCTCTATCAGGTCTACCCCAGGAGAGAAGGAAGAAGAAACTTCCTGTGCACCCACAGTGCACCGTGTAGTTATTCTGACATGTTTGCTTCCATGCTAAATTACAGCTGTCCAAGGACAGGGTCATGCTGTCTTTGAATCTTTTAATCCTGATTTGGATTTCAGGCCACTTGAAAATCAAGTCAGTAACTTATCATTTTGCCTAATCACACATTTTCTACTCATTCAGCAAATATTTGAGCCCCTACTGTGTGTGAGGCACTGTGTTTGACAGGATAGCAAAGGTCCCTGTCCACAGGCACTAACTGTGCAGAGAAGAGAGAGAGAGAGATGTGCACACCACACTTATTTAAAGAAAGAGAAATGTCTCCATATGTTTGGCACATGGAGTTGTAAAGATGAAACTGGGGAGAGTAAACATCAGGCCCTGGACGCCTTAGAAGCCATGTTAATTGCCTGTTATGTAACATGTGTTTAAAAACCCTTTCACGTATTAAGTGTTATTCCTTCACACTAAAATACATGTGAATAGTTTCCTTTCACCACCAGAAAGGGAATTAGCTGCCCAAAAGGTGCTAGGGCAGCGAAACGAGTTAAGGGACAGATGCCTGCATGAAGTCCTCCCTCGCCTCCTTCCCCACCCCAATCCTTTTGCTTCAGAGTCTTCTGGTAGTGCTGATCTCAGGAAGAGATAGAACTCTGCCTCTGCAAAAGCTGTTTCCTATCAGCGTTGCTGGGCCTGGCCCCGACCCTGCTGAGCTGTAGGGCATTGGGCTGTGTAAGAACCATGTTGGAAGTGACTCCTTTGATGTTTTCAAAGGTCGGAGCACATCTCTCCCCTTTTGGAGTGTCACTCAGCTGTAGGTAGAGAATGTTTCAGCTGCTGGGAGAGCCAATTAGAGCCAATTAGAGCCCAACTAACCTCCCCTGACACTGAAACTCCTTGTAGAACTTGGCTGCTTCTTGCAAAAATAGTGTGCATCTAGGCCTAACTCCAGTGTGGAGTGTGCCCGACGACAGAAACCATGGGTGGCTTCGTTCTCATCCACTCCAGCTGCACATCACAATTACCTAGCAGATTTTAATCACTGACACCTAAACCCCATGCCCAGAGAATCCAGCTTAGTTCGTTTGGGTTGGGGGTCCAGGCAACAGTACTGTTTAAAAGGTCCCCGGAATTGTTTGCAAGGATGTGGATGGAACTAGAGGGGATCATGCTAAGTGAAATAAGTCTACCAAAGAAAGACAATTATCATATGATCTCACTGATATGAGGAATTTGAGGGCCAGGGTGGGGAGTCATGGGGGAAAGGAGGGAAAAATGATACAAGATGGGACCAGGGAGGGAGACAAACCATAAGAGATTCTTAATCTCAGGAAACAAACTGAGGGCTGCTGGGGAGAGGTGGGGGTGGGAGGGATGGGGTGGATGTGTGATGGACACTGGGGAGGGTATGTGCTATGGTGAGTGTTGTGAGTTGTGTAAGACTGATGAATCACAAACCTGTACCCCTGAAACAAATAATACATTACATGTTAATTAAAAAAAAATTCCCCAGAGTTGAAAAACTATATATCTGAATTCACCCAAACATCTGGCTCTCTGGAATCCAACCTCTGCTTCCCTTTCCCATGGCAGACACATTTTTCTGGATGAGTTGACACTTGCTTCTATTAACATCAAGTCCTCATTTCATATTTTTTTTATTATTCACTCCAATTTTCATGAACTCTTTCAGATATGTTCCTAATATATTTGCATTTTCATTTGATTTTATGCTTTCTTAACCAAATATTTCATATATTTTGAACGAAGAAAGTGTACAAACTAAGTTTTTTTAAAACTTTTTTGGTAGTTAAGGTGGTTGGAAACTATTTCTTTTCTAGTTAACAGGAAAATAAGTCCATACCATCTAGACATAAATTGGCACCTATAAGTGTGGATACGTTCTTATATTTATCTGGAAATGTGTATCATTATTTCTTATACATACACAAACATAACACACACACACACACATACACAAAATCTACCATAGCACAAAGCTTTACAAAGCAGATTTTCAATAAGAATTGTTGAAGGAAAAAAAATAATAAAAAAATAAAAATAAAAAAAATAAAAAGAATTGTTGAAGGAGGAAATTAATGAATACACACATGGATGAATGTGCAGAAGTTGAAACTAAAAAAGAAAAAACTTTTACTCACATATATAGATATATGGATATGTCACTTATATGTAAATACAACCTTATTTCCAGTTGGCATATGATAAGAGGACATCTGTTATAAATTTCAAATTTTTTATTCAATCAGTATATGTAAATAACTGATATATGCATATAGCAGGATAAGAGTTTAATTTTTTAAATGTTAGTATATCACATTGATGCTTTTAATAATGATTAAATAAATAAAACTCCATTATCTTATTGCTAAGTGCATATTTCCAAGATGAATCATAAAATGTAAAGGGGCCTCATTAGACTCTATGATGAGAAATGAAAAAAAAAGTAGCTTCCAGAACAAATTAAGTTCCAGATCATGAGCATAATAACAAAAAACATCAAAGACAATTGAGTCCAAAAGTTTTCAAAAGGTTTTGCTTTGGTTTGTAACAGCAGAACTTTCTTTAAACAAAACCTTAAGAAGGGGCACTTGGGTGGCTCAATCGGTTAAGTGTTTGCCTTTGTCTCAGGTCATGATCCCAGGGTCCATGATTGAGCCCTGTGTTGGGCTCCCTGCTCAGTGGAGGGAGTCTGCTCCTTCTTCTCCCTCTTCTCCCTGCCTGTGCTCTCTCTTGCTATATCTGTGTGTCTCTCTCAAATAAGTAAATAATCTTAAAAAAAAAAAAACCTTAAGAAAAAAAACACTATATATGGCCAGAATACAACTACTCTTTAGTGAGAGGGTGGAGCCTCAGAATTGGCAGCACCTGCTTCCCTCCACTCTAGAGAAGCACAGTTTAGAAACCATTAATCCCTTTAAATGACTCTGTTTCCTGACTACAGGTTAGAATTACTTGGGAGGAATCTTAAAAAATATCAATCCTGGACCCCACCCCGGAGATTTTAGTTTATTTAGGCTGAGGTGGAGCCTGAGCACTGGTATTTTTCAAAATCTCCCCTGGTGATTCTAATATGCAACCGAGGCTGGGAACCACAGATCTAGTCCAACTCCTCTAACATGCAAACAAAACACTAAAGCCCAGTAAGGTATGGGGCCATGACAATGACAATACAGCCAGTCAGTGGTCATGCTGCAATTAGCACCCCATGATCCTGAATTCTAGACCTGTGATGGTACTGTGCTCCCAGTAGACCCTCAGAAAATCTTGCTTTCTGAGGAGATTGATGGATGGCCTCCAGAAAAGTCTGTTATTACCACAGCAGAGAGGAGGGGAGTTTAGCATGATCTCCCAGTCACAGACATCCAACTTCACCCACAAGATATATAGTCATGAGAAGCAGCAATCAATCATGGAAAGTTCTTATTAAGAAAGAAGACTGAAAGAAGAATGGTCAGCAAGCACGGCTTTAATGAGGTTATCTCTGAGGAGGAAAGGGGACACATGATTGGTACAACAAGTAACAGGTGAGATGGACTGTTCTACTTGTATTCTCTCGTTTAGTCTTCACAAGAAACCAGTGAAGTTGATAACCATTTGGATGAGGAAACTTAAACTCTTAGCTTCTAAAGAGGTGTAGTAATTTGCTCAAGGTTAGAGAGCTTTAACTGGCTGAGCTAAGAAGAAACGTGGGTCTGTCATATTTGAGTGCCCAAGTTTTCAACCAGGAGAGTATAAAATGGAAAGCATAAAGTTACTCGAGTACCTCCATTTTAGGGACCCTTGACTTGAACCCAAGGTCCTGAAAGAATATTCCCATCTTCCCTTCATAAAATACAGAGTCTTGGGCCAAATCACACACAGTGTCACACCCAGAAAGCCCATCTCCTGGCTAGAAAAAACTTTTCAAGGCTCTTTGAATGAAGCTTTGCTATAAATGAGTCACATTAGCTTGCTTTGTTTTGTGTATTTATTTCTCTACTATTTGCTCTCATTATCTAGAAATCTATATTTTAACCCTAATTGTCTCCCTGAGGTAATGATTAAGGCATGACTCTGAGATTTGCATTGCAAACACCATGAGGCCTTCAATGGGAGCAGATGAATTCTGAACTTGGCATCTAACGACATTTATTGCTTCATTTTCATGTCTTCCCAGCTTCATTTTAGGCAAAATTTGTTAATATTTTTTTCCAGTTCCAAAAGGATGGGGGGTGGTATTCGGGATCATAATTTTAGGCCTATATTGACTCTACCCAGTAGATCAAAACTGCGCTTTTTATTGCTAAGACCATATCTTTGAATGAAAAACCCATGGATCAGTGCCTTATGTACATTTTACTAATGAATATTTATAGGACCACCCACAGAGTGTACAATTTCATACAAGCTACTCTATTTAGACAATGGTTATTTGGGAAAATCAGAAAGGGCTTTAGAAAAAGGCATGCTGTAAGTGGGATGCATTTTTATCCCTCCCAAAGGGAGAAGTATTCAATGGATATCTGAGCTTTTTCAGTTTTGTTGTCTTAAAAGTTTTATTTATTTTAGAAATAGTTACAATCTAGCCAGGTAAATATATTGTCATAAATTCCATTTAACTTTTTCCCTCACTGGAATAGCCTCATAAAAGACAACAAAGACCTGCAGAAAATTCAATGAGGGAATAAGATTGTCAATACAGAGTGTGTATTTGAAAATAGAATGGCACGATCAGGTACAAAGAAGAGTCTGCATTCAAGTTAATAAAAATCAATCCAGAAGAAAACATGCTATATTCTGGTGTCTAAGTAATCTTATCTTTTAATAACAATAAAGTTTTTCACTTTATAGGGCTCTTTCCTTAGAGTCTCTAAGAGTTTGTCAACCAAGAGCTGGAATGGGGTTGACAGTGCACCCAGAAGCTAAGGGTCTGTCCAAAATCTCCCATCTTTCCTCCATCAGTACAGGTGGCCTCTGCTATGTGGCAGGTTCCCCACCATCACCATCCCTCAACTTACCAATCAATAATGTCAACAAGCAAGTGTTGTTCCAATTATGATTTCAAGTATAATTGAAGAAAGTGGAAATTCATAGAAAAATATTTGTATTAGGTAATATTTTTATTGCAAATAACAAAATGCACTTACTAAATGGTGGCTATATCATATGAATATAGTGACTCTATATACCCAAATAAAAAATAGCAAATCTGACTTCTTTTCATTGAACTACCATATTTTCATGTCTCAGGAAGCCATTGATTGTAAGACATACCATCAATTTAATAACTTTCCAGGGGGAAAAGGAAAGCAAGTACCATATAGAATGTACATACCAACTATAAGAAATATATTCATTTTAGAAATGTTAAGGCATAGGAAAAAATGTGTCTTAAAAGACAGAAAACACAGCAAACTTAAATTTACACTTAGTTTGAAGAGCATTTATATATTCATTTTCTAATTTAGTTTTACCACAATTTTATAAGATACTATGATTATTATTCCCATTTTATAGATAAAGCTGAGCCTCTAGGACATTAACTTGCTCAATATCATATAGTTAATAAACGAGTACCATAGCTCTTTAATTCTAAAATCCATATTTTTTCTACTACCCCATCACCTTTTTATCTCAAACTAGTAGGACTTTTTTATCTAAAATATTTTTGCTGACCACTGGTAAGGAAAAATAATGTTTAAAAAGACTGCTACTCTTGACCTCCTCCTTGAGGGTGGTGCGCACAGCCTGGCATTGTGGCCAGGTGGCCAGAGGAGTCCTGTCAGGACGGGGCCGTGCCCTCCCGCATTTCACTACTCGAGTTCAGTAACAGTGCGGATTCCATGTTCCTGTTCCGATACTCTCTGAAAAGTGCCTGATGATTCTGATGTACTTACAGACACAAGAACAACCTTTGCTATTATTGTATAAAGCCATAAATGTACATAAATTATGTTTAAATGGTAAAAAAAAAGACTGCTACAGTAGATTTCTCATAATTGCTCTTGAAATTCATGCTTAGGAAAGACTATCTTCATACCAACATATTAATCAAGTTCTATAATCATTGTGGGGTTTTGGGTTAAATAGAGAAACGGCTGTCCCAAAAGGAAACAGTCCCTCAAGAGTAGATTTGGATCACTGACCAAAAGCTCTAATGGATCCTCACATATCTTTGGAGGAGAGACACCTGCTTTTGTAGGTTAAAACTTTGAATTTGCTACATTAATTACCCTTGGTCGATTGTGAATCTTAACTTCTTTCTAAATCCTTGGCCTGATAAATATACAGTGCCCGTAAAGCTTTCATTAATTAGGTGTGCAATAACTATCCCTACAACATTTTAGTGATGAGAGTAGAGGTTTGTAAATGGCTTTCTCCATTAACTAGATTGCTAGAAGTTGATTCAATTGCAGGAGTTTGGCTGTGCCTGGATATGAGCTTATGGGAGCGCATCCAATCTAGAGTTGAAGATACATTTTTCTAATAAAGACACGTTCCATGGTGGCAGCATCCAGGGCTTCTGCGTGGTATGGATAGCACCATGGGCATCTGCCATCCACCAATGCATGCTGACCACTGTGGTAGCTGCAGTATTGTGTAAACAATGGAATGGGAGTGTACCTTTGTCAACACGATTAGTGCCACAACCCAGAAGAACACAATCTCCAAGAGAGAAAATGTTGCCCTATCTACTTATGCCCTCAAATCTGTAGTGAGAGACCTCAAGCCTGCTACATTGATCCATGTTTCCCACCTTAAACAAAAGACAACTGTGTTCTGCAATCCATCCCCCCATCTCACTGCAGGGATACTGTTCTGGGTCTACAAAAATAAGTGGGGAGTTTCTACTTTTGTCCCAATAAATACCAACAAGTAAACAGAACTATTTACATATGGTTATGAGAGCAGTGCCTGGGTGGCTCAGTCATTGAGTATCTGCCTTCGGTTCAGGTCATGATCCCAGTGTCCTGCTCAGTGGGAATCCTGCTTCTCCTTCTCTCAATTTCCCTGCTTGTATTCCCTCTCTCACTGTCTCCCTCTCTGTGTCAAATAAATAAATGAAATCTTAAAATATAGATTAGATAGATAGATAGAAAGATAGATAGATAGATATGGTTATAAGTGAAAGATTCCCCCCAAAACTGTAAATTTAGTGGTGATTATTTAAGAATTTGGATTTGTGGGTTACCTGGGTGGCTCAGATGGTTAAGCATCTGCCTTTGGCTCAGGTCATGATCTCAGGGTCCTGGGATGGAGCCCCAATCAGGCTCCCTGCTCAGCGGGAAGCCCACTTCCCCCACTCCTTCTGCCCCTCCCCACTCTTGTGTGCATGCATGTTCTCTCTTTCAAATAAATAATTAATTAAAAAGAAAGAATTTGGATTTGCTGCTAGCATTCAGGGGCTGGCTTTGTGCTTTGGACCTATTCCTCTTTTAAGTCACTTCTTACCATTTAAAGAAGGAGAATACTATAACTGAACAAACAGCATAGCCAAGGCAAAGAGAATGAGAACTGAGAGGATGCCAGAGAGAGACGAGCCAATCATAAATGTGGAACCTAGTGGGGATTCCCAAGGCGACACCAAACTGATTTCCCCTATGTAATAATCAGATCTTTTCAGAGACCAGAGGGCCTTTTGAATGGCCTCAAGAGAAAACAGCAAAGGCAGACAGCTTTTGAAATGCAAGAAAAAACTTATTCTACTCCCTCGTTTAACATATTTTGGAAATAAAATAAGATACTTAAAAAACAAATAAGAAAATTGAGTTGGTCATTAAAACATGCCCTGACTATAAAGAAAATCCAGAGTGGTTCCTTCAAGAGAACCCCCCAAAACCATTTAAAGTGGGGATGTGGTGTTATCTTCAGCCCTATCCAGAGGCCAAGGAAGGCACAGATCACCTCAGCAGCCCCCGTCGCCTTAGGAGACTTGGATTTTACTCTTCCCACTGTTGTAGAAAGGGAACAGATGTCCCCTAGGCAATTTTTCTCCAAAGGACCTCAGAAAGTAACAGCTGCTACAGACTTCAGCCATGCCTTCCAGGCGCTTCTGAAGATGAGGGAATTTCCTTCCTGCTTTCACCGCCCTCCTAGATTCTCCACCCACAGAGCTGAGCTTGCCTGGTCTGCTCCACCACAGAGCGCGAGGACAGATCTGATATACATAAATCAACATATTACTCACTTTCTAGCACTGCCTTGACAGCTGTTACATGAGCACATTGTTAGAAACTGTCAAGCAGTGATACACAGTGCCTTTTACAACATATGTTGACTTTTATCTAATGTAGTTCCATAATTAGCCCCAGGGAAAGCAAATCCGGGCATCCACCTGGCTGTGTGATCTCAGTTAACCTTTGCTTTCTTCTGAAGAAAGTTAGCAGGGTGGGGGTGGAGACCCAGGCACCTGGGCCCCCGGGACTAAGAGAAAATCAGTAAGTGTATGAGCTAGGGAGGGTAGGGCACAATTCTTACATCTTCCTGACCTCTGCCCATTCTCCATGGAAAATATGTCTGCGATCAGAGGCCAAGGGGTCTGGAGAGCTGCTCGGGTTGTTCAGATCCCCCAGGCCTGGATGAGTCTTGGAATTAGTACTGGAAAAATCACCCCGGAACCAGGGCCACTCAACGTTAAAGAACTTGAAAGAAAAAACTAAGCATTGCTTCAAATGTTATCCTTGGTGCTCCTTTCAGAAAGGTGTTTCTCTCTCAGAAAAAAAGACAAAACTTGCACACAATGAAAGTACATTTTCACTGAACTTCAGAGTGCAGCAGGTAACTTAGCAAGGTCACTTAGCAAGGTGATATAACAGACAGAATATAAGCTTGCAGTAAGAGAGTCTAGACTCAAGTTCAACCTCCTTCATTTACCAACAGAGGAACCATGGGAAACTTTGTAATTTGTCATGTCCTCCCTTTCCTCGGTTTCAAATGAAAATAAGGCCAGAGGCACTATGTCACAATGTCATGAAAGCCAGGAGTTGGTCCCCATGGCTTCTCCAGCACCGTGGACAGTGTGTAGATCAGGAATATTTTTAATGAATGATTTCATACACATAGTATTCTAATAAAAACTAAATGAGATGTAGAAACATTTTGAAGACAGAAAATCTGTGTCCAAATATGAGTTATCTGATTTAACTCTCTATGTCTAGTTTTGGAAGCCAAGTCAGAGATATAGCTCTAGCTATCTCAGATACAATGGACCAGAATAGATCTGAGTGAGCTTAAAGCACACGACTTGAACGAAAGGCACGAGAGCTTTCTCAATACTTATTTTAAATTTTAATATTTTAAAATACATATTTTAAATATTTGAAGACAGCTAGCATTCCCTACATAGACTAGACATACTCCAAGTTGAAAGTGCAGGAAAGAGGATCTTCTCCCGAAAGCTCTATATCTCCATCTTTGTCCCATCAGTCCTGATCCTGTCTAAACCACCCATGAGCATCAGTTCTGCCTTCCTCCTTCAATGAGCATCACCTCATGACACTGCAGTGTCAGAGCAAATGTGGGAATTCACAAATTATATAAGCAAGACACCCATTCTCACGTAATGGATTCTGTTAGTTTCTGGGTTACACCCTAGGGATGTAACCTTGACAGGATGCTGTCCTTGACCTCAGGGAGTTCATGGTCCAATGGAAGAGAGAATTCAACAAAGTGATGGTATAAAAATCTATGCATAGAAGTACAGGGTAAAAGAAAAAGGGGCAAGAAAGAATCCCATAGAACAGACATTTAGGGTATTGGTGAAGATGAGAATCCAAAGTAGGGAAAAAACTAGGAAATAAAGATGTCGTAGAAACCAATAGAGAAGAAAATTTCAAGAATGATTCCTTGTTTAATGGTATTAGATGCAATTCAAGTGAGATAAGAACTGAGAACAATTCAGTGGATTTACCAACTAGCAATAGGTATATGATTTTATTGAGATGTGAAAAATTAAGTAGGATTATAATGAAGGGTCTAACTAAGGGTAAAATGGTAGAAATTATAAATGCCACAGGAACTCAGAAGAGAGAGACAAAGATCTCTTGGGACTACAAGGTTAAGGGGTGATTCATCTAGAAGGTATGAATTGAAGTGGGACTTGAAAAATTAGTACAACTTGTAGGAAAAAGTGAAACTAGAGTTTACAATTAGGAGCATTCGTCTGAGTAAAACACTGGGCTGTGGATGTTCCAGTCCTACCCAGAACAGTGGGGTTTATGGGAGATGAGGCTGGGAAGGAGTCTGAAGTCAGACTCCCAAAGAGAGGGAGGAAGGACTTAGATGCCAGCTTCCCAGTTGATCCCTTAAGGCTTTGGGGCAGAATCTAAAAGATGAACTCAGAGATTGGAAGAAACTGGCGTAACAACAGTATATGGGACAGACTGGACAGGAGAGAAGAAACTAGCTAGGGAAACACAGCACTAGGAGAAAGAGATTAGGGCTTAAGTTGGCAAACATAAAGGGTTACTCTTTCATCCATAAAACAGTATTTTCATTATAAAAGGTATAAGAAACCATTTACCCCCATAAGAAATCTCCTTGTCCCTAAGTTGGGTGCGCAAGATTTCCTTAGAGTTTAAGGACATAGTCTCCAGAGTCACACGGATCCAATTCAAAGCCCAAATCACTGACTTACTAGCTATAGGACCTCATTAGGTTGCCTGACTCCTCTCAGCTTCAATTTATTTTTTTTAATTATTTATTTATTTGACACAGAGAGGGAGATTAAAGTTACTAGGCAGAGAGGCAGGCAGAGAGACAGGGAGAGGAGGAAGCAGGCTCCTTGCTGAGCAAAGAGCCCGATACGGGCCTCGATCCCAGGACGCTGAGATCATGACCTGAGCCAAAAGCAGAGGCTTTAACCCACTGAGCCACCCAGGCGCCCTCAGCTTCAATTTCTTCATCTGTAAAATGTGTAGGACCTAGTCCAAGGATTTTATCTATGTTAAGAGGCAGTGCATATAAATGGCTGAAAAGACTCAGCATTCAATAAATTTTATATCACAGTATTTTATTATTACAGAATATTGCTCAAACATCAGAGAAATATCTGCAAATGAAGACTATATGAAAAAATACCCCAAGATACACCAGTCATCAATAGATGTATGAAAAATTACTTAACCTTAAACATTCAAAAATTAAATAATATACTTAGTTGAAAATTAAACAAACTGGCAAAACCAAGTGTGGCAGGTGATTCCATGATGATTACCAAAGGCCCTGATGTACACATCTCATAAAATGCTTCCCTTTCAGTATGAGCAAAACTGGTGAATATAGTATCTGCCCTATGATTACATTTCTAACCCATTGACTTTTTACTTAATCAAAAGGGAGCTTATCCTGGATGGGCCTGACCTAATCAGTGTTGCCTTTAGAAGAATGTGAAGTGTCAGAGAGGCTTTGAGTGGCCTTCAAGATGCAGACTTCTACATGAGTCCTACAGCTGCAAGGAAATGAATTCTACAAACAACTATGAGAGCTCAGAAAAAACCCAAGTCTCAGATAGCCCACAGCCCAAGCCAACACCTTGATTACAGCCTGGTGGGACCCTGAGCAGAGAACTCCATTAATCCGTACCCAGACTCTGATTTATGCAAATTGTAAGGTAGCAAATTTAAGTTGTTTTAAACCTCCATGTTTGTAATATTTTTTTAATGCAGCAGTAGGAAACTAATATACTAAGTGCTAGCAAATATGTAGAGAATTAGGAAATTTTACCTACTGTTTATGGGAATGTACTTGAATTCCATTTGGAAACCAGTTTGGCATTATCTGGGAAGTTTGAAGATGCACATTCACCATGTCCATTCAATTTTGAGCTTTCGTACATACCCTAGATAAACTCCTGCCTAGTGCATATGTATAAGAATGTTCATCGCAGTGTAGCTTAAATAGCCAGACGCTAAAAACAATCTAAATTAAATGTCTATTGAGATGAGAATAAATAAATTGTGGTATATTCAGAAAATGGAATACTGATCAACATAGAAAATGAA
The DNA here is from genome assembly GCA_002007465.1 of Ailurus styani. Lineage (NCBI taxonomy): Eukaryota > Metazoa > Chordata > Mammalia > Carnivora > Ailuridae > Ailurus > Ailurus styani. The sequence goes on from LNAC01000545.1 coordinate 1,026,033, forward strand.
CAAACTATAGTTATATGATAATATGGATGAATCTCTAAAACATAATACATAAAGAAACAAGATGCAAAAGGGTACACAAATTCCATTTCCATAGGGTTTGCAAACAGGCAAAACTAGGCTGTTCCTATTTAGAGATACCTACAACGGTATGAAAAAGTAGGGGCTTTTTTTAGAGGCAAGAAAGTGATTTTCATGAACTTCAAGATAGTGGGGGGCAGGGAGTGGGGGAAGAAGGGATTGTGTATGGCAATAGGAAAACACAGGATTTACCAGGTGCTAGCAATGTTTTTCTTTTTTACACTGGTGTTTGCTTTAAAAAAATTTAAACTCTATGCACCCCTCTGTATAGAGGATATATCTCACAACAAAAAAGAGGGGAGTGAAGACCTCTGAATGGTGCTATCTTACCACCACTCATAATAATGGCCTGAGAAAGTCCTAGAAACACAGATTTGGAGGCTCCTCTGATACGTAGAAACCCAAACGGCTTGTTCTGAGCTTGGGGCTGATGGCTCAGTGTGCCTCCACCTCATCCCTGCAGAGCCATCAGCCTTGTGCCACCTGTGCCAGGCTCAGCAGCTGCGGCTGGGAGGAAGGAGCCATCAGGAGCCGTTGCTAGCAGCAGACTAATAATAAGATTCATTTCTTTGAGGGCGCCTGGGTGGCTCAGTGGGTTAAAGCCTCTGCTTTCGGCTCAGGTCATGATCTCGGGGTCCTGGGATCGAGGCCCGCATCGGGTTCTCTGCTCGGCAGGGAGCCTGCTTCCTCCTCTCTCTCTGCCTACTTGTAATCTCTCTCTGTCAAATAAATAAATAAAATCTTTAAAAAAAAAAAAAAAAAAAAAAGATTCATTTCTTTGAGACTTCCAGGACACAACCAGGGAGACTGGAGAATGCTAATGCTGCCTGCTAGGGCTCTCGGGGCTGCTTACTTATTTTTATTTCTTAAGGTCAATTGTTTCAGGTCAGTACACTTATTAGAGGGGGGATCAGTGGAAAAACAGTGTGTGCCTCAGTTCTAAGCCTAAAAGGAAAAACCAGACAAAAGGAAGATACTCATTCACTAATCATGTCTGAATCCTCTCTTCTGGAGCCTGCCTGAAGTGGCCCAGGGCAGAATCAAGACCTGTAGTTGCTCTGGCACTTAGAGGAGGGAGAGCCTGAGTCATAAGATGGAAACTGGAAATTTGGGGAGTTTTCCTGGCTCCTTCTTTCCTCTAGCCCTTCCTAAAGTTCATTTTTCTTCTTCTTCATCATCATCACTATATTATTTTCGTATTGCTGCATAATAAAATACCATACTTAGTGGCTCAAAACAACATAAATTTATTATCACAAAGTCTCTATAGGTCAAAAGTCTGGGCATGAATGGCATGACTGGGCTCTCCCCTCTGGGTCTGACCTGGTGAAATCCACATGTTGAACAGAGATGTGGTTCTCTCTGGGGCTAAATAGAATCTGCTGTTCAGTAGAATTCAGCTCCTGGCCGTTGTATGACTGAGGTCCTCGTTTCCTTTCTAGCTGTTATACAGGGGTCACCCTCAGCTCCCAGAAGCTGCTCACATTCCTTATTCCACAGCCCCCTCTGTTAGCAACAGAGCATTTCTTGTGTGTCCAATTCCCCCATGCTTCAAATCTTGGACTTCCTTATGTTGTGACAAGAGAAAACGCTGCTTTTATAGGGCTCAGAGAGTTATTTCCCTATCTTAAAGCCAACTGATTTGGGACCTTAGTTACATCTGCATTTCTTCACGGCCATCTCTAGTTCAGTGTTTGAATAACTGGGAAAATGTACGGGTAAACCAGGGGCCAGGAATCTTGGCAGATCATCTCAGAATTCTGCTTAACACAATCATCAATTGCTAGCACTGTTATTCTAAACAAAGGTTTCATAGAGGTGTAAACAAATCAATACATCCAGAGAGGAGAATGTCAAGGAATGTTCTGTGCAACAGGCAGATTTCTTAAGTATTTGAGTTGAAGTATACCTTGGAATTAGGTGTAATGGCTTTTGTTCATTCACTCAATCTACAGACATGTTAGGTATTCCATGACATTTGTAGCTTAAAAAGAGAAGAAATCACAAAAGACCCCAAATGGCTAAAGTAATCCTGAGAAAGAAGAACAAAGCTGAACACATACATTCCCTGATTTTGAACTAAACTACAAAGCTATAGTAATCAAAACAGTATAGTACTGGGGTGCCTGGGTAGCTCAGCTGGTTAACTCTTGATTTCAGCTCAAGTCATGATCTCAGGTTTATGAGATCAAGCCCCACATAGGGCTCCACACTAAGTATGGAGCCTCCTTGAGATTCTCTCTCTCTCTCTCCCTCTACCCTTCCCCCTTTCTCTCTGTAAAAACAAAATGAAGCAAAACAAAAAAGAACAGTATAGTACTGGCATAAAAATAGACATATAGAACACTGAAACAGAATCAAGAGCCCAGAAATAAAACCCACATATACTGTTAACAATTTGACAAATGAGCCAAAAGTACTCAATAAAGAAAGGACAGTCTTATCAATAAATGGAGTAGGGAAAGCTGAATAATCATGTAGAAAAATGAAATTGGATCCCTATCTTATACCACTCACAAAAATTAACTCCAAATGGATTAAAGACTTATATGTAAGACCCTAAGCCATAAAACTTCTAGAAAAAAACATAGGGGAAAGGCCTTTTGACATGTGTCTTACCAACGACACCAAAAGTACAACAACAAAGACAAAAAAAATAATAATAAGTGTGGAACTACATCAAACTAAAAGTCTTCAGCACAGCAAAACAAACAATCAGCAAAATGAAAAGGCAACCGATGGAATGGGATAAAATATTTCATAATGGGGTAATATCCAAAATAGTCAAAATATATAAAGGAACCAAACAAATAACAAAATACCCAATTAAAGAATGGGCAGTGAAACCAAACAGACATTTGCCAAAGAAGACATGCAGATGGCCAACAGGCACATAAAAAGTGTTCAACATCATTAATTATCAGGGAAATGCAAATCAAAACCACAATGAGATATCACCTCATACCTGTTAGAATAGCTATCATATAAAAAAAAGAGAGATAATAAGTGTTCACAAGGATGTATAGAAAGGGAACACTTGTGCACTGTTGGTGATATTATAAACTTGAACAGCCACTATGGAAAATAGTATGGAAGTTCCTCAATGAATTAAAAATAGAACTGTCATATGATCTAGCAATTCTACTTCTGGGTATTCAGAAAAATGTAAAGAGGATATTGAAGAAATATCTGAACTCCCATGATCCTTGAAGCATTATTCATGATAGCCAAGATATGGAAACAACCTAAATGTCCATCCATGGATGAATGAATAAAGCAGACATGGTATTACATACAATGGAGTATTACTCAGCCATTAAAAAGAATGAAACCCTCCCATTTGTGACAACATGAATGGCACTTGAGGACATTATGCTAAGTGAAGTAAGTCAGACAGAAAGAAAAATAAAATACTGTATAATATCACTTTTTTTGTGGAATCTAACAAAGCCAAACTCATAAAAACAGAGAGTAGAATGGTGGGTACCAGGGGCTGGGGGATGGGTGAAAAGGGAAAATGCTGGTCAAATAGTATAAACTTACAGTTAGAAGGTGAATAAATTCTGGGTATCTAATGCATAGTATTGGGATTATTGATACCAGTGCTATACTATATACTTGAAAGTTTCTAAGGGATATCTTAAATGTTCTCACCACAAAAAAGAAATGGTCAGGAATACAATAGGAATGTCCACTCTCACCACCATTGTTCAACATAGTACTGGATGTCCTAGCCTGAGCAATCAGACAACAAAAAGAAATAAAAGGCATCCAAATCAGCAAAGAAGAAGTCAAACTTTCACTCTTTATAGACGACATGATAATTTATGTAAAAAACCCAAAAGACTCCACCAAAAATATTGCTAGAACTGATACAGGAATTCAACAAAGTCACAGGATAGAAAATCAATGCACAGAATTCTGTTGCATTTCTGTACACTAACAAAGAAGCAGCAGAAAGAGAAATCAAGGAATTGATCCTTTTCACAACTACACCAAAAACTTTAAGATACCTAAGAATAAACCTACCCAAGAAGGTAAAAGACCTGTACTATGAAAACTATAGAACTCTTTTGAAAGAAATTGAGGAAGATGCAAAAAAATGGAAATACATGCCATGCACATGGATTGGAAGAACAAATATTGTTAAAATGTCTATATTACCCAAATCAATCTACACATTCAATGCAATCCCTATCAAAATATCACCAGCATTTTTCACAGAGCTAGAACATACAATTCTAAAATTTGTATGGAACCAGAAAAGATCCTGAATAGCCAAAGTAATGTTGAAAAAGAAAACCAAGGTTGGTATCATCACAATTCTGGACTTCAACTGTATTACAAAGCTGTAATCATCAAGACAGTATGGTACAGGTACTAAAAAAGACACAAAATCAATGCAACAAAATAGAGAACCCAGAAATGGACCTTCAGCTCTATGGTTAACTAGTCTTTGACAAAGCAGGAAAGAATATCCAATAAAAAAAAATAAAGTCTCTTCTACAAATGGTATTGGGAAAATTTAGCAGCCACATGCAGAAGAATGAAACTGGAGCACTTTCTTACCCCATACACAAAAATCAACTCAAAATGCATGAAAGGCCTAAATGTGAAACAGGAATCCATCAAAATCCTAGAGGACAACACAGGCATCAACCTCTTTGACCTTGGCTGCAACAACATCTTGCTAGACATGTCTCCAAAGGTAAGGGAAACAAAAGCAAAAATGAACTATTGGGACTTTATCAGGATAAAAACCTTTTGCACAGCAAAGGAAACAGCCAACAAAACTAAAAGGCAACCTATGGAATGGGAGAAAATATTCACAAATGACATATCAGATAAAGGACTAGTATCCAAAATCTATAAAGAACTTATCAAACGCAACACCCAAGGAATAAAAATTCCAGTCAAGAAAAGGGCAGAAGATATGATCAGCATTTTTCCAAAGAAGACATACAAATAAACAACAAACACATGAAAAAATGCTCAACATCATTAGCCATCAGGGAAATACAAATCAAAACCACAGGGAAAATACCACCTCATACCAGTCAGAGTGGCAAAAACTAACGCGACAAGAAACAACAGATGTTGGTGAGGATTTGGAGAAAGGGGAACCCTCTTACACTGTTGGCGAGAATGCAAACTGGTTCAGCCACTCTGGAATGAGGGTTCCTCAAAAAGGTAAAAATAGAACTACTATACAACCAGCAATTGCACTACTAGGTATTTATTCAAAGGATGCAAACATAGTGATTTGAAGAGGCACATATACCTTAATGTTTATAGCAGCAATGTCCACAATAGCCAAACTATGGAAAGAGCCTAGATGTCCATCAATAGATGAATGGATAAACACATACATACATACAATGGAATATTACTTGGCCATCAAAAAGAATGAAATCTTGCCATTTTCAATGATGCAGATGGAACTAGAGGGTATTATGCTAAGTGAAATAAGTCAGTCAGAGAAAGACAAATACCATCTGATTTCACTCATATATGAAATTTAAAAAATAAAACAGATGAACATAGGGGAAGAGAAGGAAAAACAGAATGAGAAAACACGGAGATAGAGGCAAACCATAAGGGATTCTTAACTATAGGAAACAAACCAAGGGTTGCTGGGGGGGTGGGGATGGGGTAACTGGTAACATTAAGGAGGGCATTTGATGTAATGAGCACTGGGTGTTATATGCAACTGGTAAATCACTAAACTCTACCCCTGAGATTCATAATACACATGTGTTAACTAAACTGAATTTAATAAAAAATTTTAAATGCATTAGAAATAAAAGAAAAAGAAATAAAATAAAAGCTAGAGAACATTTATTCCATCAAAAATAAAAAATAATACATTAGAATGTGAAAAAAAGAAATGGTAATTATGTCACGTGATAGAGGTGTTATAAAACTAGAGTGGTGATCATGTTGCCATATATAAGTGTATCAAATCAACACATTGTATACCTTAAAGTTAACAATGTTATATGTCAATTATATCTCCAAGTTGGAAAAAGAGAGAGAGTTCCACGAAACTATATCTACTTTAAAAATATGTAGTGGGTACCTACTATGAGGCAAGTGTTGGATAGCTAGGATATTGTGGTGAATGATTATGACAAGTACAAAGTAAAATGCTGTAAGTTATAGCACAAAAATACAAGTCTCAATTCATAGTCTTAAAAAAATAAAAAAATAAAAAGAGCTTCTTAAACAGACTCTTAACTATAGAGAACAAACAGATAGTTACCAGAAGGGAGGTGGGGGTGGGGGAGAAAATAGATGATGAGGAGTAAGGAAGGCACTTGTGATGAGCACCAAGTGATATATGGAAGTGTTGAATCACTATATTGTACACCTGAAACTTTTATAATACTGTAGGTTAGCTACCTGAAATTAGAACAAAAACTTAACAAATAAAGAGCTCCTCAGGCAGGGTAATATTGTACAGCAACACTGATACAAAAGAAGAAAAAATGGGATGTGCTTAATTTTAAGAGAAAAAGTGAGGACATGAGGGGAATGATATACTTGACAGAGAAACTAATGTGAAGAAAATCCCAAAGGTGACAAACAGCAGAGTATCTGGGTAACAACATATAGCTCACTTTGGGTAGGTTACAAGTGATACAAAGGGACATTTATACAACATAAGAATATAAAGGAGCTTAGAGAAGATTTTGAAGTACATTGAAGGCCAAAGAAAAATCCACTTATTGGGATGTGGCATGGACAAAACTTCACTCTGAGAAGAGCAAGTTAAGGAATACCACATACACATTCCTTCAATATGTATTGAAATGCAGAATGTGCCAGGTACTACAAGTTCAAACTCCTGCCCTCCAGACATTTCCATTCTAGGGGAGAAGACAACAATAAACAATAAAATTAAGAAGGTGATTTCAGATAATAAGTATTATGAAGAAAAAATAAAGCAGAATTAAGTAATAGAGACTAGGTGAGAATCATTTTAAGTTGGATGTCAGAGATAGCTTCTGTAAGCAAATGGCACTGGAGTGAAGACCTGAGCTGCAGAAGTGAGCAAGCCATTGCAAAGATGGCAGCCCTCTCCCACACAGATGTTGCAGGAAGAGGTCTGGTGTAGATTCCTGCCTGTCACATCTGAGCAAAAGCAAGCAGGTGGTGGGGCTAAGAGGGACAGGGAGGGAAGATGGTGTCAGAGAAGTTGGAAGGCCCAAATTATATAGGACTCTGAAGGCCATGGAAAGTTTGGATTTTATTCCAAAAGGCAACAAGAAGTGACTGGAAGTTTCTGAGCAAAGCAGATAGATGAAATTGCATTTTAAAAATATCACTCAAGCTGCAATACTAAATCACAGGGGAGAAAGAATAGGGTTATTACTATTGTACAAATGAGAAACAAAGTTCCTTCAGACTAAGTTGCATGGCTGAGGCAGCATCAGTTTGGGGACGTAAATGCAAAAGGTCTGGTTGATAGATTGAATGAAATTGTGAGGGAAAGAGGAAAACAGAAATTAGAGAGAGAAGAGCCCGGAGCAGGGGACCAGGTAGGAAGGTACTGCAAATAGGACAGGAGAGCAGAAATGAGGGGCTGGGTCAAGACTGGCAGCAAGGCATGAGGAGGGCACCGAGGAGGAGATTCCAAATGGTAGAACAGGTAGCACTGAAGGAGGAACTGTATGTGCAGCCAAAGAAAGCAAAGGTGACTTGGATTTTTTCATCCTGGATCACAGGGGAATGGTAATGCCCACTAATAAATGCAGGAAATTCAAGAAGAACAACATATAAAGGAAAATAATGAGAGTTTTGTATATCTGGCCTTGCAGGTGACAGGTTCCTTGTGTAGAAAAAGGAAAAGTTATCATGAGATTTACTTAGCAACAGAACTTGCTACCTGCAACACCTTGGTCTAACATCAGATCTACTTGAAGCTGCATGGGAAGCATGTAAGTTCAGTCCTTCCAGGGCCTAACCCTTGCCTTTACCTCCCCTAGCACATGCGTGGATCTGTCTGTGGACCTCTTCTGAAGACCCAGGCCAAGTCCGATTCCTGTTCAACCATGACAGAGCAGAAAGTAAAGAATGACCTCAAACCCACCATCCTTTGGGACTTAGAACTAACATGTTCCCTGGGCGTGCCATACCCAGAACAACTCTGTGCTTCTGCACACCTTCTGTAGTCCACGTTGACTTAATTTTTACAAACCCAGAAGTGCTAAGAGTAAACTCTAAGAACACACGTAGCTTTCCCTACACCCAAGTCATAGTACTCTCTACTTCCCTTGCCAGTCCAGACCAGCAGATCTGCCCACATGTCCACATACACAGCTTCATACCCTGGATTCTAGTCTATACCTCAAAACCTGACACTTACCTAGCTCCTGCCAACTCTCTTTAAGCAGGACTAGATCTTGTTGTCATTGTATTTATTCACTGGGAAGGCATATATCCTCTAGACTCACTAATACCAAAGATTGCCCCACTGTTGCTATTCTCCTCCTCTTCTGCACATTTTGAGTTAAGATCTATATACTCTTGGAACTCTAGTTCACTTTACCCTATTATTTCAGATGTTGCCAAGCCATAAGCAATTTAAGAATTCATATGAACAGGACCAAGGACGCTGTGTGGTATTTCAAAACATGGAAGCAACATCTTCATTAGTGGGACACACAGCTGGCCATGTGATCCTCTACTCTGTGTTGGCTCTATGGCCATATCTGACCTGCTTCCATTTCTGGCACTCCCTTGATCTCCTCAATGCTTCACATTCAGCCCATCTAAAGTTGAGCAAATCATTACACCACTAAACCTCTTTCCCATCCTCTTATCTCTATTTCATGCTAGCCCTTCCAACAACTTACGCAAACCCACACAGAGACACACACACAATTTTTGTTAATTTTTTAATCCCTTTACCCATGGTAAACACTATTGATAACAAACTGCCCTTATTCTAATTTAACTCCTCTGTAAGTAATCTGATTTCTCTCTTTAGAAGAGAAATTTAAATTAATTTTTATTTTTTTCCTCACATACTGTGAGGTATCTAGATGTGGATTCATATTTGTATGCTGTTCAGTGTCTGAAAACATTTTCAGTGAGTAAGGCTCGTCCCACCTCCATCACACACAAACAAAACCTCCCCCACTACTAACATACCTCATCGCAGATGTATGTTTGTTACAATCAATGAAACTACACTGACACATTACTATCACTCAACATCCATAGTTTACATTAGGGCTCACTCTTGCTGTTTGACCTTCTGTGGGTTTTGATAAAAGCATAGTGATATGTATCCACTACTACAGTATCATAAAGAATAGTTTCACTGCCCTAAAAATTTTCTGTACTCTGCCTATTCATCCTTCATTCCCCTTAGCCTCTGGCAATCCTCTTACTATCTCCACAGGTCTTATACACCTTTTATAGAATGTCATACAATTGAGAGCATACAATATGTCGTCTCCTCAGATTGTCTTCTTTCACTTAGTAATATGTAGTTAAGTTTCCCCTATGTCTTTTTGTGGCTTGATAGCTCACTTCTCTTCAGTACTAAATAATATTCAATGCCATGGACATACCAAGTTTATCCACTCACTTACTAAAAGACATCTTGGTTTCCTCTATTTTTGGCTGTTTGAATAAAGTTGCCATAAATATCCATATGCGGGGTTTTTGTGTAGACATAATTTTCAATTCTTTTGGCTAAATACCAAGGAATGTGATTACTGGATGGTATGGTAAAAGCATGTTTAGTTTCGTAAGAAACTTCTGAAACATCTTCTAAAGTGCTTATACCATTTCACATTCCTACCAGCAGTCAGTAAGTGTTTCTGTTGCTTCACATCCTTGTCAGCATTTGGTGCTGTCAGTAAACACTGATTTCGGCCATTCTAATAGGTGTATAGTCATATCTCATTGTTGTCTTAATTTGCAATTCTCTAATGACAAATAATGTGGAACATCGTTCCATATGCTTATTTTCCATATGTATATTTTCTTTGGTGAGGTGTCTCTTAAAGTCTTTTCTCCACTTCTTTATCAGGTTTTTCATGTTCTTATTAAGTTTTAAGAGTTCTCCATATATTGTGGATAACAGGCCTTTATCAGCTATGTCTTTAAAAAATATTTTACACCTGTCTGTGGCTTGTCTTCTCATTCCCTTGACATTGTCTTTCACAGCATAGAAGTTTTAATTATAATAAAGTCCAACCTATCAATTATTTCCTTTGGGGATTATGCCATAGATATTATATATAAAAACTCACTGCCATACTCAATGTCATCTAGATTTCCTTACATTATTTTTAGGAGTTTTATACTTTTGTGTTTCATATGGAGGCCTCTGATATATTCTAGACTGATTTTTGTGAAGGTGCAAGGTCTGTGTCTAGATTCATTTCTCACATGCACCTGTCTAGTTGTTCCAGCACCTTAGCTCATTGTATTGCCTTTGCTCCCTTGTCAAAGATCATTTAATTATATTTACTGGGTCTATTTCTTGGCTCTCTATTCTACTGATCTATTATCTATGCTTTCACCAATACCATACTGTCTTAATTAAGGTAGCTTTACAATGACTCTTAAAATTGGGTAGCATCACTCTTCCAACTTTGTTCTTCTCCTTCAAGAATGTATTGACTCTCTTTTGCTTCGCCATATAAACTATGAAGATATCCACAAAACAACTTGTTATCATTGCTATTGGGTTTGCATTAAATTTATAGATCAAGTTGAGAACCGACATTTTGACAATATTGGGCCTTTTACTCAAAAACTTGGAATATCTCTCCTTTAATTTAGTTCTTTAATATCTTTCATCAGAGTTTTGTAGTTTTCCCCATATAGGTCCTCTATATATTTTGTTAGACTTAAACCTAAATGGTTCATTTTGGGGAATGCTACTGTAAATAGTCATGTGTTCTTCATTTCAAATTCCACTTATTCATTGTTGGATTCACTTTTCTGCTTGCTGAAATACATTCTTTTTTTTTTTTTTTTAAAGATTTTTTATTTATTTATTTGACACAGAGAGAGAGATTACAAGTAGGCAGAGAGGCAGGCAGAGAGACAGGGAGAGGAGGAAGCAGGCTCCCTGCTGAGCAGAGAGCCCGATGCGGGCCTCGATCCCAGGACGCTGAGATCATGACCTGAGCCGAAAGCAGAGGCTTTAACCCACTGAGCCACCCAGGCGCCCTGAAATACATTCTTTAACATATCTTTTTGTGAGGGCATGATTGGAAAAGCCTATTGTCTGAAAACTCTATTGTGTTTTTTCTAGCACTTGAATAATATTTGAATTGGAGCTAAAACTCCTGAGCTGACAGTGACTTTTTCTTTAGCACTTTGAAATATTACCCCCATTGTCTTTTCAGCTTCCGTGGTGTAGTAGAAAAAATATGTGGTGTCCCAGCAATACCCCCTCTACCTGAGCTAATGCTTATTCCCCAGTGGCTGTGAGGACTGGTTGCTAACAAGTCACAGCTACACCCTTCTCGGAGATTTGTCCTTGGCTGAGAAGAGCTAGCTCACCCTGAAATGACGAGGAGGCTATGTTATCCCCACACCTCACTCCCTCCTCCTTCCCCATTCCCTGTTGCCTCATCCAATGACTGATTATTACAGGAGTAGAAAAGCATAGATCCGTTGCCTCAAGGTGGGAAACTCTGGGTGCCATTCATTGATCCCCAAGGATTGGACAAAGACTAGACTCTGGTTCTTGTCTAATGACTAGGCTCTAGACTATTCCCTTGCTCTAACTTACTGCTCTCACTCCCTTACAGGTTTTGTCCCTTCAATAAATAAGTTGCATAAAAATCTCCATCTCAGGTTCTTCTAGGAAACTCTACCTAAAACATACTTTACTGGTAATAGTGATTAGAATAATGTCTAAATATTATTGAGCACTTAGTGTAGACTGGACACTGATGGGTAAGTTCTTTACCTGTATTACTCCATGTAATTCTCACAATAGCCCTGTGGAATAAGAACACTATTATTTCCACTTGTATTAGTTTTCTGTGGCTGCTGTAACCCATCACCACAAACGGGATGACTTACAGCAACAGAAATTTATTCTCTCACAATTCTGGAGGCCAGAAGTCCTAATGAGAATATTGGCAAAATCACAGTCCCTCTGGAAGTTCCGAGGGCAGAAACTGCTCTTTGCTTCTTCCAGCTTCTGGTGGTTGTTATCATTCCTCGACTTATGGCCACTTCATTCCAATTCTCCCTCCATAGTCACACTGCCCCCTCCTCTTTTGTTTGTCAGTCTGATAAAAATATGCATGACTGAACTTAGGCCCACCCAGAAAAAAGGGGGCAAAAATCTCTCAAGGTCTTTAATTTAATCACATTTTTGCCCAATAAGGTAATACTAACTCTTTTGCCATATTAGGTAATGTTCATAGGTTCTGGAATCAGGAATTGGACATACCTTTTTTAGAGGTTACCATTCAGCCTACTATACCAGTTTATAGATGAGGAAAGAGATGACAAAGGCAAAAGTAAAAGATATGATAAACAGAAATCACAAAATAATATTAAAGAAATGCATCAGTAAAAGCAATAAATTTAAATGGCCAGAGCATCTCAGAATGGAATAAAAAAAACAAAATTTAGCTAAATGTGGTTTACAGAAACACACCAAAATTATGAGACTAAAAAAGTTGGAAGGGAAAGAGACTGAAAAGGACATTCCAGCAATCACTATTTCAGAGAAACCTGGAGCAGCTATAGTAATGATAGACAAAAATCAACCTTAAGGCAAAAGGCATTAGTAGGAATTAGTTGGAAGTATGAATCATGATAGTTTAGGTTAGGCTGCAGTAATAAACAACCCAAAAGACTGCAGTAACTTCCCAAAAAAAGGGCTCATTTCTCACTCGGCAACATGTCCATCACAGATTGAGAGCAACTCTGCTTTACAATATGTTCACCCCCTTGGATTCTGCCTGATGGATTAGTCTCTGTCTAAAACTGCTGGTGTCAGAGACTGAAGGAAAGAAAAAGGCATTATGAACAATGTGATGGCTCTTAAATCTGTTTTCAAGTAATGCTGCTCACTTCCACTTGACTTCACTGCCCAAACCAAGCTACACAACCAAATCTTGTCAAGGAGAAGAGAAGTAAAATCTTACCTTAGTTGGGGGAGTAAATATTTTAACAATAATAGTCTATCATAATGGACCACTGCAGAATGATCAAGAAAACAATTCACCAGGAAGTTGTAAAACCCTGTTATTTTATGCAAATAATTATTTAACCTCAAAATATTTTTAAACTGACAAAATTACATTTAGAAAATGAAAATTTTACAATCATACTTGGAGATTTAAGATATTTCTATCCAAAATGAATAAAGCAATTACATGGAATTACTAAAGACATTGAAGACTAAAGCAACAAAGTAAGGAAGTTTGATCAAACAGACATGCATATAGAATCCTGTACCAACAGAGAATGGGACACCTGGGTGGCTCAGTTGGTTGACCTGCATTTGGCTCAGGTCGTGATCCCAGAGTCCTGGGATCAAGTCCTGCATCAGTCTCCTTAGTCAGCAGGGAGCCTGCTTCTCCCTCTGCCTGTTGCTCTACCTGCTTATGCTCTTACCCTCTCACAAATAAAAAAAATAAAATATTTTTTAAAAATAAAAGTAATTATTTAATTTTAAAAAGAATTTTGCACCAACAGAGACTATCTATGGAGTATGCATAAAAATTCAACTTGAACCAAAAAGAAAAAATTAAATTGATCCAGCAAAAAGAATACCTCAGAAATTTTAAAAGGATCAACATCATATAGAACAAATTTTTAAGCCAAGATAGTTTAAGAAAGACATATGTTAGAAATTTCAATGCATTCTTAAATAATCCCTTGGATATAGTAAATCATTATATATATATAAATATATATATATTTATATATATACACACACATATATATATAAAATATTAAAACTTGTAGGATGCAGCTAAAGTTGTATTTAGAGGTAAATGTATAGCCATTAATGCATTTGCTAGAAAATAAAGATTGAAAAATACCCAAATAACAAGAATGTAGAAAATAACAGCAATGTAATATACAGATACATGAGTGGCTCAGTTGTTGGATGGCTGCCTTCAGCTCAGGTCATGATCCCAGGGGCCTGGGATCGAGTTCTGCATCAGGATCCTTGCTCAGTGGGAAGCCTGCTTCTCCCTCTGCTGCTCCCCCTGCTTGTGCTCTCTCTCCTTTCTCTCTCTGACAAATAAAAAAAAATGAGATCTTTAAAAGAGAGAAAGAAAAAGATTAGAACCAATAAGAAAGTTTGCCAAGTTTGTTACAGAGGTAATCAATTTCTAAAAATCAGTGGTGTTCTTACATACAAAGATACCTTAAAATAATATTAAAATTTTTAAATAGACCAAATAATAGAAAAATAATAATATCAAGGAATAAAAATAACAAAAGCCATATATTATATGTCTGAAGAAAATTATAAAATTTTATTGAAAGATGCTAAAGAAAGCATAAATGAATAGTTGTGTTTATAAGTAGGAAGATAATATTATAAAACTGTCTATTCTCCTAAAATTAATCTAAATATTTTGTGTCATTTCAATAAATTGAGGTAAGAATCCTCAGGAACCCTGACAAGCCGCTTCTAAAATGTGTACATAAAATCAAATGATGAAAAATTGACCAAAATTTTTTAAGAAGAACATAAAGGCATAATCATTATATCAAATATCAAGACATTATAAAGCTATCATTAAAATAGCGTGGCATTGCTGCAGAAATAAAGAAAACAAAATAGAGGGTCCAGAGATAGAACCTTTAATATAATGACGGAAGGTTCATTACTTGACAGAGTGATGACACAGGTCTCTGAGGGAAGAATGAGATGATAAATAAATGGTGCTCACACAACTCAGCACTCATATGGGACAAAAAAAAAAATTATACTCCTTATTCCATACCAAAAATGTGTTCCACACAGATCTAAAATCTAAATGCAGAACAAATCCTTAAAAACCTCTAGAAGAGGGAGTCTGGGTGGTTCAGTTGGTTAAGCATCTGCCTTTGGCTCAGGTCATTATCCCAGGGTCCTGGGATTGAGTCCCATGTCAGGGTCCCTGCTCCACATGGAGTCTGCTTCTCCCTCTGTGCCTCCCCACACTCATTCTCTCAATCTCCCTCTCTTGCTTTCTCTCTCAGATAAATAAATATATATATATATATTTTAAAAAGCTTTGGAAGAAAATGAAAGAATATCTTTATATCCTCAGAGTAGGGAAGAATTTCTTAAAGCACAAAAGGCACCAGTCATAAAGAAGTCTTATAAATTTCCCATTAAAACTGAAAACATGTAACATGAAAAGTTACAATAAGCAAGTTGAAAATACAAACCACAGATAAGAAGTCAGACATATAACCAACGAAATATTTACATACAAAACAAATAAAAACAACAAAAGGCAAATAATCCTATGGAAAAATCGGCAACTGGAAGAAATAGGCAATTCATGGGGGGAGAAAAGATGAAATGGCCAAAATATGAAAATATGGACAACCTCATATTTACAAACTTACACTCATAGAAATGTAAACTACATTTCATATCCATGTATTTGGCAAAAATTAAAATGTCTAATGATATCAAATGATAGTGAGATTGTGGAGCAATTGGAACTTGCAGCAAGAAAAATTAATACAACCACTTTAGAAAATAATTTGGCTAAATCCAGTTATGTTGACAATGTGCATAGCCTTAAAGTCTAGCAACTGCAATTCTATGTTCCCTAGGGAAACCCCATGTGTGTGCATTAGGAGCCATGCATGAGAATATTTGTTGTAACATTTTTTGTAATTGGAAAAATATAGGGAAACAATTGAGAGACCATCAATAGAAAAAAGGAAACATTATGATATAATCATGCAGCAAAGTACTCTACAGCAATGCAAATGAAAAAAATTAGACCTACAGTTACTAACACAGACAAATCTAAAATATATATCGACTGAAAAGGGTATTAGTTTTTTACAAATAAAACCAATTATATAAAATTAATACCAAGGAAAAACAATCATTTATGATGTTAACACATGTACTAAATATAGTAAAATTATATTGCAAAAACAACAACTGAGGGGCACCTGGCTGTCTCAGTTGGTGGAACATACAACTCTTGATCTCAGGGTCATGATTTTGAGCCCATGTTGGCTGTAGAGATTATTTTTTTAATAATTTATTTATTTGACAGAGAGAGAGAGAGATCACAAGTAGGCAGAGAAGCAGGCAGAGGGAGGGGGAAGCAGGCTCCTTGCTGAGCAGAGAGCCCGATGCAGGACTCCATCCCAGGACCCTGAGATCATGACCCGAGCCGAAGGCGGACGCTTAACCACTGAGCCACCGAGGCGCCCCAATTATTTCTTAAAATAAGTAGAGAAAAACAACAAATGTAGAGCATTGGTACCTATGAGGAAGGGAAAAAGAATGGAACTGGGAAGACGTATAAGGGGTCTCAACTAAATACAGCGAGAGAGAAAATGTTAACATTTGTAAGTCTGGTTGATGAATACATGAATGTTCTCTATCATTCTCTTTATTTGACTGTATATCTGAAATATTCCATAATTCTTTTAAATTTTCTTTGAAAAGTAAACAGGTAGAAATGAGTAATGGAGACTCCCTCCCCAGCTTGCTCCTCTGTGGAAAAAAATAAAATTCCCAGCCTCTGTGGGCTGTATAGTTGACATGCAAGGAGAAAGGAAATAAGGTCCTACCAACCCCATTGAAACAGCTGGACCTTCTAGAAACTGGAACCCACTCTCTTCCCTCCTTCCTTCCAACTGGTCTTATCTGTTTCTATTTTCTGCTTCTGTCTCTTCACCATGGGTTATCTACTCCTTATACTTTCTGGTCCCTCAAAGCACCCCAGTCCCAGGGCTACATGACTTTTCAGCTCAGATACCTACATTGACCTGTTTTGTGTCTCTGAGTGCAAATTCTTGAGAGAATCTGACTGACCACTGCCATGGTCAGCTGGACTTGGGCCAAGAGTCTACTTCTAATTCAACAAGCTTCTGCTGACAGAAGATGAGACTATGATCAACAGGAATCCCTCCTAGGGGTTATGGGCAAGACAGTATCTCAAGAAAGTTTTGACTGATGTACACAAACTTCCCTGGCCAGTTCAACAATCCAGTCTAAGTCAGAAAGTACATGGAATTAGAACAAGAGCCTGCTCAGAAATCAAGCCTATACATGAGATTGAAGCACTCTTACTTGGGTGTTTCCCACACTACGTCTTGAGTGGCCATCTGAAAAGTTGAAAAAAAGAGAATTTCTCACCTCAGACTCTGCATGGACAACAGACACGACAAACAAATGAGAGGTAGGCAGAAAAGTAGCATGGCATTGAGAATGGGGAGAGAAATTTCTCCATCTGTGAGCAGGCCCCTGTGTGCAATAAGAAGTCAAACATAACACTAAAGCTGACCTTTGGGAGAATCAGGCCCCAGACCGAAGTCACTATCCCACCCATTGGGGTCCTTCCCTAGAGCTCTGATCTCAATAAATGGCACTATTTATCTAACTGCTTTAACCAGAAGCCCAGGCAACCCTTCTTCATTCCCTCTCATCTAACCCCCTCAACATCTTGCTGTTTCTACCCCCTGCTGCTTCTCAGTGTATGACCACTCTTTCCATTTCTTGTTGCCACCTCCCACTTCTTTCATCTCACCTGGTCTTCTGCAAGAGTTGCCCATGATACTGGTGAGTGAATCTCCAAACACCAGCAATGTGATTTATATTTTCATTCAATCATCATCTCTAACATTTCCACCATGCATCAGCCATAGCATAAGCACTACGTATGTACCGGTTAGAAAAGTCATGGTGATCCTCACATTTTTAGTGATGACAGTCACTAAGAACATAAACATGAAAATCATTAGAAGTTGGGTAAAGACTTTGAAGGAAAAGAGCTTTGTTCTTTGAGACATTTTAACGAGGGGAACCTAATGTAAATTAAGGCAATTGGCCAGGCCTTCTCTGAGGAAGAATGACATTTGACCGCAAACTGACAGAGTCACTTAAAACTTTTAATTATCCCCCCCTTTTTAGGATAAAGGTAATCCATGGCAAAGCCAGACAGAGTTCAGCTTCTGCTTCCCTTCCTGCCCAACTTCACCTCCTCTTTCTCTCTAGCTCTCCCCTCCCAGCCATGAGAACACCTCTCCAATCCCTGAAAATGTCATTTTCTCCCACGTGTCAGCACCTGCATCAAGGAAGGAGCTTCTTTTTGTCCTCTTTCCCTCAGTCCCCACCATCTAGCCAACCATCTGTCAATTATCAATTAAAAATCCCTTGCTCTGAGAAGCCACATCCTAAAACCCCTGACAGGAGGGTCTGCCCAAGTCTGCGTGTCATATAAAGTGTTCCTTCCTTACACCAAATGCCCTTGTGACTGTCTTCGTCAACATCTGCTAGAACTCTACACTCCATATGCGCAGGGGCATTTCTCTCTTCTTTCTCACTATATCCCCAGGATGTGGATTATTAAACATGCTTAATATATAACTGCTGAATGAACAGACTAATGAATCGATGATATGACCATTTTGGCTACATAGAAACTCAGAATCTTAGAATTGAAAAGGACCCAGAAGTCACCTAACCTTCCTGCTGCCAAATGCCCACATCAGACACTTCACAGTCTCTTCCAGATTTTGCACCTGTCTCCCCAGGCAGCAGGGAGCTCCTTAAGGACAAGGGCAGCAGCTTATTCATCTTGGTGTCTCCTTCCTCTGTAGAACCACTAACCAGAGAGTTCCAAGAAGATCGTTATCTTCATCCACAACCTAGAAACTATGTGGCACAGAGCTAGTGAGCAACTTGCCTAAAGAGACTCCAACAGATCCAACTACAAATGTACTCATTCTGGCTCCTTCTGCTTAATTTCCTCATCTGCATAGTTTCATTGAGGGTCATTCTCAACTCATCGCCAACCTGCCCTGCATGTCCTTCCATAGTATCCAAGATTCGCACTTTACAACATCCCATTTTCTTCCAAGAATCCCCTTTCTGGGTGTCACACTGTGCCTCTGTCACTGGCCAAATGCCTAGTAAAGCCCTAGGCTTCTCCTCGGCAGTGTGATCTCTATTATAGGGAATTAGCAAGGAGCCAAAGACCATCTCACACTCTCTCTCTCTCTCTCTCTCTCACACACACACACACACACACACACACACGCACACACACACACACTCTGTGAGCTCCAGAAATGGAGTTTATTTCATTTCCCCATCTTTAGGGCAGCCTCTAGCTTTAAGTCCTCCACTGCTGGCAGCAGCCTTTGCTTTTGGGAGAGAGACAAGCAACTTTAGAGTGATATGGAAATCACCCCCCAAACATTTGCAAGCCTTGCAGGACTTGGAGCTGGTCCCAAAGCAAATTCAATCAGCCCTTTTTCCCCCTACACTTGCTGCCTCCAGCTGAGCCCCATCTCATACAGTGGAGCCCAGTGAATGAGGTGCACCTGATAAGTCCCACGAGGTCCCAGCCCCACAGAAAAGCGCACGAGAAAGGAGCGGGGGAGGGAAGGGAACAGAGCCAGGCCTGGGCCAGCTGCCATACCCAGCCTGCTTTTGACAGAGGCCTCTGCCTGCACTGAGAAGGACCCTCAGCTAAACCACAAATTTACACGGCAAGGAAGTGATCCTGCTGGACTGTTGGGCCCAGATCCTGAGCTTTGGAGACTAAAAATGTTCAGTCTCTCAGTGTCTGACTCAGAAAGTCCTAAATCCCCCTGGCTTGTCAGATTAACAAATGATATTTGCAAATGGTTGTTGTGATACTGGTATTTCTCTCCATCTCTGATCCATAGAAACCTAATTGTAAAGGATTAAATCCTCTGATGAGACAATGAAATTCCAAAGGATCCATAAAGAGAGAAATCCTTGAGCACACAGTCCGATGTATGTGCTCTGAAAATGTTAGTGCATGGATATAATAGTGTCACCCCACCCATAAGAGAATTGGGGGAATTTATGAGGGGAGAATCAGAAAGATAAGACACTGACCAAATGAATGGAGGGATAATTGTTGAACAGTAATTCCATAGGACAAAAGTCAAGGTGTTTTGCTTTAATCCTTATTGATATTTCCTCCCACCATCACACATTACAAATTCTGACAATCACTGCAATACACCAATCCAGGATTTCCCTAGCAAAGCCCCTATCAAATCCTGTTATATCAAAATAAGTATCAAAATATTCAGAGGATTTGGATACACTTACGTGATGTCTCCCTCCTCACCATGTCACCAGCTAACGGTCAAAGAAGAGTAAATCCAAGAGGACTAAGAAACGGAAGCATTAAGACACCTTCCACCATGCAAGGGAGGAAATTGTCTCTCCTACACTTGAAGCAACAAGATGCTGTATTGTCACTGTGGCTTTGGGTTTCATTATCCCTGTGTTAGAGAAATACAAGATGAACCTGGGAACCAGGAGGTTTTGAGTTTTACTATAGGCCCCACAATGCTGTAACCTCGGATATAACACTTAATTTCTTAGAACCCTGACTCCCTGGAGTAGAAAGAAGGGCATGGATGGGATTAATATCAATTTTTTTGGTTTATTTTGGGGCCAATAATTATTATCAAAGGTGTTTGTGATTTGTGAGAGCTCCCATGCTCATCACAAAGTCCTTGTGATCACAAAATACTGCCCTAGTCAGGCAAGGCTGTGCATCAGTAGGACCTGCAAAATTACAAGAATGTGAAAGCCATGTTTGTTGATCCTTACTGGTAAATGATACAAAATCCTCATGAATTATACAAGATGCCTCATGTGTAAACAGAGATATCATTTAAAGCAACAAAGGCATTTCTGAATTGTGCTTCAGTGACTATGAACTATGGATTTCTGCATAGTTGCAACTTCTAATTTCCTAAACAAATCCCCTGTCTCCCAAAAGGAAGACTGAAAACACATTCCTACGTCCTCCTGAGGACAATCATCTCTGAGAATGCATATGGTAGCTTCTACAGCACCGGTCATCTACCTTTTCCTCAAGGTTTGGTGCTCACTCTCAGGGGCTGCCCATTCTAGCAGTCAGGACATTTCCCAAATCCAGTGCACTTGCAGACTGCAAAAATTAAACTCATTTCCTGCCTGCAGTCTGTTTCACTCTTTCTGGCCCTTCTCCCACACTAACCCAAGGACGCAGCTGTGTTTGGGCTAACATCCCTGTAGGAGGAAGGAGCATTGCTGCAAGGCAATAAGAGCATGATAATTAAACAATAAAATGAAACATTTATCAGCATTTTCAAAATGTAAGTTTTAACCAACAGCACTATATATGGAGGTGGGACAATTCCATTTTGGCAAACATCCTAAATCCTCAGAAACAGAGAGACCACCTCTGTCCTTCTAGGAGAGAGTCCGGCTGGGACCTCCAGGGATTTGGCCAGAAGAGGGCACCTTCTCAGGGCACTTTCCTCCTACTAGGAGTTCGCTGCTTTTGCAATATGATTCCTAGGGCTCTGAAATATCAAGGCCCTAAGAGACAAGTTGGAAGGAGAGTGAACATTCATGGGGCTGAAGTTAGACAATCATCCCTGCTTTAGGGAACAAGACAAACCCAAGCCACCTGGCTCCCAGAAAGATATGGCCAGGCCAGAGAGGACAAGGCTGGAACAAAAGCTAAAGAATTCAAGAGGCATCAAAGGGTAAAAACTAGCCTTCAAATCTGCCAGCTATCTCTTCAGAAGAGCCAATCAGAGCAGAGAGTAGAATGAGCTGGCAGTATGAAATTTTAAATACCAAAAGCACAGGAAAGTTAAAAAAAAATTACCTACGTTGCCCCCTCTGTCTTCCAGAAAGCTATTGTTTATGTCAGTATGTATTCCATATTCCTTATATAATTATATATAATTATTGTCACAAGTTCAAGTTCATAACATGCAATCTATTTTGTAATGTGCCCTCTCCACCTGAAATACCATGCTGCTTCTCAGTCCACAGCTGTTTAGAACACAGGAAACCTAGTAAAACTAGAATCAAATGGAATTTATTCCATGAATCAGGACTCCCCTAGAACCCAGGATAGGACAGCTGGGACAGGAGGGGCCAGTGCCAGCTCCCCAACTCTCTCAGGCACATGATGCCCTGTCTCTGCTCTCTCTGCACCATGTGTCAGCCTCTGCAGCCCAGTCCCCTGCTTCTGGGCACAGCAGCAACCGAAGGCTGCCCTGCTGGACCTCTCTCATCCGTAATGCATAACACCAACTGACTAAACTCCCAATCCAAATGCCCAGGGTGGGTGATCTGGCTGACTCAGTTTATGTCATCTGGGCACCCTGGAAGTAGTCAGCCATGGCTGGCGGGAATGAGAAAGGCAGGGAATTGATGTGCCAGTCCATTAAAGAAATGGACTTTCTTACAAATGTTATTTACTGTTTCTTCGAAGGATATGCCAGGAAAACAGCCTGTATTAGTCAGGGTAGACTAACTGCTATTTTAAAAAATCCCAAAGGCTGGTTTCTTGCTCATTTCCCAGTCTGCTGTAGACCAGTGGGGACGGTATGGCAGTTAGGGGCCAGGAGTACATTGCTGCTATGGTCATTCAGAGACCATACACCCTTCCATCTACAGCCTCCCTACTTTTCAGGGTCTTAGAGTCCTGAACTTAACTTTCTGAGCCCAGCCGCCAGCCAATGAGGGGAAAGAGCTAGGGAAGAACCTGAAAGTGGTGTACATTACCTTCACTGACAGTCTCCTGGCCACAGCTAACCACAAGGCATGTGAGAACATGTTGCCTAGTCATGAACCACTAAGAAAACTAAAAGGCTTTCCTAAGCACTAACTAGGGTGTACCATGGCCCACCTTTTTTGTTTCATTCCTCTTCCCATGCCTACACCACATAGAACCCCCTCCCAGGTAGACCAGCACACTCCCTGCCTCACAGCTCTCTCCATCTTGTCTGGCTATGGCTCCTGCGAGTGGTGACCTATGAAGTAAAGGTAAGCTGTTTGGCATCCAGAAATCCAACTTAAAATAGTGAAATAGGGACAAGGTAACTACGATAACCACAACAGACACATTAAACTGTCCAATCTAAGAGAAAAA
Organism: Ailurus styani; assembly: GCA_002007465.1. Classification (NCBI taxonomy): domain Eukaryota; kingdom Metazoa; phylum Chordata; class Mammalia; order Carnivora; family Ailuridae; genus Ailurus; species Ailurus styani. The sequence goes on from LNAC01000545.1 coordinate 1,049,234, forward strand.
AAGTGGAATGGGAAACCAATCTGAAACAGATCTGATACACACCTAGGCAGACATCTTACCTATGACCCTTACCTCTCCCCATCATGAAGTTGCTCCCCATCGACCATCCTTCTGGGCCACGTGCTAACTAGATGTTAGGAATTATGCATCCTCAGATTTTGGGAGACATGCACTGCCAGAGACATGCACTGGTTCCTTCCAAATGGGAGATGTGAGACTCATGGGTTTTTGCTTGCTCACTCCCTTGCATTTTGCAAATACCTCAAAACCTTAGTAGCTTCTGATCCATTTGCTTCCAGTCAGTTTCACTTATTAAAATACACAAACACACGCATTCAAGGTTCTTTCCTAAATATAATTCTAACATGTATGTGATTTCTTTGTTTCTTCTGTCACTCTCATCCCTTTTTCTCAGCAGCTGTCATGAGGTTTGATGGTGAACGGGACAACTGAAAAGTTTTGATGGGTCACTCTCTCACACAAACTCCCTCAATCATACCTCCTACTGTTTAAAAAGCCATCAGCTTTTCTAAGTCTTTTGTGGCAGATTGTGCTTTCCCAAACACAGCCATGGCCATAGTAGTTTTGCCTGTGTCACATGTTGTCCCAAAACCTTGACCCTCAGCTGTCATGAGGTAGAGTCTGTTTCCCGTCCCACCAAGTACAAGCAGGCTTTAATGATTTGATAAAAATGAATAGCGTGAGGTGGAAGGGACACTGTATCGCCTCTGAACTATGAAATAAAGGTGATATAACTTCCACCTGACGACCCAGTCACCATCTTGAAAGGAAGTTCAGACTCACCCGTATGGGAGACCAAATGGAGTAGACCTTTGTGGAGGAGCAATGAGGTCCCCAGTCAACAGCCAGAATCAGTCACCAGGCATGAGCAGGTGAGCCTCCCAATGATTCTAGGCCACAGCCTTCAGGTCTTCCAGCTGAGCCCCAAATATTGCAGAGCAGAGACAAGATGTCCCTGCTATGTCCTACCTGAATTCCTCATGCACAAAATCTTTGAGTATAATAAATCTTTGAGCTCAGTGTCAGCTTAGGCTTACAGCACTAAGTTTCCAAGTACAGATGGTCCTTTACCTAAAGTGATTCAACTTATGATTTTCTGAATATACATGCTATAGTACACATTCAGTAGAAGCTATACACATTCAATAGAAGCTATGCTTTGAGTTTTGCATGTTGGTCTTTCCTGGGCTAGCAGCTTGTGGTATGATCCTCTCTCGTGATTCTCGACAGGGGCAGCCACAGTTCCCAGTCAGCCTCACAGTCCCAAGGGTCAACAACCAGTACCCTGGCAACCACTCTTTACCCATCCTGTTGTTCACTTTCAGCACGGAATTCAACACACTATGTGAGACATTCAACCCTTTATTATAAAACAGGCTTCATGTCAGATAATTGTGCTAATGTAAATGTGGGCTAATGTAAATGTTCTGAGCACATGCAAGGGAGGCTGGGCTCAGCTCTGAGGTTTGGTATGTTAGACATATTAAATGCATTTTTTTCTTACTGATATTCTCAATTTATGATGGGCTTGTCTAGATATAACCCCATCAAAAGTTGAGGGGGATCTATAACTTCTTACACAGCAGTAATAGCTGGAACGTCTCGGATGCCCAATGGTCCATATTTTCTCCATCCCCTTTCATTTTTCATGCAAGTCAGCTAACTCTTTCCTAACTTCCTTTTGCTTGTGATACCTTGCCAAAGAAGGCATTTGAGTAGAAGCCCACCATATATAAACAAGCACACACTGCTGCTATTCTATTTTCCAAACACTGCTCCTAGAGCTAAATCTCAGGAGTGCATGGTCTCCCTTCCACATTATCACTGTGAGGTTCTTCCAAATGCTTTGCCACAACAACACAAAGCTCTCCAGCCTCCTGGCCTCCACGTGTGTCTCTTCACCTCTTGCCACCTGGATGTGCAGTCAATGTCTCACTTTTTAGACTATTTGTGATGGAAGTGCCCACTTCTGGGACCAGTTTGCATATGATTCACAGTGGACTAACTGCTATAACAAAGAATTCCAGAATTCAACAGCTTAACACTTTAAAGTCTTATTTGTCACTCATATGACATCTGATGTATGCTGAGGTGGCTCAGGTTGACTCTGCACCTTGCAGCATGGAGAACAGGTAGTTTGTCTCGTGACAAGACTGCAAGTAACAAAGCTCACTTCCATCCACATTCTGACTGGCACAACTCAGTCCTATGGTCCCACATAACTATGGGGAAAGCTTGCATGGTTCAGCTGTACCCCAGGAAGAAGAAACAAGTTTGATGGGCAGCTGGCCAGTCTCTTCTACTGTGCCCACAGTCAGAGAGTGCAGGCACAACAGTACAACACTACATTTGTGCAGTGCTCTGACAGACCCCTCTCCCCAAAATCTTTGCTCAGTGAGGACTAGGTCTTCCCAACAGCTTCTTCTTATAGACTTGCTCAAGGTTTGTCTAGGTACCACCAAGGTGACAACAGGTAAATGGCCTCAAAGATGTCCATGTCCTAATCCCTCAACTCTGTGAATATGTTACTTCACTGTGCAGATGTAAGGTTAAGGGCCTTGAGATGGGGAGAGTATCCTGGTGGGCCCAGTCTAATGGCATGAGTCCTCAAAAGCAAAGAAACCTCCCCCAGCTGTGGTCAGAGAGGGACACATGTCAGTTGAAGAAGGGTCAGAGAGATGAATGGCATTGGCTTTGAAAACAGAGGAAGGGCCCATGAGCTGAGGAATTCTAGAAACTGGAAAAGGCAAACAGAGGCAGACAGGATATCCAGAAAGGAATGCAGCTCTGCTGACACATCAATTTTAATTCAGTGCAACCTATGTTGGACTTCTGACCTACAACACTGTCAGAAAACAAATTTGTGCCTTAAGCCACTAAGTTCATGACAGCAATGGAAAACTAATATAGCCAGTAACAGCTCTCAGCTCTAAATTGAGTCTCATATCTCAGTAGTGTGTAGCATCCGGTGCTCCATAGGAATACACTCCATGGTCTTCAAACTTGAATCTGGAAACTGTGTCAGAACTCTGAGCTGGTGTGCCCATACCCCACTCTCTTTAGCCCTGAAGACAGCAAGCAATGGGTCTGAGTGTTGTTCTGTGCCACACAGTGGCAGCCATGGCCCTGCCGTGCTGGAGCTCAGCTTCTGCTGGGGCAGAGACATAGGCAGCCCAGTACTGCTGCTGTTCTGTCCAAAGGCACATCTTTGAGCAGAGCCCTCTGGAGAAGAGCAGGCCCAGCCATCAGTGTATCCTACAAGTGACCATTGGAGATGCAGGGCTGGGCAGTTCAGGAAAAAAATAAATAAATAAATAGGATCATATGGCCACCCCAGTCTCACTCCTCTTCCCCGCCCCCCTTCTCTTTTAGAAGCCACCCTCCTGCCTCCCAAGGCTCTCAGCATCCCTTCCTCCTACCACCTTCACTATCTCCCCTCAGGAAAGGATCTGGAAATGATCTCCCTTGATGGATATGATGGATATGTACATGATGGGTAATAGCTTCAAGCACTGCACGTTTGCTTCAGAGGCCCATGGAAGATGCGCCCCTTTAACATAAATCTATGATTAAGGAAAAAAAATGAAGTGTGGGATTTTAGGCGGCTGGTGAGGTGAGAGAAATATTATGTAGGTTACCAAATTTTCACAGGATCCCTTCAACAAACAATGTACTGCCTTCCCCACTGTGGACGAAGTCTAGCCCAACCAAGGTGACATACACACATTTGGGGAAAGGGAAGGGGGTGGGGAAGAGAGCTGGAAAGAGGTCAGAATTGAAGGCACGGGCATAGAACTGGATACTCTTTGGGTTACATGAACCCGATGGGGATTAAAAGTGTGCTTTAAAATTTACGGGTGGGAAGAGAGCAGAGAGGACCTGGTGGTGGTGTGGTTCATGCATTGACACTGGGGCAAAGTCCTTTGTCTCACAGTCCATTGGCTTGTGGTTAGGTCACCATTTCTGCCAGCAGAGGAATGGTGCCAAGCACACAGCCCACCCAGCAGCTCCAGGCCTCTGCAGCTCCTCTTGGAACCACAGCTCCTGGAGTCCCTAGATCTCCTGTCTCCTGCCAGGCCTATTTCTAATTTTCCAGGGCTGTTCTCATCCTCTAGGGTAACACCTCCCAGCCATCCTGCTGGATGGGGCTGACAGGGGACTGAACAGCACAAGGAGCTTCCCAGGAGTCTTTCCAGATCCTCTGGGGAATTCCTGACACAAGCCCAACCGGGATTCCCTGTGATGAGCCGTAAAAATCCATTAGCATAATTAGATCAGACACACTATGATGTCATTACACTTCCTCTACTGTCTGCTCCCTGCATTAATAAACACATACTCTAAATGTAATTGTCTAGTCCCATCATCCCTGCCCCTGAATTAGCTCCCGTGTGCAGAAGGGAAGGCAGAGAGAATAGGGTTAGTGACTTTTCATTCTGACATCCCCATTTCCTTTCACCCCCTGTCTCTGCACCAGCACATTCCAGCCCTCCTGGACTAAGAGGAACTTGGCACCAGTTCTCCTACATGGAGGGAAAACTGCACATTGAAGCTGAAGAACCAAAGTTTAACCCATTGATCTGGGATGGTTAATGGAAGGACCAAAGGAGGCCAAAGGAGAATCAGGTCCAGGGGCATTAGAAGACAAGGACATGGGCAGACACACAAACATGCAGAAGCTAGAGACTTGGGTAACCAGACAGCCACTGTTGAGAAATATTTCTGGCTAAACCATAGAAAGCAGTAGCAGGAAAAGTTAGGACTGAAGGAACTTTAGACCTCATCTGGTTTCTTTGTTTAACCGAAGTTATTACTGGGACTGTGCTCCTCAGAGCCCTTCAGTTCTATCTCTATTACAATCCTGAGAAGCCCCAAATATCAGAATGTGCTACAAATATTCTACCCACAAAGAAACCCCTTCATTTCACAAGGGAAGAAATGAAGCAAGAGACAGGATAAGACTCAGGACTGAGGGGGCCCAGGTGGGTGCAGGCAGGGCAGTATGTGGAGGCCAGGTTCGCTATCGGCCAGTGCAGTGGTCACAGTTGTACATGTGACTAAATCACTGGGCCCAGGGAGAAACAAAGTGGAATGAAACAGGATTTCATGGCAAAAGCCATCCTTTGCCTCCTTACCTACAGAGCTATCATTTCATGATGTCTGAGATAAGAGGTGGAATTCAAAATACATCAACAGTGTAAAAGACATGAGGAGAAGCAGAGAGGTTTTCTCTGGTGAGAACTGGTATTATTAACAACTGTACCAAGTAAAACCTAACATTTATTGAGTATGCCAGACCCTCTGCACAGCATTTCCTTGTGCATTTTGTCAGCTGACCTTCCTAACAATCCCATGGCAGAAGTATTATTCCTGCCCCCATCTTCCAATGAGGAAACCAGAGAACACAAAGGTGAAGTAACTTGACTCGGGTCACACACGGGAAATCACAGAGCCAGGACTCAAACCAGACCTGGGTTGGCCCACCTGCTGACCCAAAACACCGACTGAGCCCCTGAGAACAATCCCTCAACTCCAGGCTTGCAGGTAGGACCAGATACCTTCACTTCAGCCCTTCAAAAGGCATTTACTGAAGACAGACTAGGTGCCCAGCACTGTTCTGGGCACTGAGAGTACTTTGCTGAGAAAAGCAGGCAAACCTCTTCTGTCTTCATGCACTATACACGCAGTGCTGAGAGGCAGACAATAAATATAAAACTTAGAAAATGACATACCCCGTGACAAGGTGGTGAGGATAAGTACCACGGGGGAAAAAGCAAGAAAGGGGAATTCAGAAATGCTGGAGCAGCATAATTTTAAATAGAGTGTTCAGGGAATGCTCACCTAGAAACTGACATCTGGACAAAGAATTGAAAAGGTTAGGGAGGAAGCATGTGGTTCAAAAGTTGCTTGTGGATGACAACAACATGCTTGGACCTTGAGGGCATTTTGCTAAGTGAGGTAAGTCAGACAGAGAAAGACAAATACCAAATGATATCACTTCTATGTGGAATCTAAAAACAAAACAAATGGAAAAAGGAGCTCATAGAGAACAGACTGGTAGCTAGAGGGGGCAGCGAAGGGGGAATGAAAAAGAGATGAAATTCAAAGAAGCTTTCAGTAACAAAAAGGCCCATTAATAATCCTCCGTCAAGGAAAGGAACTCAGCCCTGTAATGAAGATCAAATGAAGGAGGCTGCCTGTCCTGCCAGAGGTTGAATTGTGCCCCCTTAAAATTCATATGTTGAAGTCCTAATCCCCCATATCTCTTATTTGGAAAAAGGGCCTTTGCAGATGAAATCAGTGAGGATGAGGTTCACTGGAGTGTGTGTGTCTGGGGGGGGTGTCTAGCCAGCATGACTGGCATCCTCATAGAAAGGAGACATTTGGACGGGAGAACCCACACACAGGAAGAGCGCCCCGTGAAGATGCAAGGAAGACTGAGGGTGATGCAGTAGAAGCCAAGGAGCACCAGAGACTGGCAGCAAACTGTCAGAAGCTAGCAGAGGGGCACAGAACAGACTCTCCCTCCTAGCCAGGGAAAGAACCACCCTGCTCACACTTTGGTTTCTGACTTCCAGCCTCCAAAACTGTGAAACAACCCATTTCTTGTGTTCGAGTCATTCCGTTTGTGATACCTGCTTCAGGGCAGCCCTGGCAAAGGAATACACCTGCCCAGCCCATGTCACATGCTCATGGTGGCTGTTAGGAAATTGAGAGGGAGAAAGGCATGGCAGGGGCAAAAAAGAAACAAGTGCGCTTGAGAATTATACCTTGGGAAGAACTTTGGGTGCTGTTGGAACTGAATGGAAGCAAATAGTTCAGAAACCTACCCAAGTTTTTAGGGTGATTGAATACGGAAGAAACTATTACCTGACCTAAAAGAGCCAATGAGTGGAAAACTCAGACCCGCAGAAAGCAAGCTGTGAAATTTGTGCAGCTCCCCAGAGGATGATCTCCCTGGTTTCCTCCTCAGATATGACCATGGAGGGTGGTGGACAAAAGCCTGAGCAGGAGCTTCAGAGAGTAACAGACAGGGACACCTCTCCCAAAGAGCTCAAGGAGGGTGTTATCAAGGAATGAGCGCCCCCGTGTCAGGGTCAGCATCTTCACGTTGCCTGCCCAGCAAGATTTCACCATTTCCTTGGCTGCTGTGTGGCTGCCAATTAGCATGGGCCAAATGGGCAGGGTCCTGCCAGGATCTTGTCCTCATTCCCCCATTGTATCTTGGGGGCAACTGTGGTGGGAGTGGATAGTTTGCCTTTCTAGTTCATAGGTAGCTGGACTTTGAGAAGGAAACATGATAGGGGAGACCATGCATCTCTGAGGCCAAAGTGCATGAGTTTTGTACGGGAAGCAGAGCACCAGAAGACACTCAGCAATGGAAAGGGCTACCTGTGGTAGAGTTTGCCAGCTGTTCACCAACATCCAGTTTTTCAGTTTTTTCTATTCTCGTGGCACACAGCTAGGCTGTGTTTCCTACTCTCTGGTACTTAAATGTGGTAGCACGTATGAGCTCTTACCAGCAGAACATGATTGAAAGTGGTGGGTCTCTTGTCCAGGCCACAACTCCTAAGAAGTGCCTGTGCCCCCACCTTGTTCTCTTTCCCCTTCCACCATCTACACACAGGGGCAACAAGGTTTTCCAACTCAAAGAACCACAAGATGAAAGATCTTGAGTTCTTGTATCATCGTGTTATAGCAGCAAGAAATAAAACTCTAGTTGTACTAACCCTGGACGTTTTGGAGCAGCTGGCATAACCTCATCTAATAAATGCAGCAATCCAATCAAATCAGGGAATAGCAAGTACTTCTCTGCCAAGACACCTCAAGGTGTCATGAGATAATCCTGGATTAAGGTTTGGTTCTAGAGTCAGCACTACCATTAACCAGCCCCATATCCCCAAACAAGTCTTTACCCTAGAAGGCAGGCCCAGCTCAGGGCTTCCATAGCAGCACCTCCCAGGCTAAGCACCTGGGGCTCCAGATAACACCACACAGAATTGTCTCACCTTTACCTGTTGGGTCTATGTTGGCTTTCAAGTATGAGTTTTGTCTGGAGAGATAAGATCCTAAAGGATGTGCTGATAAAAATAAAGTTTGGGGAAAAAAAAGTTTGGGGCCCCTGCTCCGTGGGAATCTCTGAGGACCTTTATTTTTACCATGGATACTCAAATCCTTTACTCTCTCTTGACCCACTCACACCAGGCCCCCAGCTAGTTAAAACTCAGAGTCAAAACACAAATGCAGGTTCTCTGAAAATCTAATCAGAACATATTCCCATCTATCACCCTGAGCCCTGCCTCTGAGGGGCTCCGGGAGCTCAGGCATGGAGAGAGCAAAGACGCTAACACAGAGGCCAGAGGCAGCATGGGACGGGCATCCTCCTAATGCCTCCAATGCATAACTCTATTTAATCTTCACAACAATGGCAGGAAAAAGGCATCGTTTCCCTTTAATGAGGGTTAAAAACAACAACAACAAACCTGAGGTTCAGAAAGCTATATAACTTGCCAGAAGTCACACTGCTAGTAAGTGGCACAGCCAGGATTCCAATCTATGTCCATCTGACTCCAAAGCCTTTCCTCCAACCGATCCCATGTCCACTTCACTCTATTTGGTCAGTGGTGAGGACACGTGCTGTGTCTTCTCTCTGCTGTCGCGTGCCCCTCGCTGCACTTACCATGGCCACCAAAATCGGGATGAGGTCCCCTTGCCCGCCACTACCCTGGAGCTGTTCTGAGGAGGCAGGGAGGGAGGGTCAGGATGATGCTCTGAGTGTGTGGCCAGGTGAGGTCCTTCCTCCAGAGCTTTGAGGTGTGCTCCCCAGCTCGGCACACTTATATTTCTTAAGTAAACACTATAACATAAAGTAAATGTACGTACTTTTACAGACTGGTATGAAGCCATTTCAAACATTATCCAAGGGATCCAGGTAAACATCTTCTCTACTGTTTGTGTATTTGCTTGCTTCTTTCCTTCCTTCCTCCCCGCCTTTCTTTCACTTTTTTTTCAGCTTAAATCCCTCTGATACCAGTCTAAGTGTTGAGACAACGTACGGTCATTATAATGGTTAATTTCCTGGCTAAAGAAAATAAAAATCACTTCAAAGCCAAATAAATTTTATTTTACTGTCCTCTATTTTATGTGGCCCAGCCCCTGTTTTCCTCCAGTAGCAACTGTGAATCAATATTTAACTAAGAATGGGGACGTCTGATCCTAATGGAGAGCGTCACAGCTTATGAAGCCTATTCACACACAGCTGTCTTTCTCACATCCATGAGCCATGCACCGTGCGGTGGCCATTATCTCCATCTAGTTGATAAGGAAACTGAGTCTCAAATATATTAAATGAATGTTTTGAGAGAATGAGAAATAGCGTGGAGTGGCGGGACAAATTGGCAAAGGCCCTGCTGGTCCCAGGCTCTGTGGGCAAGATCTTGGGGCTATTAAGGCCTGCCTGGGAGCCTGGTGGTCCAACCAACCCCCCATGCCTGAGGGGCTTTCCTTGGCCCAGGAGAGCTGTTCCAGGACCAACTCCTTCCAAATCTTTTCTTAACCCCTCCCTCCTCCAACGTTTTGTTGACAAAATGTGAAATCAGAGGTCTCCATTTTCTCGTAACTTCAGTAAATGCCCATTCTGCCTCCCTTCCCAATTTATGGATGGAGAAACTGTAACATAGAAAAAGTAAGTGGTTTTTCCCTAAGACTCTTCTATGGGTGGAGTCATCATCTTGAAAGGACATTAAATATGTCTCCTGTTTTCCAAAAGAACTTCCCGCCAACACTTGCATACAGATGGAGATGCCCCAGCCCCCGCACCGCCCCACTCCCTACCACCTATGAACACTCAGGTGGGCCAACCTGGAAGGCAATCAAAAAGTCACAGCAGCAAAACTCTTTGAATGCCAGGGGATGATGTGAGGATGAATTTCAGAATTTGGAGCCAAAGATTGAACTGAGAAATGAGGTTGTGTTGGAATATTAATGTCAGAGGTGGGAGTGGAGGGGACAAGGCAGAGAAAGCCAGAGAGGGAAAGAGAGCTGTCTACTTCTGTCAGGAGCAGGCTCCAGAGCAATAGAGATATACTGGGAGTTCAATTTCTGTTTGCCTGAGCCAGGGAGAAAATCTAATTAAATATGGTGTCTGAGTTTGGAGAAGCCGGGATGGGGCTGGAATATAAAGTGTGGCAGCTACCCATAGATCAGAGGGCAATATTAATAAACCCACAGAAAGGGACAGCAGGATCCGCTGGTGGTATTGATAAAATGCAAAGCAAAGACAAAGCAGGCAGGGAATATTGCATGGTAATGCTGATAAAAGCACACCAGGGACACCTCCCCCACCCCTGTGGCCCCCCAAGCTGCTGTGGGAGTAGAACCATAGCTGCTCCCCTCTCCTTTCCCTCCTGCTCTCACTCTTCACCCCAACTCCTGTTTCACTTCTGCTTCCCGTAAGTATGCAAACTCAGCATCAGTGAGCTTGTCTGAGAACCAGTGAAGCCAGGACAGGAGATGGAGAATGAACGAGAGGAAGAACGGAGCCTCCATTTCAGCAGAGAAGTTTCAGATGAGGAGGAAAGAATCGAGGCAACATACAGAAGTTGGTTCCCTACAGTCTGAAGATGGACAAGTCCCAGGTTGGCTCTGATAAAGGGTTGTCTTGCTTGGAGGCTGAGGGCTGCTGTAAGCGACCTCTCTGGAAGTGTTCTTTGCTCGGCTGCCCATCAGGTGTGGGACACTTGCAGAGTTCCCCAGCCTGCTGGCACTTCCAAACCAGCAAAAGCCCTACAGACTCGGATTTTCAAAGAATACCGGGCAAGCCTTTAAAGTTCTATAGAATAGACTTTGGGGCCTGGGGGTGAAATTACTGGAGACTGTTTGCCACTCCTTCCTGGCTCCTCTGGCTTCCTAAGAACTGTTCCTGGCAGGGCTGGGGCTGGGGGCATTTCTAGGTGAGTGGAAGCACCACCAGCCTGGCTTCCCTGTGCACTCTGATCTTCTCAGGGACATTGTCATGTTCAGAGGAAGGCTCTCAGATCTTAGCAGAACTATGTTGTTCTTTTGTCATCTGTATTTAATTGCCATCAGCTGGTATGTTATTATTTTGCCTTATTTTCCTAAGCTTTCTGTGTTATAGCTAGCATCTGCCTGGAGTATTTTCAGCAATTTTTATTGTGTATTAATCTGTGCTGTCTATAATGCTACATTATTTTTCAGGGACTGTGTGTGTGATCAAAACAACAGTTGTCACTCTATGTAAGCCTAGGTCTGCCCACATCCAATCAAATTTTAAATCAACACCTGACCTCCCCACCCCACCTCTCCATATCACACCTGCACAAACACCTAGCACCTTCTCTTGGGGAACTGAATTTAGAATCAGAAGGTACTGGTCAAAAGCTCAACCCCAGTGCTGACTAGCTGTGTAATAGTAACCTCTCTGACTTCTCTGAGCCTCAGTTTTCTTTCCCATTAAATGGGAATAATAAGGAATTTAACCACTCTGGATGGTGTGTAAAGATTATGTGAGATCATCTCTGAGAAAAGTGCTCTTTGAGTTTTGAGACTGTCATCTGGCCACTAAGCCTGTAGAAACAGAAAGCCATGCAACAATCAGGAGAGGGCCTAGTTATCCTAACAGCAGCTTGCCTTTGCATCGGACGTCAGGGCTCCAAGCAGCCCCTAGCAAATATTTCACTTCGTCATCTCGACAATACCTTACAAGGCTCAGCGGCAGAGCTGTCATGTCCTCATTCAAGTGACGAGGAAACTGGATTACAGCGACACCAAGAGATCTTTTCAGCTGCAAAGCTGGTCATGCCCTTCTGCCGCTGCCCTAAACTTTGACTTTAGGAAAGAGGCAGACCAGAATTACAATCAGAGCCTTCGGCCCACCTCACCTAACTAGGACACCCCCCCTGCTCTCCTCCTGGCCTGCTGGCCCTCCTACTCCGCCCAGCGGCCCTGCCTGTCCATGTTGCTGCACCGTCCTCAGTTCATGCTACAACGTCCTGCCCTCCTTCCTGCTCACTCTGCTCCAGCCGCAGCAGCTATTTCTTGGACAGACCCAGCCCCAGCCCACGTGTGTTCCAGGCCTTTGCACGGACCATCCCCTCTCCCCAGATATCCATGGCTCGCTCATCACTTCTTTCAATCCATCCTCAGATCTTACCTCATGGCACCGCCTCTGGGACCATGTTAAACAGATGAACAGTTTCCAGGTGTTCTCTGTGTTCTCCCTCTGCTATTTCTTTCCTTAAGAGCATACAGTACCACCAGCCCTTCTGTCTATCTCTCCATCAATTGATCGATCTATCACCTACCAGTTTGCTCTGCCTTCACTAGAAGGAAGATTCGGGCTTTCTTTTACCCACTACCGTAACTTCAGATCCTATAAGAGTAACTGGCAAATAAAATGTGCTTTACACACAGCAGCAGTGATCATTACTGTTACTGCATTTCACCCACAATAATTTCACAATAATCTCAACTACCTGGAGGCAATATGTTTAGTGGTTAAACACACAGGTTAGGAGCCAGATAGTATAAGCTAAAATTGTGTTCCTCCATTTATAGCCTATATGATCTTGTGCCAGTTTCTTAAACCCTCTGTCTGTTTTATCCTCTGTAAAGTGATGATACGGATAGCACCAATATCATAAGGTTGTTTCGAGAAATAAATGATGTAACTGAGCAAATGCTTGGTAGACATACCCTATGACTTTATTACAACTGTCACCATCATCACCGTATTAACCCTGTGATTTAGTCCCAATAAATATAATGATCCTTTAAAAATATATTTTTAAAAAAGGCTCAGAGAAGTTCACAGAACAAAGTCGAACAAGTGTCTACCACAGCTGGAAGCAGAACCCGTTCACCCCTCCCCTAGACAGAGTTCCTGCCACAGTGCCCCTCACGCTCCCTTTGCCACAGTCAAATAGAGAGCACCCAAATGGTTTGGGGAGCAGATGGCTCTCTAGCTTCACCCCACTCTGCACAAAGAACCCCACCCACAGCCACATACACCTTTGTCTCCCCAGACCTCGTAGCCCACACTACTTGTTCCCTGTCCAGCTACCACTTTCTCTCTTGTTATGGAAAGAAGAGCTACTTCAATTTGTTGGCTTAATACAAGCAGCTATGTCTTCAAAATTTGACAAGAAAAGTCACTTAAGATGATGATTAGCTATTTGATATCTAACCCAAGCATAATTGTTAAAAGCAAGTAATTTAAAAATAAATATGAATATAGGCTCCTGGGTCGCTCAGTTGGTTAAGTAATTGACTCTTGATTTCGGCTCAGGTCATGATCTCAGGGTTGTGAGATGGAGCCCTGTTTTGGGCTCCGTGCTGGGCATGGAGCCTGCTTAAGATTCTCTCTCCTTCTCCCTCTGCCCCTCCCACCACGTCTCTCTCAAAAAAAAAAAAATATATATATATATATATATTATATATATGAATATGAGTTTATACTAAGTTAAATTAAATAATGGATATTCATGGATATCAAAATCATTTCCAAACAAGGCAAAACTTAGATATTAAACATAAGTTTATCCACTTTTAGCTTTTTGACAATTTACAGACAAAATATATTTGGGTCTATTAACAAGCATGTTTTATGCCACATAGAAAAATTTACTTTAATGAAGAATATAGCTCTAGAAATAATAAAATGTATTTACAGGTTTGCTAATCTACTCCAGAACATTAATGTATGACAGACAGTTCACAATTGCCTGCTTCCCAATTTTTGCTGGGAAGCAAAAATTACTAATCATTAAAATTTATAACTAATTTGTAAAAATAAAAGTACTGGAGATAATAAGGGTGAAAGAAAATCCCTGTGTAGTAAAAGTGGATAAGTAGAACATGTTTTTGGATAAGGAAAGATATGAAGGACCTGGGTTGGCTTTGTGGTAAAGGAAAAAAGGAAATACTTTTGTCCTAAAGTAAAATGATTTTTCCAGAATAAGAAAAGGAAAAATGGCAAAAGCTGAATGGATGTAGAAAATTCTGGAAGGTCTGTGGAGAAAAAATCTTGAGAAAGGAATTTTATGTGTGATCAAGCTAAAATTAGAATAGATTCATTGAAGTTAATGTCAAAAGTATAGTGGTGTAAAAGAATTTGATTTCCTCTCTATTAAAATCACAAATATTTTTAGATTGTTGGTCAGCTCTTAATAAGAGATTGTGAACAAAGGTTTTTCTTTACTTTTAATGTAATCTGCTAGGAAACAAAGCTTCATGTATTGTTTTTATTAGGTCTTCGAATACTTAAGAAAACAGAGTCTTCTCTGTTAAAAGAACTAAGCTTTGGGCGCCTGGGTGGCTCAGTGGGTTAAAGCCTCTGCTTTCGGCTCAGGTCATGATCTCAGCGTCCTGGGATCGAGGCCCGCATCGGGCTCTCTGCTCAGCAGGGAGCCTGCTTCCTTCTATCCCTCTCTCTCTGCCTGCCTCTCTGCCTACTTGTAATCTCTCTCTCTGTGTCAAATAAATAAATAAAATCTTTAAAAAAAAAAAAGAACTAAGGTTTTTTTTCTTATAACTACGTAACTTTTGCACATGTTACATTTCATGGGGAAGCATTGCCAAATAAGAAGTGTTTGATGCTAAACTTTCTTTAGGAAAAAACTGATACATCCTGGTATAATGTTACCAATCACAATTCCAGCTATTATCTTAAAATCGTGTATATCACAAAATAAATGAATGTACTTGCCCATCACATCCTTTGTTATGGTGACCTCTCACCAGATCTTTAACCACAGCTATTTTTAAGTCTTTTGGTATTAACAGACATTTATTGTTCTACTCTGATGTTTTTTAAAAAAAAAGTGTTCCTGCAAAAGAACTTCATCTTCAAAGGGATTTATAGAAAACCCTAACAAGTACTCTAAAAGCAGGTTTCTGATGACTTTAAGATCCTAACAGTAAACTTGGAAGAATTTCTAAAACTTTGATGGAAAACTGATTCATAAAGGTGCTAACCCAAGATGAAGCAAAATAAGAATAACATCAGACTGAGTGAATTGATGAAGACGATTATAATTTTTATGACTCCATTTAAAACAGTGGTGGTTCCTTAATGTTTTCTTTTCAGATTTAAAGAATCCCTTTTTGTCCTCTCTTTTTTTTTATATAACTAAACTAATTTTTTTAATTTTATTTTTATTATTTGCCCAAGGGGTACAGGTCTGTGACTCATCAGGCTNATATATAACTAAACTAATTTTTTTTAATTTTATTTTTATTCTTTGCCCAAGGGGTACAGGTCTGTGAATCATCAGGCTTACATCTTTCACAGCATTCACCAAAGCACAAACCCTCCCCAATGTCCAAAACCCATCCACCCTATCCCTACCCTCCCACCCCCCAGTAACCCTCAGTTTGTTTTGTGAGATTAGNTAAGCTATCTATAACTCACACCAATTTGGTAAAGTGTCTCTTTGCAAAAAAGATTGAAACATTTATCTTTTTCTCCCTACCTGATCCCTCCAGAATTCAGAAACTCTTAGTAATATGCTTGATTTTCATGGCAATATGTGTATATGCATAAGTTCAATTAAGAATCTGTTCTCCTTGTAACAGGACACGATTGGACAAGTCCTTGGCTTGGTTTCTTAGCCTCTGGAGGCTTTTGAAAGTTTAACCTGAGATTCCTTATGAAAAGCTCCAGCAAAGCAGATTTAAAAGAACCTATATGATCAATTGTTATTCTTGCTGCACTTGAGTAAATAATCAGGCCAAGTTTATTGAAACTAGACTTAATTTGCAAGCAAATTAGTCTTACAGTGGTTATCTGTGATAGCAATGGCAATGATTATAGGGGGAAAAGTAGTACACCTTTGTGGATCAGATTCTAGTACTGTTAATTGTCTTTGAGGTCTTGCTTTGCCTGTAAACTGGACTGGATCTTAAATTCTTTCAGTTTCCTCAAGTATTTGGCTAGAATGCTCCAAACTAACATCTACAATTTTCTTCCGCTCTTTTGACTTGGGATTACTATGAAACTAACATTGCCCTTTTCCTGAATCCAAGCAAGCTAAAGCCAGACAGCATGCCATAAACTTCAGAGATGTCACCACAACAGCTCCTGTGTGGACAACCTCTGTGATGACTGCTGTGTGGTGGCCCATTCACACTGCAAACTAGGACAATCTATGTGATGGTCACTGTTTGTCCTCACTCCACCTAAAGGTACTTAGAACCCAACATCTAGAAGATTTCTCAAGTGGCTTCTCTCCAAACTCAGAAATTTAATTTATAATTTGCTCCAAACAATGACCTTTGTTTTCTTTTATTCCTACAGAAATGCCTCTCATTAAATTACCCGGTTGCTCACATTATATAGAGGTTTAATTTAGGTGGATGCTCGCCTCCTCCTTACCCCCTCCTGAAATCAAACATGCTCATATTCATCTTGTCCTAGGTGATCATACGTGAAAACACACGTTTGCTGATATATCATGCTATGCATGCATAAATAACTATTTTTTAAAAATGCAACTCACTTGAGTTATTTTGTTGGTTAAATCTTGGCTCCTGAGACTCTGCTCCAGGAAATGTTTCAGTCCTTGGCCTCTGCCTCCTTAGTCATCATATTGGCCTCTCAGTGCCTTGCACACTCTTAAGGGCTTGCAATGCCTGTCAGCAGTCACTCACACACCACATGGTATCCATCAGGATCAGACAACAGCCTGAAATCCACAATAACCACAAAAATGATAAAGATAGTGACCACATAATGGAAACAGTGAATGTGTGATTCTTGGGCCTGACTACATCATCACTGGTAATGAGAATTACACTACAATGGAAAGGGAGGAATTGCTAAAACCAAAAACAGTGGAAACCAACCTTGAAATTCCCTGAGCAGACAAAACCAGTTTGGTCAAACAAAGTTTAACTGAGCTTATTTTGTAAGACTAACCTGACCCGGGTCATTTCTTGTTTCCACCTCTGGAAATGGTAATCAAGAGTTAAACTGGTTCCCAAGACTGATATCATATAACCACTAACCAATTCTCTATCATTTAAGAAAAGACTAATATTATAAACAGTCACTGTGAAGAAACAAATTCACTGCCTTCTATGTAAGCTGTTTTATAACAACACATTCCTGAGCTTCATTCCATGTTCTGGTTTGAGGGCTCCCAGTTTGCAAACTATCTTCTTGGCATGTGCACAATAAACTTTCACTAATTCCTACAGCAATGAATCATTGGTTTTACTTGTGTAACTTAGAAACTTCTGACAATACAAAGAGGACTCCTATGGTCAAAGACAACCTGCAGTGGTCCAGGAAGCCATTTTTCCTACAGCCTCTCATGTCTGGGCAGCACTTAGGGGTGACCTAGAGTTGAGAGAATAGGAGGGAGCTGGGCTCATACTCAAGGGATCATGACCAAGCGGCCAAAATGCACACGACCCCCTTCATTAGGATCCTTCTTTGAAGGAATTCTTCGGCCTTTTTGCCAAATATAGCTGTATGAATGGCAGATTCCCCTGTAATTGTTCTATTTGTACCCTGATCACAAAGGATGGGGTAAGAGGGTTTACACCTAGCAAGGAAGCAAGCATTCAGATAATGGTTGCAATGCTGAAGGTGAGAACTTGTGGAAAGATTGAAAGAGAGAGACCCACAAGGGGAGGAAGTCTGCAAAAAACTGCATTATGTCCATCCTTTCTTTCTATCTTCAGGTTCTTTGAGAGACCTCTGCGTTCAGTACTAAATAGAAACAGCAGTCCCAAAAGATCGCCTCAGAGGCTGTTAATCACTACAGGAGTTTGGAAAGATGCTTTCACAACCAGGGATCATTTCTGGGGGGCCTCATTAAAACCATGGCAGAGTTGCATTCAGGGAAGGAAACATACCGTTTGCACATCAGATTGTAGACATTAATCGGAGGTGAGGGGGATGGGCCATGGAAATATCCAAGTTTTAGTAACAGAAGTAGGGGGTTAGCATGGGTCCCAGAATATAACAAGCAAATCAGTTTGCATTTCAATGGGGTGGTTTAGGTTATCCTGCATCAAATCAAGTTCTATTGAGCACCTATGAAAAATGAACAAAACCTAGATCTTGCCCTGAGGAATCTTGCAATCTAGCAAATCTGGCAAGCTTCATTACAAAGAAAAAAAAACTTTAAAAATATAATGTAAAAAATATGCTAAATAGAGATACTGACAGTGAGATGTGAAAATAAACTTGATCCTTTTTGGCATGCTGGGAGCAAGGAAACAAAAGGAAACATTTCACAGGGTAGGAGGCATTTGAGCTGGGTCTTAAAGGGCAAGTGTAAAGTGGAAAACAGAATGAAGGTACGAAGGGCATTTCAGCCTGAAGAACTGAAGAACAGAAGATTCACACAGGTTGTAGGAGAGAGGAATAAGTTACCAGTGAGGCTCACAGACCTGGGTGACCAATGGGTCCCACTGGGCTCAGAGGCAGAGATCAGATGACCTCTGGAGATCCTACCTCATCATCTAAAATAACTCTTGTGGGGTACCCGGGTGGTTCAGTTGGTTAGGTGTCCAACTTTTGATTTGAGTTCAGGTCATGATCTCAGCATCATGGGATTGAGCCCTGGACAGGGATCCATGCTCATGGGAGAGTTTGTTTCACTCCATCTCCCTCTCCTCCCCTGCCCTCTCCCCGCACAATGTGTGCACTCTCCCTCTCTCTCTATTAAATACATAAATAAATCTTTAAAAATTAAATAAAATAAAATAACTCTTGGGAGTTCCGAGATGCACAAACATCATGAAGAGAATTACACACATGCAACCCCTGCCCATAACTGGATATGAAGGAAACAAATAAATTAGTTGTCCAAACTGAACTTCCTGGCACAAACCCTCAGGGCTCCTGGGGTTGAAACTGGGACAGCTCTCAGATTTGGGGGTTTAGCAGAGAGGCAGCCTCAACCTGCACTGTGGTTTCTCCTCTTCTGTTGTGGAAATGAAAACAATGTGTTTCCACCTATCAGGAATTTAATCTTATTCCTTGACAACATTCTCTCTGAGCCTCTTCTCCACCCCTTCAAAGCACAGGGTAGGGGATACCTAGATAGAAACACAGCTTTTCTTTATTTAAAAAAAATGATATTTTATTTATTTATTTATCTGAGAGAGAAAGACAGACAGACAGACAGAGAGCATGAGCAGGGGGAGGAGTGGGGAGGGAGAGGGAGAACCAGACTCCCCACTGAGTGGGGAGACCACTGAGGCTTTATCTCAGGACCCTGGGATCTTAACCTGAGTTATGGCAGATACTTAACCAACTGGGTCACCAAGGTGCCCCAGAAACACAGCCTTTTTTTTTATTTTATCTTTGCCCAAGGGGTACAGGTCGGTGAATCATCAGGCTTACACCTTTCACAGAACTCACCATAGCACAAACCCTCCCCAATGTCCATAACCCATCCACCCTATCTCTACCCTCCCACCCCCCAGTAACCCTCAGTTTGTTTTGTGAGATTAGGAATCTCTTATGGTTTGTCTCCTTCCCCATCCCATCTTGTTTCATTATTTTTCCCTCCCTACCCCCCACGACCCCCCACCCTGCCCCTCAAGTTCCTCATATCAGAGAGATCATATGATAATTGTCTTTCTCTGATTGACTTATTTCGCTCAGCATAATACCCTCCAGTTCCATCCATGTCGTTGCAAATGGCAAGATTTCGTTTCTTTTGATAGCTGCATAGTATTCCATTGTGTATATATACCACATCTTCTTTATCCATTCATCTGTTGATGGACATCTAGGAACACAGCTTTTTCTTATTAAAAGTCCTCTGAGAGGTGGAGGAAGGAAAGGCCATCCCTTCAGAGACAGACTCTTCATAGCCACATTTATGCAGGCACTTAGGAAGTATGCAGGGCACTGTTTAAAGCTCTATACACACTCGCTTCTTTCCCTGCCATGTAAATATTATCATTCCCATTTTGCCCATCTGCCCAAGGCCACACACTCAAGCCAAAGTTTTATTCCCTCAACACAATTTATTGAGACACAATTCTATGTGGTTCTCAAGGCCAAGCTGCCTGGGGGTCTGCTGCCCAACCCAGACTGGGATAAGAGTGCAGGCAGGTCTCAGAAGACCGGACAGAGCAAAAAAACAGGTGGTCATCAAGGTCCTGGTCAGGCCCCCTAAAGCAGGAGGGAATGAAGCATCCATCCACCCCACTGATTTGGCCAGGAACAATTCTGGTTGCAGGTGCTCCAACAGCCCCATTTTCCAGACAGGTAAGGCAGGGTCTGGACACACTGATTTGCCTGAAGATTTGCCCTTCTGAACTTTGGAGAAAAGGAGTGCAGCAAGGGGTCGGGGTAGGCAACACCACTGAACACCAGCTCTGCCTTGCCTGGCACCGCGCGGGGGACTTGACACACACCGCCTTATCTAGTGTCGCACCAACACTGAGAGAAGGATACTATTTTCTTACAGCTGGCAAAAACCCAAGTCGAGAGAATTTAGGTGGCTCAACCTCACTCATGCAGCTGGTGCAGGCAAAGCACACCACACCCACACCCACACCCACACCCACACCCACACACACACACACACACACACACACACTCACTCACACCCTTCAGGAACAACTCTGAACAAGCTAGAAACCAAGAGATCCTGGGTGAGAGAGATTAAAGAGGAGGGATCCAGGAGAGGGGAGCAGTATTCCATGGGCTCAAGTTGAATAAGATTACAAATAAGCCCAATTTTCTAGGACTTGTTTCTCTCTCTGCTTCTCTTTCCTTTGTTAACTCTCTTGGACAAAGCAGAAGAGAAAGTCCAGAGGTGGACGCAGGGGTAATTGGTAAAAGATGTCCCCAAACACCAGGTGAAGGAAGCAAGTGAAGTGAGCAGAATGTTCTCCTCCTGGTGCTAACCCTGGAGTTCCCAACCTCTCCTCTATGAAGGAAAGGCAGTGGTTTTAATCCCTGTGCATCTCAACCTGTAGCCTGAGGACAGCTGTCTCAGAATCACCTGGATGGGTCTGATAAAAAATTCAGGTTCCTGGGTTCCATCCCAAACCTACCCATCAAAATAAATCAGGTGGTGCTCAAAAATCTCCATCTTTAACAAGTGTCCTGGTGCTTTGGTGGAACTCTGCTGCCCACAAAAGTTGGAGAAACACTGCTTTACTTTCAGCTCTGCACAAAGTGGACGAGGGACTTAGGTCCAAAAAGCGGCTCCAAAACCCTAGGACTGATTCACAGTGATTCTCCTTCCTTTGTCCACACACACCTTGCATACTCCCACCCCCATTCCACCCCTCCTCTCAGGGCATCCCAGAAGCCCGGAGCAGTGTGCAAGGAAGGGACTGCCACTTTGTAAAGTGGCCAGGAGACTGCATTCCCCAGGTCTCTGCCTGCAGTTGGGAACAAGGCAATGACTTCCCTGTGGGGTGCACACGGTGGACACAGCTGAGAGATTCACGGCTTGGGGTTGAATGGGAGGCGAAGGCAACATCTAGGAACCAGCAGCTGGCAACACTGGATCAACAGCATCACCTGCTGGCCACAAAGTGCCACATCCTCCTCCCTTTTGGTGCAGGCCACGTGGGGAGCCTCTCCAGATCCCAAGTAAGCCAGAGTCCAGGGGAAGCAGTGCCTTTTCTCAGTTGCTACATTGACCCAGAGACACTTATCCCCAGAGGATTAGGGGAGAGTCATGGAATACAGCCCGTCCCCAAGAGCATATGTCCTGAGAATCTGCAGCGCTGGGACTTGGTTCTTCTAGGCAAACTTAGCCTCCCTTAAAGAGATGCGGAACCTGCCCTGATTCCATGTAGATCTCCAACGCACATTAACTCCCAAACACACTATGAACACTTATTTTCACCTACTGTCTGTAGTCCCCCAGCATCTTTAGATGTACCCAGCATCTTTCACCTTCCAGTATCATCTCCTGTGGGCCAGGGACTGACTGGGTCACCACCTCTCACTGCAAACTGCTGAGGAGAGTGTTTATGAACGTGAAGAATAAGAGCCAATCCATCACTGTCACAAAGGGCTTGCACTGGGACAGATGGCTCTTCCTGGAGATGGTCACCATCACAGCCACCATGTTTGGACAGTTGGCAGTTTCCCAAGTGCCAGGCACGTGCTGTACAGGGGTGGTCTCACTTGATCTTCCCACAGACTCAAGGAAACTGAGTCACAGAGAGGTCAAGCAACTTGCTCAAGGGCAAACCACCACTGAATAGTAGAACCAGGATTCCAGTACTCGCAATCTAGTGTTTGGTCTATTGGTCATGCCATATCGTCTCCCAGAAAAAACACACATGTACGCACCCGGTTAGTAAACGCATCCTCTTTACCGGAAGTATGCCACGTATAGCTTCTTACCAGCCCTTCCATGCATCCCGCTTATGAAGTAGTGATGGAAGTTCTAGAATATAAGTGAGGTTCAGTGGGGTGGAGTCTGAAGCTGAAAGAATTCTTGAGATGTCTTTGGTGCAAAATGATGGCTTATTAAAGTACAGGGACAGGACCCATGGGCAGAAAGAACTGCCACACTGGGGTTGTGATGGGCAGCTGATTATAGACTATGGGGTTGAGGGAGGTAAGGAAAAAGGGAGATTTCAATAGAACTTTCATATGCTAAAGATGACCTACAAGATACCAGAGGACTTGCCATTGTCAGGTTAACATTGTTTTTCCCCTCTAGCAAGGTATTAACATTAACACAGTTGGGAGATTCCTGGAAGAATGTCACACATCTCCCACCCAGGTGTACAGGGGTAGGGGGAGGTTTCAGGTTGTCAGCTTTTGCTTTGTCCTCAGCCAGCCTTCTGTTCCCTCATCACTAGGACCTGCTATGGCTGCTGGTCTCCCTATAATGGCCTCTCACAGACCAGACCACTTCTTAGCCACCCATTCCTTCATCTGCAAGACTTCCAGGCCCACCCACAAAAAGGTGACTTATGGAAGGCGTCGCAAATGGGCCCTGGAAGGGTGGAGGAGGCTCCAGAACCGAGGTGCACGCTAAGAAAATGGTAACACAACCTTGGAGGGCACCTGAGACCTTGCAGCCAGGTGTTCCTTCCATCAGGATTTACTGAGCACCTGTATCAGGCGCTCTGCAGGGACAGGGAAAGCACGCCCTCCCCTCTCAGGTGCACACTCCTAAAGGAGCCAGTCAGTAAAGAAAGAAACCTGTCAGGAGCCACAGGCAATGGGTTATGCCAAAAGAGCTGTTCAGAAACTTGTTGGTTTGGACCTCGTCCACTAACCAGCTGCTACTTTGCTATCATCCCCTCAACGTCCAGCCATGGCCTCCCTCACCCCAACCAAGCGCACTCACTGTGGACTTCTGGATGCAGGCCTTGGTCTCCAACCTCCTTAAGTGAACCCGAGTGCACCCCTTCCTGCTGGGACATAAGTCCCAGCAGGTCCCACCGCTGGAAAAGGGGGTGGGGGCTAGGGAGAGGAGCTAAGCGGGAGTGAGGGGAGCAGGGACAAGGGGAGAGGCAGTGGGGAGAGGTCAAGGTGGGAAGAGAGGTTGGGGAGAAGAGCGGGGAGGAGGAAGGCAGGGTGAAGGGAGAGACAGAAGGGGGAGGTGCGGTGGGGGAGAAATGGGTTAGAGGAGCGTAGGGGAGAGGTGGAGGGGGGGAAGGGAGCGAGGTAGGTTGTAGGGGGAATGAGGCAGTGAGAAGAGCAAGGCGGAGCGGGGAGAGATGGGGTGGGGGAGAGACTAGGGGCAGTCCGCGCGAGGGTCTGGGGGCGGGGGAGACTGGAGGACCTGCGGAGGCGCCGGGAGCGGGAGGCGGGGGCCCGGGGCGAGGCTGGAGGGATGCTCGACAGCGCCCCCTGCCGCCTGGCCCGCCCCGCTGGCTCAGTTCCGCCTGGCTGCGAGCAAAGTTTCCCAAGCTCGCCCAGAGCAGCTGCTGCTCTCCCCTGCCTTTGTTTTCCCCTCTCAGGATGGAAAATGAATTTCGAGCATCGCTGCCGACCCTGCCAAGTAATTGGAAAGCATGTCGAACACTGCGTCTGGTGGCTCAGCGGAGGTCTCCGGGTCGGCCCCCGCCCTCCCAGGCCGCGAGGTGGAGGAGGGGAGGCGGGAGAGGGCGTGGGCACTGTGGCAGAGCACCTGGGGAGCTCTGCGAAAAGGAAAACCACAGGTGTCACATACAGCCCCCAAACCCAGGCTAACTGCAGTTCAGCCTCCCCCAGAAACGGCATCTTAATCGGTCAGGAAGTTTCCTACCGTGCCATTGAGGCCATCTGCCCCCACCATCCCCCCGAACAAAGGAGGCAACCTGCATGACAGAACCCCCTGCTCATCCTTAGGAAGAGCAATCCTTTTCTTTTGCTAATAACTTCCTTACCCCATCCCCCTTTCCAATAAAAACCTTCCATTTTGTACAACTCCTCAGAAGACCCCGTCTATTAACTATATGGTAGGCTGCCCAGTAGTTTAATGAAGACAATTAAGTCTTCTAATTGACTAGGTTGAATTGGTTTTTTTTTTAAGATTTTATTTATTTATTTGACACAGAGAGAGAGATTACAAGTAGGCAGAGAGGCAGGCAGAGAGACAGGGAGAGGAGGAAGCAGGCTCCCTGCTGAGCAGAGAGCCCGATGCGGGCCTCGATCCCAGGACGCTGAGATCATGACCTGAGCCGAAAGCAGAGGCTTTAACCCACTGAGTCACCCAGGCGCCCTTGAATTGGTTTTTAACACCTCTCTGCTGTCTGCACTCCTCCTCCCCAACCCCTCCGGCTGTGTGCTCTGGGGTAGCCCACCTGCCAGGCATCCCCTTCTGGCCTGGCCCTCTGTCCAGCGCCCTTGGCTCTCCCAGACCACCTCACCCCGGTTCATGTACTGGTTTGGCTGGGTGCCTTCCATTCTCCTCTGGGGATGGAACAGAGCCCCATTCCACCTCTCAGTGGACACCGTAGGGCAATAGCTGGGCCTTCATCCAGCAATCCCCTAAGTCTGGTGCTGTTCCTTATATCACGTGGATCCTAAGTCCCCTACACGTGCCTCACTCTAGTGACAGAGTCAGAAAGCACTGGTTCCTACCTCTCCTGGTGTCCCAAGGCTGTCTTCTTTGAGACAGATTTGGCTGGGTCTGTGTCACTGTCTCTGTCTAGAATCAGCAAGTTCCCCATTAGGACTTGACACACACTTGGATGACGAGAACGGGCCAACGTCACCACCACCACCACCACCAAGAGGTCCCAGGTCAGACTTATACAAGCATCAGCCTGGACCAGCCCCCCACCCACACACCCACCCCCATCTCCCATGCCCTCCCCTCACAGAAAGATTCATGACCCACAACGCCTTTATTAGCTCTTTCAGCTCCATTTAACTACACAAATGGCTTGGTCACAGCTGACTGATCCCAAATTTGCCAGTGATTTTCTTTTAATTTACCATGGCTCAGTCCCCCTGTAATACAGGTAGAGGAGGCATATTTGTTCCCAAACTCCCCTCCTGGGGTTAATCATGCACAGAACAAAACTCCATTTGAGCCACTTAATGATTTCATTTCCACCCTAGGTTTGAAGGAGCTGCAGCTATAATACTAATGTAGGTCCCACTCTCCCCAAACTCCAGATGTTTGTGTATGAGAGAACAACCTTAACCATTACCTCCCAAGTCAGAGCCCAACACTGTAGGGCTCCTTTTCTTTCTGAGTGCAGTGGGCTCCCCCTCTTCTGAGTGCCTGGAACCCTCTGCACATCTCCCCTCTCCTGAGAAGCCTTGCCTAGCCAGCCTTGCAGGTTTGGATCAGCCTCCCCCTGTCCTGCAGCCAGGTTTCACAGGCTTACTTTGCACTCGCTTGTAGATCCCCACCTGTGCACATAACCTCCCAGCATGCTATTCTCCCCACGACATCCTGCATTCCAAACATTCAGGCCCAGACCCAATCCCCTGAACGTTCTGCATACCTTCTTGGGTGGGTGTTCTCTTTGCCTAGAAGACCCCTTCTTCGCTGCCACAGCTTGGCAAAACCTCTGCTTCAATGTTCCGTCTGCTGGAAAGTCAGCACCTTTCCTCTCAAACAGAGAAAATCACTCTCTTCTGCTTTACCATTTTGGCTTATTTACAAAAGCTTTACGCTTTTGGCTTATTTACACACAACACTGAAAATTTGTTTGCATGTCAGCCCCTCCACCTCTCTGAGCTCCCTGAGTGTATGGCAGAATATTCATCTGGGTAACCCCATACTCTCACACAGTGCTGGATGTAAACACTCAGTAACTTTTATTTGAAAGAATAGCCCCTCTGTAGTTCGTGCATGTGGATGCAAACTGTATTCATCATTAAACTAAGATACTCGAAGGCCTTCCGTCTGTTTAGGGTTCCCAAGCGGTGCCGAAATTTAAATCCTGCCCTGCACGCGGGGTCTGACTCCACGAGTTTGCCTTCAGAAAATGATTTTGTGTGGAAATGGCGCCATCTGGTGGTTTCTGGCGAAAACAGCCTCTCTGTTCGGTAATGAAGAGGTTATTGTCCCTTTGCTAAATGGTAGTGACGGAGCCCCTGCAGCTCTGGCAAGGTGCATGCCACTCCTTGTCTCCTAAGAACTAGAGTGAGGGTTGGAAAGGTAAGGTCACGTTCACGACTGCTGAGGAAAGATTTCTTACTTCTCTACCTCTATTTTCCTACAAGTATCTGCCCAAAAAGGACAGGTTCTTCTTTGTCACCAGGTGCCACATTTCCACCAAGACTCCCTCCTACCAGCCCAGTCCTATCTGTCCATCCACCTGCTTGACATCACCACCTAAATCCAGTGACCTAAATCATTACCCAAACCGAACTCATTTCCCCCAACTGAGACCTCCCTATCTGAGTAAATGGTAGCTCATGGCTAACGGCCCAGGACCTTTCTTCTCCCCCATTCTCCAGCTGCCACACATCACCAAGTCACATTTGTCCTATCTCAAATCCTTTGGTTTCTCTGTCCCCTCATCTTCCCAGGGGACCTCCTGAGCTCCCTGCTTCCACTCTGTGCCACAGCCCACCTCCACATGTGTGATCCCCTTCTGCCCCCAAAATTCTTGCACTTTCCCTCTCTGTTAAGGCAAGGCCCACAACCCGCATAGCCTGGCCCTGGCCCCCTCTCAACAGCCTCCTCTGTGGCCCTTCTTCCTCCTGCTCCCAATCCACCCAGAGTGGCCTTTTTGCATCATGCTCCTCTCCTCAGCCCAGAGCCCTTTCACTTGCTTCTGCTTGGGGCTGTGCCCCTGTCCGCTGGCTGGTTAACTCCTACAGGCATGCTTCCTCCTCTGCCTCCCACCCTGGAGCAAGCAGACAAAGGAAGGCTGGCTGGCAGGGAGAGATGCTGGAGAGGGAACGTGCAGGTGCTCCTGACCTCTGGGAATAATGGGGCAGGGTAGGTAAGGACCTGACCTCCCTCCCCCTTTCTCCTTCTACAGTGCTGGCTCACCACCACCATCAACCCACATGACCTCTGCCCCAGCTTAGCTGCACAGTGAAGGGGTTAAGGGCACTGCCTCTGGCATGAGATTGCCTGGATTCCAATCCTGGCGGTGCCACTTAATGGCTGTGTGACATCAGGAGAGCTACATAACCACTCTGAACGTCCAGTTCTTCATCTGTAAAATGGGAGTGATGATTTTTAAATAATCAAAAATAAATGTTTTCTTCTCTAATTAGGGCAAGTTCCATTATATACAGTACTTCTCCTTTGGAGTAACTGTGAAAATTGTGACCAATAGTTTGTTTAAAACTTGTCTCCCCTGTCAAAATGAAAGTCCTACCAGGGCAGGGAGAGGGTGGGTCCTGTTCACTGTGATCCCCAGGCCCAGCCCAGGTCCACACATAGTATAACAGTGGGGTTGAGAGAGGAGGCTTGGAAACCAGAGGCAAGGCAGTGTTCTCAAGTAACTCAAGATACCTGGTCTCGTGTTGTCTTCTCTTAAATTGTAATAGCATCTACATCGCAAAACTGCTTGAGTAGCACTACCTGGCACACAGTATGTGCTCAGTCCATGCTGGCTGTTATTCTAGCAGACACTCAAAAAAGACTTGAATAAGACTTCCAGTTTCTAGTCTAATATGTAAAGAGCTTGGAAGTTGTCACTCCCATTCTCACAATTAGAAAAAAAGCCAAAGAAACCAAAAACCAACAATGTACCTAGATCCATCAGAGAATTTAGGTCATAGGGCAAAACACTGACCTGAGAATTGGAGAGACAGACAAGTTATTACAGAGAATCACAACTTTGCAGACACAGAAACCTCCAGGAAACAGCACCAGAATAGGGAAGTTCAAATATAATTGAGGAATTGCTGGCGGCTTAATGTGAACAAGCTTGAGATTTAACAAGTCCAGGGGCCCCAGTCTTAGAAGGTCCCCAACATCCTGAATTTTTCCTCTGGGAGCCCCACTAGGTTCTGACAGTGACGATGAGAGAACCCCACCCTCCTGCCCACTTCAGCAAGGGGAGAGGAAAAGAGCCATTTTGAAATATGTCCAGAGCAATCGGTTCTCCTTAACAAAGGCCTGCCCTCAAGACAGGCTGTTATTTCAGAGCCTACCTAACCTGAAGGAAGGAAAACATCCAACTCTGGCCCCCTCTGGCCTTCCTGTCTCCCCTGAGGTGGGGACAGTAGAGGGGGAAAAGGCAAGGAGCACACAGGCCAAGGCCACAGGCTCACTAAGAGATTGAGGCCTGATCAGAGGACCCTCCACGCTCCCCTCAGGTCCCACCACCACATCATCAGGCCCCTTTGTAACCAGAGGGGATTTCAGCTAGAAGAACTAAAA
This sequence comes from Ailurus styani, assembly GCA_002007465.1. Lineage (NCBI taxonomy): Eukaryota > Metazoa > Chordata > Mammalia > Carnivora > Ailuridae > Ailurus > Ailurus styani. The sequence continues at coordinate 1,078,015 of LNAC01000545.1, forward strand.
ACCTCAGATTCTATTTAAGAAGGAACCGCTAGGGAAGCCTAAAGACAACAAGGGAAACAAAAACAAGAGCACAATAAGAAATGTTAATCTCTGAAACTACAGCTGCTGGGGAGAGTAAACACAGCCTAACTCCTAACCAGATAAATATAAAACCTCACACTCTCTGCCTCCACTCTTCTACACCCTGCAGCATGTCTGGCTTCCAACAAAACATGATGCCGTATGATACAAGGTAAAAAATGCAGTCTGAAGATACAAGGCAAGCATCAGAACCAGACTCGGATAAGGCAGAGATGTTGGAATTGCCAGACTTGGAATTTAAAACTGTGATAAATATGCAAAAGGATCTAATAGAAATAGTGGATGACACACAAGAACAGATAGACAATGTCGGCAGAGAGAAGCGAAACTCTACGAAGAAAGGAACAAGGGATGCCAGCAATAATAGGCCCTGTAATAGAAACAAAGAATGACTTTGATGGACTCAACATTAGACTAGACACAACCAGGGAAAGAATCAATGAGTTTGAAGAAATGTCAGTAGTAAGCTCCCTGACTGAAAAGCAAAGACAAAAAGAAAAAAAAAAGGAAAAAAAATGTGGAACAGAGTATCTTAAAGCTGTGGGGCAATTATGAAAGAGGTGATATATGCATAATGAGAATACCAGGAGGAAAAAATTAAAGGGAACAGAAAAAATATTCAAAGTAATAGTATTTGAGAATTTTGCGTGGTGGACCCCCTACAACAGATCCAGGAAACTCAGAAAACCAAGCAGGGTGAATAAACCAAAACTCTATGTCCTATGCACAGCATATTCAAACTGGAGAAAATCAGACACCAAAAACATCTTACAAGCCAGAGGCAGAAAAATCCTACCTAAGGAAGAGCAAGGGTAAAAATTACGTGACTTCCCTTCAGAAACCATGCAACCCAGAAGAGAATGGGGCACGTGTTTAAAGTGTCAAAGGAAAAAAACCTAGAATTTTATGTCCTTCAAAATTGTCCTTTAGGAGTGAGTAGAAATACTTTCTCAAACAAAAATCAAAGGAAATATTCTCCAGTAGACCTGCCCTGCAAGAAATGTTAAAAGCTCTTCAGAGAGGAAAAAGAATATAGGTCAGAAACTTGGATCTAAAGGGACACCTTGGGACGCCTGAGTAACTCAATGGGTTAAGCCTCTGCCTTCGGCTCAGGTCATGATCCCAGGGTCCTGGGATTGAGTCCTGCATCAGGCTCCTTGCTCAGCAGGGAGCCTGCTTCTCCCTCTGCCTCTGCCTGCCACTCTGCCTGCTTGTGCTCTCTCTCTCTCTCTGACAAATAAATAAATAAAATCTTAAAAAATAAAAAATAAAAAAATAAAGGGACACCTGGGTGGCTCAGTCATTAAGTGTCTGCCTTCAGTTCAGGTCATGATCCCAGGGTCCTGAGATCAAGTCCCTCATCGGGCTCCTTGCTCAGTGGGGAGTCTGCTTCTCCCTCTAACTGCAGCTCCCCCTGCTCCTGCCCTCTCTCTCTCTCTCTCTCTCTCTCTCTGACAAATAAATAAAATCTGGAAGGAAGGAAGGCAGACAGACAGACTTGGCTCTACATAAAGACAGGAAGTGAGCTAGAGAAGAAATAAATAAACATAAAATAAATACTTGAGTGAAACAAACAAACCACACCTCCCCCAGTAAGTAAGTCCTCCTGTCCTGGCCCAGCGTGGCACCCCTTCTAGTATTCCAGGAGCACCTAGCATGGCCTGCTGACACAGCTCTGGGCTGGCTTGGTGTCTCTCTCCCCAAAAAGCCAGATGTCCCCCATTTCTGTGTCCCCAGAGCCAAATCCATGAGTAGCAAGTACTCACACCAGAGGCCAGGACGGTGATTAAATAGCTCGTCTCTTTATTAGCAGTTCAGCGGGAAGATTCCAGTGTTGCCACTGTCACAAGGAAGGGCTCAGCTGCCGGATTCTCTCTGTCTAGGTGTGGTCGCTCCTCCGGTCAAGGGGTGATAGACATTTTTCTGACAAAGGCTGTTCCTTGACCCTGATGGAGAGGAACCTGGGAAGCAGAGGCATGCCCAGGGGGCACGTCACAGAAATGCTGGATGGCTAAAAGGCTTGATGACCATGCCTCTGAGGCCCTCTTTCCCGACATTCCTAGAGCTGTGCATAGAGCAGAAAAACCCGCAGAGGGAAGGACTGTGGTGCCTCAGACAGACCTGGCTCGGCTTCTTCAAACTTCAGAAGACCCTGCAAGCACCCCTGAGTCCTCATGTCTTCAGTATTAATTAACAGTTGGCATGGCATAACATGTCGTTTACGAAGTGTTGGTAGCCATTTTCCTCAGGGCAATGTTCTGAAGTCTGAGGAAATTGAAGCACGGAGGCATACCTCAACTTGCCCAGGATGGAGCCGGACTGAAAGACAGTGTCCACTTCTGAGGCTTGGCTAAACCTCTGCCATCTGTATAATGGGCATGAACAATGCTTTCCTCTTAAGGTTCTTTTGGGTCAGATGAAAAATCTTGACAGTGCTTTGTGCTAAAGCTGGGATACAGTAAGTATCCCATAAATGCCAGCATTATATCTCCATGGCCTTCCTTTAAGCATGTTGGGGGCTGACTGGGTCTAAAACACTCCTTCAGCCCCTATGACCGCCAGTTCAGTCTTCACACCTGACAAGGGTGCACTAACCTTTTCCTGAATGAATGGCCTCTGTAGTACATGCAGGTCATTGGCCTTTTACCTCCCAGAGCCATGTAAATGGCCACTCATCACCACTAGTCCCCAGCACAGGACCCAAAGTCAAGGTCCTAATTGGTGGCAGGGCCAAAACCTATATGCCCTCACTGTCGACCTCAGTGCTCTGTGATCCTGTGGTTCAAAGTGGGGTCAGTAGACCTAGAGCAGCAATGTCTGGGATTGTTAGAAATGGAGAACAGCAGGCCCCCCACAACCTACTAACACAAGATCCCAAGGTGGTCCCCGTCCTGTGCATGATTCAGAAGCACTCACTGTGACACCACAGCTAAAAGAGTCAGAGAGGCCAGTCTGAGCTTGACTTGAAGTCCTTCCAGAAATTTAAGAAAGGCACTGCAGGACCCTGAGGCAGCTTCCCTATCCCCCACTCTCACTGGCCCCATTTGTAGGCCCCCTCACCAAAGGGAAAGCTAAACCTTATTATCAAGCTCCCACCGCACCGCCGGGCACTGTCTCATGCCCAGGATATCCATCTCCTCTGCCTGGCTCCTCACCTGTCAGCCCTCTCACCTGTAGCTCTCAGCATTCTGCATAGGAATTTCTGTTGTGAATTTCCTGAGATGATTCATCCTCAAGGTTGTATATGCTGCAGGGACAGAGAAGAGGAGCAAGGCGGACGGGATGGCCAAGCCCGCCCAGAGTGCACACCCAGACCACAGTATGGAGCTGGGGCGCCTGGGCCGCCACTGCCCCATTCAGGCCCTGGAGCAGAGTCCTACAAAGAGGCACTCAGCACAGAAGGGGTCCAGACATGGCCAGGGAGCCTGCAGAAGAGAGGACCCCTGCCCCCTGCCACTGCCCATCGCCACCTAGCCCTATGAGGGGCACAGATCAGATAATCTCCAACAGCTTACCTTCGTCTCACTTGCTCTATTCGTTCTCGCATAACGTCATTCCTCGCCTCACTTGGCACTTGGAAGATACGGGTATGGCTGCAAAACACCATTCAAACATTGGGATTCCTTAGTTTCTCTTTCACTAGGCGTAGCGAAGGTGTTGGAATCATACAAACAATAGTTCTGACCCTGTCACCATGAACTTTTGAGCTGGTCCTTCACTCCTCTTGCATGAGGCACACAAAGGTTTTTGTTTTGTTTTATTTGTTTTGTTTTTTACTATCAGTACCCCTGAGCCACCCAATAATCCTGGGCAGGTAGCAAATAGTCCTAAGGAGAGTTAAAGAAACCGAGAGGTTAATCAGGGGCACGTGCACCCGAATGTTTATAGCAGCAATGTCCACAATAGCCAAACTATGGAAAGAACCTAGATGTCCATCAACAGATGAATGGATAAAGAAGAGGTGGTATATATATACAATGGAATACTATGCAGCTATCAAAAGAAACGAAATCTTGCCATTCGCAACGACATGGATGGAACTGGAGGGTATTATGCTGAGCGAAATAAGTCAATCAGAGAAAGACAATTATCATATGATCTCTCTGATATGAGGAACTTGAGGGGCAGGGTGGGGGGTTGTGGGGGGTAGGGAGGGAAAAATAATGAAACAAGATGGGATGGGGAAGGAGACAAACCATAAGAGACTTCTAATCTCATAAAACAAACTGAGGGTTACTGGGGGGTGGGAGGGTAGGGATAGGGTGGATGGGTTATGGACATTGGGGAGGGTTTGTGCTTTGGTGAATGCTGTGAAAGATGTAAGCCTGATGATTCACAGACCTGTACCCCTTGGGCAAATAATAAAAAAAAAAAAGAAAGAAACGGAGAGGTTAAGTGCCTTTACTAGAGTTGTGCAGCAGGTCAGTGGTCTTGTAAGATGTGGAATTCACCCCTTCTGAATTCCTCTTCAATTCCTTCTCAGCTCTTTATGACCTACGTTATGCCATACTTAATATGGTTTAGAAATAATTCTGCACAATTCTGTCACAAAGAAGCTGCAGGCCCCTCATCTCTGCTGTTCTATCCTATTTCACCATGCCGACTTGCCTTTGTCTCTGTGGTCTGTGGTCCAGTTTATGTCCCCCTCAACTCCATCCCCTTCTCCTCCCGCAAACCCTCCATTCCAGCAACACCAGTCTGTCCACCGAATCCCCCACTCTTGCCCCTATTGTTCTAGGTGCTCTGAGGCTTTCAATGTGAAGACACTGATACTGCCTCAAAGGCTTGAAGCCTGGAGGTGGTAAATGTGCTCATTTGTCACTCACACAAGGTGGAGCTGGGTCAGTGCCCAAAGAGAGGGATGAGAAAGAATGAAGATTACTCCCAGCCCAAGTAGAAGAGGGTAAGCCTCAGAGAAAAGGCTACAGCCCTGTGCACTGGAGGCCAGATGGAATTGGCCAAGTTGCCAAGGCTCTCGTGACCTGTGGAAGCCCCCTCCTCCCCACTCCTGTTTATTCAGTCCCTGCCCAGCCCATGGGTCAATCCAAGCAAATGTCCTTCTAAGAACCTTTCCAGGCCAGCAATGCCTAAACCTTGCAAGAGCAGGGGCCCCCATGCTATGCTCTTGCAAATACTCCTCATGGCTTTTCTGCCATTATCTCTAATATTCACACACCTTATTCATCTAGTTCATTTTTGTCCCTTTGAAACTGGGGACTCCATCTTTGGAGGACCTAGCAAACATCTACCAAATAAATGAGTATCTGCTGATGCTTAATGAAGGGTATGTATTCCCTGACTACATATTTACTGAAACTAATAAAGAAATTCCAAAACCAGTGGATTGGAGGGGGAGCCAGGCAACAGTTCATGGGTTTAAAAAGTCCACAGAAAGTCCAGAGAAGAAAAATTATATATGGATAATTGTGATTCCTGTAGCTTGTCTCCAAAGCTTTAACCTAGTTACACCATGCAACTAAGGTCTAAAAACTTTTTGAACATGATGTTCATATTATCCAGACCAAGGAACTGCCACAAGGAACTGCTTCCATCCAGTGCAGCCATGTCGGGCAGGGACAGGTTCCCATGTGTAAGACTGTGGCTGGATTACAGTCCCCAACATTTATGATTTTAGAGTGGGGTTCCCATCCAAAAAGTCTTTTCCTGGAAGGTCTCAAATTCCACCATTTGCCACTCCTTCCTGAGCATTTAAATCCTGTTTTAAAATGCTAATGGCACCGTAAGGGGTAAACACAAGAAAACTGGATATCCCAAAGCAAAAATACATTTCTTGAGAAATACACCCTCCTTGATAGAAGTGAACAAAGCTGGCAATGAGGGCATGAGAAGAAAAAGAGTATAGAAATGAAAGAGAGAGCTCTTCCACAGTTTCACAGAGGACCAGTTTAATCCCACAATTCTGCTGGGAAAAGAGACCCCAAGTGAACACAGTCCTAAAAAGGAAATAGGGAAGCTTATGCCAGAAAGAATGACCTGGTTTCTAGGCTCAGCTCCCTCCACATTGGGTCTCAGCCCCTTCTGAGCCAAGAAAGGCGGAAGGAGGTGGTCTGTGCTCATGCAGGCACCGCAGGAGGCTGGCAAAACCACCACAAGGTGGAGCACAGAATTCTAGCCTCAGGCACTGAGAAACCTCCTCTCACCTCAGCTGCAGATGAGGACTCAGGCTTTTGCATTTTAAGAGCTTATTTTCATTTAGCTCTTTAAAGTGAAGCCACTTCTGAACAAATCAAGTGCAAAAGTAACAGAGGTCTGAAATTTATTCAGAAGCATTGAAGAAATGGTGAACAAGCCCAGTTTTGCAACCCCCCAAGTCATATTAAATCTTAGGAATGAGCTGGGCTTTCAAGATAGCAAAACTATTCCCTTAAGACCCCAAAGGAAGGGAAAAATTTCTCAGCCAAAGAAGTCAACATCTCTGGAGAAGAATAGCTGTGTTTGTGTTGGCCAGGAATCCCGAAGGTGGGGGACTTTTGCCTCTCTCCCCACAATTCCACTCAGGGCAAATGAGATGCTTTACCTCCATCTTATGAACTGGATTCTTGTTCTTTCCTCCAGGACCTCTTGACTCTGGTTGGCCAACAAATCAGACTTGGAGAGATGGTGCTTCACCTAGGAAATCCGGGTAGTGTGCACGTGATTACTGTCCAGCAAGGACACCATGGGCAGGATGAAGTCCAGCCTGGACAAGCTCTGCCCAGTTGCCCAAGCTGCCCAGTTGCACAAGCTGGAGCTTGTGCCTGCCCACCTCCCTCTCTGCCCACTCCCCTAGGATGATTGTCTCAAACTCTCAATTACCACATCTCTGGTAACATGTACATCTTGGCCATGGGTGGGAGGGCAGTTGGTGGACATTTTCTCCTTTATGTCCTGGGAAGCTTCTTCTTCAGTCTGAAAGGTGAGCAATTTCCCCTGAAAGTGTACCTGAGCACAAGTCTCTTTCTTCTGCCTTTTCCCTGTTTTCCCCTCTGTCACAACACTCATGCCTCGTGTCCTCACGTACACACTCTCTATCTCACCGTTCCTGCTGTAGCATGTCTATTACTACCTTCCTGTAGTATTCCAGGGGACTCATTAAGTCCTTGGCCCTATCTCAAGGTATTCCTGAGATGCTCTGCAGCTGGGGATGACACATCTGAAACCCCTCATCCAGTATCCTTAAGAAGCAGGGTGGGGATCCTGGTGATTCCAACACATCTCTGACAAGGACATAAGCCCCAGCGTCTTCTAGGACATTTGGTGAATTAGACACAGCTCTAGGCAGGGTGTTTAGCAATGAACTTGAGTTTCCCAGTTCCTAGAGGAAAGGATTCTAGATTTTTGCACCTGCAGAGGCCAGCTGTCTAGAATTTGGGGTACCCTGAGTCATAGAGGAATATTACTCACTTTTTTCAACCAGTGCTGTACTACAGATACAGCCTCGCTTTCTACAACTTCAACGTCCTGCAACAAATTGGTAAATTAATGCCTTCAGAATACCAAGAGACACAGCCCTCCTCTTATCCAAAAGTTACATATTATAAGATCTCTTGGAAGTGCAGTGGGGGCTCAGAAGGGACCAGAGAGATGAGAAACAATTCCGGGTAGCTACCTGAAGCTCTACTTACCGAACTGATTTTTGGTGGGAAGGGGAACCCTGTGCCTTTCCGGGCAAGAATGTACACAATCCATGTTGTAATTATCATCTTTGAACTTATGCTAGGCCTCCTTCTTGGCTCCCTCCTTCCATCGAAGCTGCCTGAGAATTCCTCTGGAACAAGGAGGTCATTGATGGGAGGAACCCACCTGATTGGCTGGCCAATGATGATGTGACAATGGCCTCTTTTAATCTCCGGGGTCAGAGTGGAGATGGAAAAGAGGTCAGGAAGTATCTGCCTTAGTGATGGCCATAGCTCAGAAATGGAGAGATTGGGAGATGGGAACAAAAAATAAAGAACAACCAATATAAACCTGAGGAAGACACAGGGGGAAATTATCAAAATTATAGAGATTTGGTTGAGGCAGGGGGATTATGGCTCGTCACTCAGTTTTAAGCAATGATGAAGCAGAAAGACAATTTATGAATGAATAAAGTAAATTTGTAACAAAATAATCCGGGCCCTCTAGAAGTTGATTTAAACGATGCCACAGGTACTTCTTATTCTTACATATTGGGGAAGAAAGAACTTGTCCCCCCCCCAAAAAAAAATCAAAGATGGAGGAACAAAATTCTCAACAAGGACATATTCTTTTTTTTTTACTTTGTTTACACCAGTGATTCAAATCATAAAAAAAAATAATAATCCAAACAATTAGAACTATAGAGTAAAAAGCACAAGTGACATTTCTTACAAAAAAAATATATTTCCTAATGATTTCCAGTGGACTGCTGCAATGGAAGAATGGTAAGTAGAAGTGAAAAGGAGATTGTCTTGTGACTTCAGTGTTGGGGGAAAACATTGATAGCTCAAGTGGCTGCTATTCCCACCTAGAATTTTCACCAAGAAATTAAGGAAGTTCAGAATGCCTAAAGGATCCTAAACAAATGTTCAGCTGCTCTCAAAAGTAACACTAGCCTAACCCTGAGACTATTCTCAAGGTCCTAAAAACCAGGGTTGCAATCCTGTCTTTATACTAAGTCATGGTTTGACCGTGACCCAATTATCAGTGTCTGGTTCTAGTTTTTTCATCTTCAAAATGAAAAGAACAGAATAATGCCTGTAGTTTTCTTTTAGCTTAATATTCTATAAAGGTTCTCATTCTCATTCTTCCAAGAGTATCAAAGTGTATCTCTCTCTCCGATTCCCCTCATATACCCACGATTTCTCTTCCCTCTCAACAAATCACCTCAATTTTACATCTTTATTTATTAGAATGCTCTAGGTTATGTTGAGGCAACAAACTAGTCCCTAAATTAAAGAGGTTTACTTCTTACACAGGGTGATGTATGGAAGTGTTGGATCACTATATTGTACACCTGAAACTAATGTATCACTACATGTTAACTAACTAGAATTAAAAATTAAAATAAACAAATAAAAAAAAGGTTCACTTCTCAGTCTCAAAAACTCCAATAAAAGGTGAGAAGCTCTTCAGGGTAGCCATGCTCCATGTGGTGACTTAGAGATCCAGAAAGAATTACATCCTGTGGCTCCAGGGTCTCAGGATGTCTTCTCCACGATTGCCGAAGCAAGGAGAGAAAACATGGCAGAACAAAATCAGCTCTTCTGCTTTGGCCCAAAGGCTTCTTCTTAATGCTTGTTGGCCAGTACTAGTCATATGACTCCAACCTAACTCCCAGGGGGACTGAAATTGAAAAACAGAAGATGAAATTATTTGTCAACATCTCTTTCTGCCACTATCCCCTAAGAATTATGGTTTGATCTGTATTGATATAATTTTTTGAATATAAAACATTAATGGGGTTCAAAAGTTAAAACTAAATGAAACGAAATACTCAGGGGAGTTCTTTCTCTTCTCTGTTCAACCTTGTTATTACTTCAGAAGTAAGATTTTCTTAAGTTTTTAAGATATACATCTTGTGTTTGTTTCCAAAATAAAAGTGATACATAAATCTATTCTCACCTTTTTATTAATATGTTATAAAGTGCATACAGGACAGTATACAAACACAGGTACATCTCAGAAAAATTAAATGGGTTTGAGTACACACACACATACGTTGAACCACTTCCAATACCCCAACAAACCCAAGTAATACTCTCCCACAAGGTGACCAACATTTTCACCTCTATCACCAAAGGTTAAGTTTTGCCTAGTATTCCTTCGTATTAGGAGAACACATATTATTTATCAATTTTACTATTAATGGACACTTACGTTATTCTACTTTGATGCTTTTTAAACTAATGCTGCTATAAACACTCTTATAGCTATGTTTTGGTTGACATAAGCACTAAATCTTTGGAGTATATATATGCCAAAAAGTGGAACTGCTAGGTCATAGGTTTTACATATATTTAGTATTACTATATACCAAAGACTATTGCAAAGTGGTTGTACCAACTACAGTCCATAAGCAATGCATGAAAGGAACAGTAGCTTCAACTTCTATCCAACACTTGATATATCATTTTTATTGAATATTTAATCCATATGAAAGAATATTTATAGTACAATTTATGTATAATTTAAAGAATAACAACACAAGTTACCCATTAAAGAAAAAGAACATTATTACTTTTGAAATCCCCTGTGTATCCCTCCCTAATTCTATCCATTTCTCTTTTTTTTAATTAAGTTTTACTTAGTATGTCATTTTTATAATTTAGCCAGATGGAGATAGATTGATAACCAAGGATAGTTTAATTTGTAAATAACTAATCAATTAATGGTGTTAAATATCTGACTTACACTGTAACTCTATTTTTGAGAAACTGTCAAAATGCTTTCTAAATGGCAGCACCACTTTACATTTCTACCATAAATGTGTAAGAGTTCCAATTTCCTCACAACATTGCCAAAAGTGTTATCTGTCATTCTAATTTTAGCCATTCTAGTAAGTGTGAAGCGGCATCTCATTGTGGGTTTGATTTGTATTTCCCTAATGATAAATGATGTGGAGCATCTTTTCACGTGCTAGGTCATTTCTTTTTCTTCTTTGGGGAAACATCGATTTAGATACTTTCGATTTTATAATTGGATTATTTGTCTTTTTATTGTTTAATTTTAAGCAAAAGTTATTTATATATTCTGTGTACAAGTGTCTTCTCAGACATTTGATTAGCAAATATTTACTCCCATTCTGTAGGTTGTCTTTTTACTTTCTAGATGATATCATTTGAAGGAAAGAAATGAAATTATCTTTTGTCACACAAAACAATAAACTGGACTTTTAATAAGGTGAAATTTATTTTTATTTTTGTTGCTTGTGCTTTGGGTGCCATATCTAAGATTACACAGTCATGAAGATTTATTCCTATTTTTTTCAAATAATTTAATAATTGTTGTTTTTACATTTGTGTCTATTATCCATTTTTTATTAATTTTGGATATGGTGTGAGGTAGGGGATCCAACTTCATTCTTTTTGCATTTAAATTTAGTTGTCCCAGCCCCATTTGTTGAGAAGAATTTCTTTCTCTATTAAATTGCCTTGGCTCCCTTGTCACAAATCAATTTACCATAAACGTAAGAATTCTGGACTGCAAATTCCTTTCAAGATTTTATTTATGGGGCACCTGGGTGGCTCAGTGGGTTAAAGCCTCTGCCTTCGGCTCAGGTCATGATCTCAGGGTCCTGGGATCAAGCTCCGCATTGGGCTTTCTGCTCGGCAGGGAGCCTGCTTCCTCCTCTCTCTGCCTGCCTCTCTGCCTACTTGTGATCTCTCTCTCTGTCAAATAAATAAATAAAATTTAAAAAAAGATTTTATTTATTTATTTTAGAGAGAGAGAAAGAGAGAGAACGTGAGAGAACGTGAGTGAGGGGTGGGGCAGAGGGAGAGAGAGGCAGAGAATCTCAAGCAGACTCCATGCTGGGTGTGGAGACTAACATGGGGTTCTTTCTCACAACCCTAAGATCATGACCTGAGCCAAAACCAAGAGTTGAATGCTTAACCAACTGAGCCACCTAGGTGTCCCTAGATTTTTAATATTAATGTGTATCCTGCAACTTTGCTGATTTCATTTCTTATAATAGTTTTTTGGGGTTTCCTTAGGATTTTCTACATATAAGGTTATGTCTTCTGCTGTTAAAATGAAGGTCTTAATTGAGAAGCAATGGAATCTTGAAAATTGGTATGGAGACATATGGAAAGATCCTAATAAGGCTGGAGATATTTAAATCCTAAATAATTCTTACTCTTCTTTGCCAGTAGAAGCAGTCCTTCCATCCGATCTGAAGAGATTGATCCTGCTTTGCCCGAAGTATTTACCTTGAAAAACACTGTTGATTCTCCTCCAGGACCCATCCTCATTACCCCACTTGGCTCTTAGATTTATAACTACACTCAAGTCCCAGGAGTCCCCAAGAGGTGAGGTACAAAGTGTGACCAATGAGGAGTTGCACTACACTCCGAAAGAACAACACGATTTTTCCAATTTATACAGGCATAATTTGGGGGAACATGTTTGTGGATGAATATGAAGGATAGAAGATAATGGTGGAAGGAATATAAAGTTTACCTGAACACATTTAATGATATGGGCCCACTCTGCAGAGATTCTACATGTAATATTGGAGTTCAGGGAGTTAGAAAGGGCTCTAATGGTTTGCTTGTTTCTTTGGCCGAAACATGGATCAAAAGATGACCTACACTAAATGAATTTGAAATGCCAGAATTGCCTTGGTATATTATAGAGGAAGGTATCCAAAGGTTTAGGGAGATTGGAATGCTAGGGTGTATTTATCATGTAAGTCACGCACACCCACCCCTGGAGGGTCCGGAGGACACAACTTTTACTATGACTGAAAGAAATAAATTTGTGAGGGGAACCCCAACATCTTAGAAGAGCTCTGGGTTCACTCTTCTCTGTAGGTCAGAAATTAAAGTGGGACCTATTGCCACTTAAAGTAGGAACTCTAAAAGCAATAGGGATATTTGGAACCCAGGTATCAGGGGCCATGCAGCAAACTTAATCATCAAAAGCAAGGTGGGTATGGTTACTATAATAGACAGTGGAGTCCAAGCAGTAATAAGAAGAGTGACTCCAGAGATCTATAGTGTTGGCTAGTTAGAAATGAAATAGATGGGTGGTCTATTAAATTCTTGCCTGAACTATATAAGAGGAAGAACTCTAGGTCAAGTGAATGGAAATCTAACTTGAATCATAAAAGCAGTCATGACCCTTTGACCAATTCTGACTTGAGCCAATGTACAGACCCAGAACCCTTTGAATGAAGGATAACCAGATCTCCTTGAGGAAGAACCTTGCTATATTATCAAAACTGCATGGTGCTAATTCTTCCACCCTTCTCAAAGGGACTTATAGCCTTTTACTGGGGTGACTGTACATTGAGAAAAAGGAAACAGACTTTTCAAGGATTACTGGACATTGGCTCTCAACTTACACTAATTCTAGGAGACCATAATTCAGAGCAGGAGCTTAGGGATGTCAGGTGATCAATGGAGTTTTAGCTCAAGTCTCTATCACAGAGGACCCATTTGGTCCCTAAACCCATTCTATGGTTTTATAGTTCCAGAATGCATAATTGTAATAGATATATTCAGCAGTGGGAGGATACTCCCACACTAACTTCCCTAACCTGTAGAGTGAAGACTATTATGGTAGGAATGACTAAGTGGAAAGCAGTAGAACATCCTCTACCTGGGAAAAGAGTAAATCAAAAGCAATACCACACTCCTGAGGGATTATAGAGATTAGCACCACCATTAAGGACCTGAAAGATGCAGGGATGATGATTCCCACCACATCCCCACACAATTTGCCTATTTTGTCCATGCAGAAGACAGAAAGATCTTGGGGAATGACAGTGGATTATTGTAAACTTAACCAGGTGGTTACTCCAACTGCAGTTGCTTTTCCAGATGTGGTTTCATTGTTTGAGCAAATTAAAACAATCCCTTGTACAGGGTATGTGATATATCGAAAGGTATTCAGCAAATGCTTTTTTCTCAATACCTGCTAGTAAAACCACCAGAAGCAGTTCTGCCCCTTGGGCTATATGATCCAGTAGATTCAATGGTGCTTGAAATGTCAGTAGCAGATAGAGATGCTTTATGAAACCTTTAGCAGGCCTCCATATGTAAATCACAGTGGGAACCATTAGGATTTGGAGCAAAGCTTTGCTGTCCTCTGTAGATAACGACTCCCCTTTTGATATACAGCTTTTCATTTGCTACAAGGCCCTAGTAGAGATTGAATGTTTAACCATGGGCCATGAAGTTACCATGCAACCTGAGCACCCCTTTATGAACTGGATGGTATCTGGCCCATCACACCATAAAGCTGTGTTCACACAACAGAACACCGTCATCAAATGGAAGTGGTAGAGTCAAAATCAGGCACAAACTGGCCCTGAAGGCACAAAAGAATTTTATGAGGAAGTGGCCCAAATATCCTCATTCCCTGCTCTGGCTACATTACTTTCTTGCTTCCAGTACATACCTATGGCCTCGTGCAGAATTCAATATGATCAGCTGACAGGGGGAAGACTGAGGCCTGATTTACAGACAAGTTTGCATAATATGTCATCAAAACCTGAAAGTGTACTGCTGCAACACTACTTTCTGAGACATCCCTAAAAGACAGTTAGTGAAGAGAAATTCTCCCTTGAAGTTCTGAAGGACAACTTCGAGCAGTGCACTTGGTTGTTCATTTTCCTTGGAAGAAAGGGCCACACTTGTGATTGTATGCTAATTCATGGGTTGTAGCCAATGGTTTGGCTAGATAGTCAGGGACTTGCAAGAAGCATGATTGGAAAATTGGTAACAAGGAAGTGTGGGGAAGAGGTATGTGGTTAGATCTTTCTGGGTGGGGAAAAAAGTGAAGATATTCATGTCTCATATGAATGTTCACCAAAGTTGACCTCAGTAGAGGAGCATTTTATGAATAAGTGGATAAGATGACCCATTCTGTAGATAATAGTCAGTCTCCTTCCCCAGATACCCCTGTTATCATCTGGTGGACCCAGGAACAAAGTGGCAATGGTAGCAAGGACAGAGGCTAGGCATGGGTTCAACAACATGGACTTCCACTCACCAAGGCTGACCTATAAGCCACAACTGACTAATTTGACAGCAGCAGAGACCAATACTGAGTCCCAGCTATGGTGCAATTCTTTGAGGTAATCAGCCAGCTACCAGACATCGGGTTGATTATACTGGCCTACTTCCATTATGTAAGAGACAATGTTTTGTTCTTACTGGAACATATACTTACTCTGCATATGAATTTGCCTTCTCTGCACACAATGCCTATGCCAAAACTACCATCAGTGGAGTTACAGAATGCCTTATTTACTGTCATGGTATTCTACACAGCATTGCTTCTGCTCAAGGGAACTTACAGCAAATTAAGTGTAGCAATGGGCCTATTCTCATGGTATTCACTCACCTTACCATGGTATTACTCACTTCCCTTCCACTCTATAGAAACTAGTTTGGTAGAACAGTGGAATGGCCTTTTGAAGACTCATTTATAATGCCAGCTAGGTGGCAATACCTTGCGGGGCTGAAGCAATGTTCTACAGGTAGCAATACATGTTCTAAATCAGTGTCCAATGTATTGTGCTATTTCTCCCATAACCAAGATTCACAGGTCCAGGAATCAAGGAATGGAAATGGCAGTGGCAGTACTCACTATTACTCCTAATTATCCACTAGAAAATTTTGCTTTCTGTCCCCATGACCTTATGCTTTACTGGTCTAGAGACCCTAGTTCCAAAGGGAGGAATGCTTCCACCAGAGGACACAACAATGATTCTGATCAAGTGGTAGTTAATACTGTCACCTGGGCATTTGGGTCCCTCATGCCTTTGAATTAATAGGCAAAAAAGATAGTTACTGTACTAGCTGGGGTAACTGATCCTGATTACCAAGAGGAAATTGGACTAATATGAAGTAAGGAAGAGTATGTCTGGAACATAGGATATCTACTACAATGTATCTTATTACTGTTATGGCCTATGATTAAGGTGAATGGAAACCTAAGACAACCCAATTCAGGCAGGATTACCAATATCCCAGATCCTCCTGTCAATTTATCATTTTTCCCTTAAGTTATGCTTTTCTTTCATGTTTAAGGAAATATCTCTACCCCAAACTCATGAAGACATACTCATGTTTTTTTTTTTTCTAGAAACGTTATCATTTTAGAAGCTTTTATACTTGGATCTATGAGCCATATCAAATCAATTTTGTGTGTTGTGCGATGTGTTATACATCTAGATTCTTTTATACTTTCCATTCCACTAGTCGCTATCCCACTGAATGAGAATGGTGCCTTTGTCATAAACAGATGGCAGTGGAGTTATTGAGTTATTTCTGAATTCTCTTTTCTATTCTCTGATCTACTTACTTCTTCCCCTCCTCTCTTCCTCCTTCTTCCTCTTCTTATAGCCTCAATAGCACTCTTCCTCACTTTTAATCTTATCATTGGTCTTGTTGTATGGTAGTGTGAGTTCTGCTTTTTCATTCTTCTTAATGATTATCTTGGCTTTTCTAGGTCTTTTGCATTCCCATATTTATTTATTTATTTATTTTCTGAAGATGACTAAGACTTTATGTTTTATTTTTTAAAAAGATATTGTCAGGGCGCCTGGGTGGCTCAGTGGGTTAATGCCTCTGCTTTCGGCTCAGGTCATGATCTCAGGGTCCTGGGATCGAGGCCCGCATCGGGCTCCCTGCTCAGCGGGGAGCCTGCTTCCCCCTCTCTCTCTCTGCCTGCCTCTCTGCCTCCTTGTGATCTCTCTCCCTCTGTGAAATAAATAAATAAAATCTTTAAAAAAAANTGATTTTTCACCTACACAAAAGCAAACCATAAAATACTGTGCAATGAAATCAGTGATGAAAGAGCCAAAGATTCGTATGAGCAAGGATTATTCCCAGCTCATCATAAGCCTCAATCACGACTTTGTCAGCCACAGAACCAGAAGGAGCAGCAATGTAGGCCACACCACTCCTTTTAACTCTGTCTACATTTTCCCTGAAAGGAAAGAAGGCATCAGAGCTTAGAGAAACTTCACTAAGTTTGTCAACCCATTCCTTCTTCTCTGCTTCAGTTAATAATTCAGGCACTTCCTCAAATAATGCCTTCCACTTTATCAAATCCTCATCCTCACTAATGGTTCCAGTAACATACTGATCAATGGCACTGGAGATTTCTGTTCTCTTCACTCCAGTTTTAAATTTCATTGAAAGCATTTGTGGATGATGTCTAAGCCACCAATAGTTTGCCTTATCCCCTGCAAGACGTGTGCAATGTAGTCGAGACTGCTGTCCTGCTCCAGTGCCAATAACTTGACCATTCTTGGCATAGCACACGGAGTTAGACTGCATATACTTCACAGCAATGGTGGCTACAATGAGGTCTCTGAGCGCAGACTCTGGCAAATCTTTATTCTTGGTCACAACGTTGCTAAATAATGACCTGCCAATGGTACCATTATTTCTCTTCTGACTTAAACAAAGACCAAAGAGAGTTCGAACTTCGTTTTCATCTGGATTGTAGGACTGATCCATCTGAAGAACACAATAGTTCCTTTTTTTTTTTTTAGAAAGTATTTTCAAAGTTTCATCTTCAAATCCTTGGGCAACTATACCATCAGATACCTCTCTGGAGATAATTCTGGCAGTAGGGACATCACAAACATCAGATAATACAACAAAGTCACCAAATGAAGACATCCTATCAGCCCGTCTTGCTCTTGCATATGCTGTTGATTTGGGTGTAAGGGTTTTATACAGATCATAGACCATGCAGACTTTGGCCTCATCTTCACTGAGTGGAATTCCAACAGCAGCACCTGCTGGGACGACATGTTTGAAAGAGAGAGCAGCTGGAATGCCTAAAGCTTCTTTGAGTTCCTTCACCAGTTGCCAGGCATTCAAAGCATCGCACAAGTTTATAAATCCCGGGGCTCCATTTAGAAATGTGATGGGAAGCTTGGGCTTCAGCCTGTATAACTGGACAGGAGTTTGATGAGGATTCATTCCGTATCTCAAAAGAATACCCGAGATACTCCTTTACTATACTGTCTCCTGAAGTAATCTGAAATTGCTTCATCATATTGTGCCTTATGAGTGAAAGCCTTCATGGCTAACTGGCATCTAGTCTCCAAGGAGGTGTCTTTGCTGTCAGAGCTCTGCATCTCTGTAGACACGGCCGCATAGTCCTCAGGTTCACATACTACTGTCACTCAAGCATGGTTTTTGGCTGCTGTTCTCAGTAGGGTTACTCCGCCAATATCAATCTACTCAACAGCCTGTTCGACAGTTACATCTGGAGAAGCCACTGTCTTCACAAAGGGATAGAGATTGCAGACAACTCTTATAAGCAACAACTCTTATAAGACAGAAATCAAGTCTGGCCATGTCAGCATTATCTTCTGGGATATTACAAGCCAAGATTCCAGCATGGACTGCAGGATGCAAGGTTTTCACATGCCCCCCTAACATTTCAGGAAGTCCTGTCAGCTCAGAGACGTCTCCTGACTGCCAGACCCACATCCCTGAGAGCTTTTGTAGTCCCTCCAGAGGCGATCAGATTCAAACCAACCAAAGTTAGGTTTCTGGCAAATTCCACTAGGCCCGTTTTGTCAGAGACACTAAATAAGGAGAGTTGGCTGGGTGCCATGGCTGTGGGCGGTGGGGTCGGGGCCAAGCAGCCCCATATATATTTAAAATTAAATTGTCAATTACCACAAAACAGTTCTGGAATTTTTATTGGTATTTTGTTAAATCTATAGCTCAAATGGAGAGAAATGACATTTTATTTTAAGTGAAATTTCCATCCTTAAACATCCTATATTCTTCCATTTATGTAAGCTTTTAATTTTATCAACGTGCTTTATAGTTTTCAGTGTAGAGGATTTGCATAGCTCTCATTAGATTTATCTCTAGATATTTGATATCTTAGAGCTTTCAATTGTATTTCTTTTTCTACTTCAGTTCTATTTCAACCAATTTTTGACAGTAAATAGAAGTTTTTTATATTGTCCCTGTATCCACTAAACTTGTGAAATTCACTTACTAATAGTGATTACATACAGATTTTTAAAAAAATTTTCTGAGTATGAAATCATGGGATTTTGTTTGTTTGCTTGTTTGTTTGTTTGTTTGTTTGTGAGGGTTTTTTGCTTGTCCATTTGCCCTAGCTAGTATCTTCAGTAAAATGTTGAATAGAACTGATAAAAATAATCTTTGCCTTCTCTCTAATCTTTTTTTTTTAAGATTTTATTTATTTATTTGACACAGAGAGAGAGATTGCAAGTAGGCAGACAGGCAGGCAGAGAGAGAGGAGGAAGCAGGCTCCCCGCTGAGCAGGGAACCCGATGCAGGCCTCGATCCCAGGACCCTGAGATCATGATCTGAGCCGAAGGCAGAGGCTTTAACCCACTGAGCCACCCAGGCACCCCTGCCTTGTCTCTAATCTTAAAAGAAAAGTGCTCACTATTTCATCATTAACTGGTGCTAGGTCTTTGGTAAATTCCCTTCATCCAATTAAATATTGTTCCTTCTACTCCTAGTTTGTGGAATTTTTGTCATGAAAGCATGTTGAATTTTACCAATTTTTTTCTGTGTCTGTTGAGATGATCCTATGGGCTTTCTTTTACTCTTTCTTTTTACTCTTTCTTTCTTTTACTCTATTATTATAGTGCATTTCTTTCTTTTACTCTAATATTATAGTATATTAATATACTGATTTTCAAATGTTAAAGCAACTTTGAAATTCTATGCAAATCCTTGTTCAGGATATAAATACATATACACACATGTATAATATTTATCATATAAATTATATGGTATACACATTATATATAAATATGTAGTCTTATTAGAATTTTTGTATCTATGACAAGAACAGATATTAGCCTATAATTTCTCTTTCTTGTATTTTTTGTCAGATATTTATATCAATGTTGTACTGAATTCATAAAATGAATTTAGAAGCACTCCCTATTTCTATTCTCTAGAACAATTCATGTAAGATTTATTTCTTCCAGATGTGTTTGGAGGAATTCTTCTGTGATCTGGACCTGGAGTTTTCTTTGTTGGATAGATTTTAATTACAGAACTAACTTCTTTAATATATATAGGATTATTCAGATTTGCTTTTCTGCTTGTGTAAATTTTGCTGTATCTCAAGGAATGTATCCATTTTATCTAAGTTGTCAAGTTTACTGGCATAAAGATGTTCATGATATTCTTTTGTCATCTTCCTAATATTTGTAGAATTTAATGTGAATTCTGCTTTTTTGTAGAATTTAATGTGAATTCTGTTAATGTTAATTTATGATTTTTGTCTTTTTACCTTCACTACTCTTGCTAGAGGTTTGTTGGTTTTATTAATCTTTTCAAATAACTATCTTTTGTCAACTTTCATGTGTGTATCTGTGTTAAATTTCAATAACACACACCTTTATTACTTCCTTTGTTCTGTAGTCTTTAGGTTTAGTTTATTGTTATTGTTTTACCTTCTAGAGCTGGTGCTTTAGATCATTGATTTTCAACTTTGTTTCTTTACTGATGTATGCATTTGGAACTGAAAGTTACCCTCAGAACATCACTTTAGTTGCATTTCACAAGCATTTTTATTATTATATAACCAAAATGTTTTCTTATATTCTGATTTCTTCTTTGAACTTTGGGTTACTTAGAATCCCTTAACTGAAAAACTTTTGGAAATGTTATAATTATTAATTTATAATCTAATTCCACTCTAGGCAAAGAACTGTTCTGATTTCAGTCTTTTGAAATTAACAAGATAAATGTTCTTATCCCATAGATAGTCTATTTTGGTAACTGATCCATGAGCACTTAAAAAGAATATGTACACTGCAGTTGTCGAGTGTAGAGTTAGAGTGTAGAGTGTAGAGGGTAGCCAGTTAGTTCAAGTTAGTTGATTGTTTGTTCTGTTCTTGTAAATCTTTACTAATTTTTCCTTATTTGTTCTGTAAATTACTGAGAAAAATATATTAAAATCTCCAACTATGATTGTGTTTGTCTATTTTTTGTCTCAATTCTGTAAATTTTGACTTCATGCATTTTGAAAGTATGCTATTATGTACACACAAATTTAGCATTGATGTATCTTCCTATTAAATTCCTATTAAATGGACTAGGAGCGGCAAGATGGCGGAGGAGTAGGAGACCGATTATCATCAGGTCCCAGGAATTCACCCAGATAGCTATCAAACCATTCTGAACACCTACAAATTCTACCGGAGATCGAAGAGAAGAAGAGCAGCAAGTCTAGGAACAGAAAATCGACCACTTTCTGGAAGGTAGGACGTGCGGAGAAGTGAATCTGCGGCGACGGGAAGATAGACCCCGGGGGGAGGGGCCGGCTGCCGGCAAGGGAGCGAGCAGCGGAGCACAGACTCGGAACTGTGAGAAGTCGGCTCCACTGAGGGACGTCGCCCCAGAGACCAAGCGGGGGGTGAAGCCCCTGCAGGGACAGTGTGGTCTCAGGACCCACGGGGACACAAAAAGACCAGGGGTGTCTGAGCGCGACCGAGCTCCCAGGTCTCAGAAGCCGGCGGGAGAGACGGAGCTGAGCTGAGGTGTCTCTCAGCTCGGGGTTACCTTGGGCTGGGATCTGAAGCTCAGCCGGGCCACTGATCTGTGAGCGGGGACCCCACGGGCGGCAGACCCGGAGAGACTCACCTTCCTCCTCCGGGAGCAGCAGTGCGGGAGCGGCTGCAGGATCTGCCGGGTTTGGAGATTCTAAGCGGGGCCGCGCCAGAGATAGAGACACTCAGTCACAGGCCGGGTGAGCTCGGAGCG
>LNAC01000546.1:0-142695 GCA_002007465.1 Ailurus styani
GATCAGTGGCCCGGCTGAGCTTCAGATCCCAGCCCAAGGTAAACCCGAGCTGAGAGACACCGCAGCTCAGTTCCGTCTCTCCCGCCGGCTTCTCTCTGAGACCTGGGAGCTCGGTCGCGCTCAGACACCCCTGGTCTTTTTGTGTCCCCGTGGGTCCTGAGGCCNTCAGCCCTCAGCCCGCCTCAGAGAAAAGCAGTCCCTCCCGTCTCCTGGTCTCCGGCCGCGCTCCAAGCTCACCCGGCCTGTGACTGAGTGTCTCTATCTCTGGCGCGGCCCCGCTTAGAATCTCCAAACCCGGCAGATCCTGCAGCCGCTCCCGCACTGCTGCTCCCGGAGGAGGAAGGTGAGTCTCTCCGGGTCTGCCGCCCGTGGGGTCCCCGCTCACAGATCAGTGGCCCGGCTGAGCTTCAGATCCCAGCCCAAGGTAACCCCGAGCTGAGAGACACCTCAGCTCAGCTCCGTCTCTCCCGCCGGCTTCTCTCTGAGACCTGGGAGCTCGGTCGCGCTCAGACACCCCTGGTCTTTTTGTGTCCCCGTGGGTCCTGAGACCACACTGTCCCTGCAGGGGCTTCACCCCCCGCTTGGTCTCTGGGGCGACGTCCCTCAGTGGAGCCGACTTCTCACAGTTCCGAGTCTGTGCTCCGCTGCTCGCTCCCTTGCCGGCAGCCGGCCCCTCCCCCCGGGGTCTATCTTCCCGTCGCCGCAGATTCACTTCTCCGCACGTCCTACCTTCCAGAAAGTGGTCGATTTTCTGTTCCTAGACTTGCTGCTCTTCTTCTCTTCGATCTCCGGTAGAATTTGTAGGTGTTCAGAATGGTTTGATAGCTCTCTGGGTGAATTCCTGGGACCTGATGATAATCCGTCTCCTACTCCTCCGCCATCTTGCCGCTCCTAAATCCTTATCTGTATATTCTATAGCTGTTTTCTTTGTGGTTACCATAGGGATTAAATTTAACATCCTAAGGTTATAACACTCTAATTTGAGTTGAATATAGCAGTTTATATTCAATAGCATACAAAACTTGAAAGTAGCTGCCTTTCCTCTTTCTGTTATTAGAAGTCACAGATTACATCTTTACATGTTACATGATCAATAATGTTCTTTAGGAACTTTTCCTTTAAACCAGGTTTTTAAAAAGTGGAGTTACATACCATAATTACAATAATACTAGACTTTATAATTATCCATGTATTTACCTTCTCTAGAGATCTTTATTTCTTCTTATAGCTTAAACATAACTGTTTAGTTTCTTTTTAATTCAACCAGAAAGACACCCTTTCTTACAGGACAGATCTAGGTGGCAACAAACTCATAGCTTTTGATTATCTGAAAATGTCTTAATTTCTCCCTCATTTTTTTTTTGATTTACACATTTCTTCCCTTATCTAAATTTTTTATTGTAGTAAGATATACTAACAAAAAATTTACTAGCTTAACCATTTTTAAGTGTACAGTCAGTGGTATTAAGAACATTTATATTGTTGTGTAACTATTACCACCATCCATCTCTAGAACTCTTTACCTCTTGCAAAACTGCAACTCTATACCCATTAAGCAACAACTTTCTACTTCCCCTATCCTGTCAGCTCCTGGCAACTGCCATTCTCCTTTCTGTTTCTACAAATTTGACCACCCAGGTACTTCATGTAAGTAGAATCATATAGTATTTGCCTTTTTGTGATTAGTTTATTTTACTTACTGTAATGTTCTCAAGTTTCATCCATGTTATAGCATGTGTCAGAATTTCCTTCCCTTTTAAGGCTAAATAATATTCCAAAATAGTAAACATTTTATTTAACCATTAATTATCAATTGATACTTGCTTTGTCTGGTTATTTTAACTGTGTGCTAGATACAATATTTGAATACTTGTTTGTGGAAAATTTTGAGCTCTACAATAACATTATTTTTCCCCCATAGAAGATCTATACTTGCTTCTAGCAGGTGCCTAGGAAGATCTAGCAATTCAGGATGAAGTTGGGCTTCAATTTTTGCTAGTCTTAGTCTGCTTCTAGTTTTCCCAAGTTACAATCCTGTGGAGACTCAACTTACAGCACAGGAAATTCATTAGGGATCCTTCTCCCTCCTAATTTTCATGGGCTCTGGGATCCTACTTTTACCCTTCTAACCCCACAAGGCTGCCAAAAACACTGCTCAGATGCCTCTGCAGGAATTAGCAAACACCCTCCAGGGGAAGAGAATTCAAATATCAAGCTTACCTCTCTGGATTATCTCCTGAGTCTAGCAGGGTAATTTTTATTGCTTTTTATCACCATCAAGTAGTTGCTTTATATATATTTTTTTAGCTTTTCTAATGTACTTATTGTGAAGTTTGATCTAAATTATCTGGATAAGAAGTCTGGTGGTTTTTTATTCTACTCTTTTTGTTGCTTCCTCTAGAGTTCCATATAGGAGCCATTAGTTCTCTACCACAACCTTCCAACTTCCGAGCCAGCTTCAGTTCTTCAGTCCCAACAGATGGTTTGGCTTTTTATTCAACTGAGGAAGCAAATCTTTCTCAGTGCCGTCCTCTCTACTTCAATACTGTATTTTTAAATTAATTGATTGCTTGTTTCTGTATCTTTCTATATTTTTGCCTACTTCCTTTTTTTTCCCTCAAAAAAAGTCAGTCAACTCTTGTCAACATAACTTCATCTTTGTACCTCCTATCTCTCCCCAATTTCCATCTCACCTCATTTCATCAACTAGAGACAAGGCTGTCTTCAATCTCCTGTCTGCTTATAACCATTTCCAGGTATTCCTCACCTAAATAAAACCTTACCCCCATTCTCCTACTGTCTTAAGCTGTCATGTCCTCTTTTCCATTCTTTAAATGGATATCCTTTCCTGAAGAGAAAACTCCTGTGATTTCTACTCCACCCCCATACCATTCTCTTGAAACTCATTTATAGATGGTCATTAATGACATCTAGGTTGGCAATAACTTTTTGTCATTTTCTTCTATGTTTATTTCTTTGGAGCACATGAAACTATGGCCTACTTCTCCCTAAATCTTTTTACCTTGGCCTAAATTGTAATTCTATTTTCCTTATTCTTTTACATTTCTGACCATTATGCCTCTGCCACTGTAGCTGGCTGCTTTTCTCACATTCCTTATAAGACAAATATAATTTCAGAGTTTCTTCAAAGTCTTTGGGGAAGATAAATGGTTCTATTGTTAGAAAGCCAAGTTTTTCACAGGTAGGCCTTAGGCATGTCCTGGAGTAGGAGAATAAAAATGGGGAAAAGTTGTTTTGCTTAGCAATGTAAAAAGCTATTTAAGTGATAAACTGGGGAAATTTTTGCAGGTTATTTTGCCTTTAGGAAAATGTTTCTCTAACTTAATGTGTATTTAGACTATATTGTCTCTGATAATTAATGTTTGTCCCTGAAAGAGGCATGTGAAATTGTGCTTTCATGTTATCTGTAGGACAATTTAGAGAGCTATTCTCACCTCCCACCATGAAGATGCTTGAACAGGGACTGAACTGGGAGTGGGAAAGCCCTCTGTGGACTGTTCTCCTGAAGCCACCTGTGTTGTCATCCTAAACTGACTAGCTCACACTCTGGAAAATGTCCTAGTAGCTTCTTGTGTTCCCTGGATTGTGTGACATTATGGAAGAAGGATATAGCCCAGTGGTAGCTCACACCTCTATTCTGGGCCCAGTGGATTCTCAGAAGAAAAAGTAAAGTAAAATGGGCTTTTGTTTAAGGAGAGAAATAAAAGGGTAGTTTTCAAGTCATGAAAGCAAGACAAGGAAGTCCAGTGTACCCTGTGAAAGGGGTAACATTTTTCCTTTTCTCTAAGATTCTGGGATATAATAATCTGTTTAGCATACAAACTTAAGTTTTCTTTTTTCCTTCATTATCATTTCCTGTAGTTATTCCCAAAACTTTAATAAAGTTTTCAACATGATCCAGAGCCTTGTTTGAGTGGTTTTATGGATAAATAAAGGATACCCCAGAAAGGAGACACGCTGACATCTCTGCACCATCACCACCACATCCAGGTGTTATTATTGAGGAAGAACAGGAGACACAGATCCAAGTGATGTAGAGCAGTGTGAGCACCCCAAGGTAGTACTGAGAGGGGCTCAGGGGAGAATATGATACTGGAAGGCCAACCACACTGCACAGACTCCCTTCCCCAAACATATGACAGGAAGGTATGCCTGCAAGTGGAGACAGTTCACAAAGTTCTATCTTGAACTCTCTTTTCTGTACTTGTCTTACTCCCCTACATACTCCTCTCCTCTATTAACTGCATTGTCTACTTCCATAGGCTTCTGTAAACCTGCGGAATGAACCTCCTTCTTACTCCTAAAAGTTACAATCACAGGCTCATAACTTGTACCCTGAATTATAGTCCCGTATTTCCTACCAAGTGACTGTGGACATACTATTCATACTATAAACTCCATGTGATTAAGGTTAAACTTGTGTTTTTACTTTCCCTCTACATTCCTTCTGTCTACACCAGCATCTCTCCGTCTACTATTTTTATTTTTGTTGGCTGCATTGTCATTTTCCATCACCCAGGCTTAGAATGGGGTCATCTTCCAATTCATCTCTCTTGCCATCTTCATCCATTTGCTTGAACACATCCTGTCAATTGTTCTTTAGTGGCTCTTCCTTTGAACCGTACTTTTCCATTCCTACTGCCATGATCCTATCTTGGCCCACTTGCTTCATGCTCTGATTCTTGTGATACCCTCCTGGTTTTTAGTTTCTTGTTTTTGCCTCTTTTATGAGTCTGCCTATCACCACCAGATTAACACCTTCCTAAGAATTTTTATGTCACTTCTGTGTTAGAGCTTTTAGTGGTTCCTTGTTACCTTCCCAGCTGGTATTTAGTGACTTCTCTGGCTGGCATTAAAAATGCTTGAGTCTGGCCCCTTCTACCTTTCCAGTTTGATATCTTTCTACTCCCCTAAATGGTCCTTGCTTTCAAAAAAACTGTTCACGCTTTCTATTTTCTTTCCTCTCTGTCTCATAGTTTTCTCATTTTCAGGCATATTCTTTCTCTTCTTTCATCTCAGACACATCCTTTCACAACTTCTACCCCAAATACCTCCAAGAATTGAGGCCAAAATTTCTCTTTCTTACCCTTATACCTCCATTTCACTGATTGTAATTGTTGTGTGTTGCATATATGTCTTATTTCTCCAACTAGTTTGAACATCTTGTGAGAGTAAAGATGTGTTTCCTCTATTTCATTTCCTCTACAGACCCTATTGGAATGATAGGCACATTGTAATTGGCAGATGTTGGAAAGAATAGCCGAATGAAAGAATATTCAAGAAGAAAATGCTAAAGGCAAGCAATTACACAATTGGGAGGAGGTTTTTCCTGTTCTCATTGAGAATTTTGAACAAAAGGTAATTTTTAAAGATGATTAAGCTATATATACAAATTTACCTTTGGCTTCTTGTAATCCTTTGAGTTGGACCACATTAGACTTGAGCATGCAGGTCTAAGGAAAATAGCCAAATATTTTTTTCTTGAACAAAATTTCTTTTTCTTGCCATGGCTATGTAGGAATATAAGATATGAACACAAAATGGGTCTAATTTCCGAAGACAGGTCTTTTGCAAATATTATTAAACTTGTTATTTCTAAGTCATTTGCAAGTTTGACTTTACTAAGAACTACTAGAAAAATGTCACTTTAATATAATTAGATTCTTTCCTCCAGAGTAATGTAAATAGAGTTTTCTAAAAATAAAAGTAGAAGAAAATGACATCTTGGAAGCAGGAGCAAGTTTTTAGCCCTTTAATTCTATAGAAATGATATTGTTATTCTGGTCTACTCAAACAGTTCTGTTGTGTGTAACGAACACACCAAGAGAAGAACAAAATGCCAGGTTTCAATCTATTAAAATAATTAAATTTTGTTTGCTTTGGTTGATAGGAAGTAATTTTTAGTCCTAGAAAGCAATATTTTTTTACTTAGTGCTAATCTTGAGGGTGCTTGAAGTCTGAAGGAAAAAAAATCCATGAAATAGATTTTATATTAATGACTTAATATTAAGTGAATTGCATTATCTCTGCTTTTTCACCTTAATCAAAAGAGGCTAAGTACTGAAATAGTCACATTCAAAGCTTAGCTAAAGCAAATTCTCAATAGGCCAGTTGTGTGTCTCTCTCTCACATATACGTATACTTCTATTATACCTTATATATTTTGGAGAACAAATCTTGAGCTATAGCATAGAAATGAGTGTTTGTCAGGTGACCTGAAGTTTCTGAGATTGAAAAAAGCATGGATCCTGGAGACTTCCTAATGGACTTCTTAATGGGTATTTCCAAACTGTAAAATTGAATGGCTAGGCTTGCTTTCCTCATAAGTAAGATCTGTAGCCTTTTCTATCATGATGAGAATGGACATGATAAGAAAAGAAGAGGGTTGTGGCTCTTTCAGGTAAAATAATCAATTCAATGAAGCAAAAATATGAGCATCTGTGGTGGTCATGCATTGCAGATTGCCAGTGACAGCAGTTGTAGGGCGGGAGGTAATCGATCAGGGACCTAAGCTGCTTCACATTGAAATTCATTGTCATTTGCACCAAGACCATGACTCCTGTGGGCTGCTCTCAGTACCTGAGATGGGCACAATATAAAGGCAGATCTGTTCCTGGGAGCTATGGGACTCCTCTGGCTTTGTCCATCCTTTGTCATACTGCATGCCAATCCAGCAGACTTTTCCTCCTGCCTTTCCTCCTGCTCTCCTTCACTCAGAGTCAGACTGGTATCATGGTCTCAGGGCTCTCTCAACCCTTTTCAGCTTCTTCCTATTTTCTCTTATACAGATATTTCCCCTAATATATCCTTGCACATTTAATCACATCTGTTTGTCCAGTGACCTTGATTAACACAGTATCTACTGGGTGCAAAGTATTCTTCTGGGACACATTTGATAAACCTTTGTCAGTAGGAATGGAAGAACAGCTGGCCTCCATTTCCTTGTTCCTTGCTTGCAGCGCTGAGCTGTGGATGCTTGGGGTGGGGTAAGTGGGTGTACTTTTTCTGATACTAAGCATGAGCTCAATGAATATTTGTTGGCATCACTCATTTATTCAATCAATTGTCCCTTCAGCCAGGAAATGGCATACACTCATCCTAAGAACCTTGATGAGGTAAGAGCATCTTTAAGCAATGGTTTATTTGGCTGGTGAATGCAACTTAACTGCCTGTTTTTCAAGAATAACTACCACATAACAAAAATGGGGCTAGGCACAATAGGGATTCACAACATGAAATATACATTTGACCTCTACTCTGGAAGAATATTTAATTTAATTAGGAAGGCAAGATTTATAATCAAAATCATATTTAACAATGTTAGATATATAATTCAGTATGTAATATATAATTTATAGGACTTCATAATTTAAAGTATATAAAGGATATAGAGATGAGAAAGTTTTTATGTTTATGGGGTCATACCCCAAATTCTCATCTGGGAAGGAATATTCTGTCCAGATTCTGTTTGCCAAGACTCCTGTCTGCCCAGACATTTTAATTTCTTGTAGTGAACATAGCCTTTATCTAGTATATAGCCTATGTCTAGTATATCTAGCTGGCATTCTCTGGATGAAGTTAGCTTTTACCTTTGTGTAACTTCCAGAGAGGTGACTTACATAGTAAAATATTGCAGTAGTCTTTCCCCACCTCTTTGCCAAGGGAAGCAAAACCCCATCCTCATCCCGGAGGAAGGGTCCAGGAAGGGGCCGTTAATGTAAAATAGAGCTAAGAAGGTGTCTGGTCAAATTTCCTTATTTGGTAAGTGAAGAAATGGAAATATAATGAAGGTAAGTGACTTGTAAGGAATTTTTGGTTAGAAGCAGCAACCAATCTCAGTTACTTCAAACAAAGAGACAAATAAATAAAATTTATTATAAGGACTTGGGGTATTCCATGGAATCCCTGATCTGGAAATAAGGTTGTAGAAAGCCATGGAGAACTCAGGAATTCTCTCTTTGCTGCACTTCTTGGTATCTGCTTGGTGTTCTTGGCCCAAGCTCTCTGCTGCTCAGAGAATGCTCATATTCACATTCTAATTCCAGCTGTATTAAAAAAACTGCCGGCTCTCTTCAATCCCTAATCCAGGTTTCTGGAAGAAAGAATCTGATTGGTCCACTGTGGGTCAGTTGTCCAATTTAGCTGAATTAGGTATTGTGTTGGGCAGGAGCTTCATATAATAGAAACTTGGCTGCATGTGGGGATGAGAGACGGGAGCAAATAGTACACTGTGTGGGCTGTGCTGGCACCCCGAAGACATCTGCTGTAAAAGCTGTATACTGAGGGCAGAGATAGGGCAGGGCTGACTTTTCTCTCTCTTGAACTTCTGCAACTAACCAGGGCTTTGGGCCTAGGGTGGTGTAAAATATACATCCATAATGCACACATGCATGAAGACACATAAAGATCCACACACGTCTACATTGTACATATGCCCATGTGTGCACAAGGCACATGTGCATACATGCATACATATATACATACATATGGGGTGTTTGTCAGGAGGTTATATAACATAATCCTCCATGTCACAGTTTACAGACTGTTTATTCTTTGATTTTTTAAAACATTTTACTTTAATTCCAGTGCAGTTAATCTTTGATTTTTTTTTATTTTATTTTATTTTTTTATTTTTATTATTTTTTTTAAGATTTTATTTATTTATTTGACACAGAGAGAGAGAGATCACAAGTAGGCAGAGAGGCAGAGAGAGAGGAGGAAGCAGGCTCCCTGCCGAGCAGAGAGCCCGATATGGGCCTCGATCCCAGGACCCTGAGATCATGACCTGAGCCGAAAGCAGAGGCTTTAACCCACTGAGCCACCCAGGCGCCCAATCTTTGATTTTTTTAATCTTGAAAAATACTTTGCAGTTTCATCGCTTTCAAGATAAAAAACTAGAATCATAAATTTATATTTCATGATTAATCTAGCTGATCCATGATGTTCCAACAGGTCTCCTATATTTCCAAAAGTCTTAAAAAATTTTTCTCCAGGTTATTGAGGCACTTTGTCCTTCCTTCAGTTTCCTAGGTTTAGGACTAGTAAATAAGATGAAATCATCTGAAAATTTAACATCCCCACTTTCATCTGTCTTGTGGCACTCCTGTTATGTTGTAGGTAGTGTAAAGAAGGAGGTAGAGAAACAGGAGCAATAGCAGCATTGAATATTCTTTGAGGGACTAGTATGCTTGACCCATTGAATCTGTTATTCTGTTAAATCCTTAGAAGAGCCCTGCTACAGACCACATTTCCTATTGAACACTTCAGGGTTCAGACAGTGGAAGTGTTTTGCTGAGGGTCATCACCAAACCACAGATGTGGCTTTTGAACTCCAGACTGCCTAGCTCTGCTGCCTTTGCAGTTTTCAGACACAATGAATCCCACAGGCAATCCGGAAGCATTTCTTATATTCAGAAGTGCTCAGTTGTCTTGAGTGCATGTGAAGAACTCACGAGGAGTACTTGAAGCTATCTCCCCTCCCAATCCCCTCCCCTGAACCTTATGGCTCAGGGGATTGTGGTGAGTGGTAGGAGGAGAAGCACAGGGGTTGCCATTCAGTTATCCATGGCTGTGTAGCAACCCATCCCCAAGCTTTGTGGCTAAAACTAACCATTTATCACAATTCTGTGGTTTGATCAAGCAGTACTGCTTCACATGGCATCT
Source organism: Ailurus styani (assembly GCA_002007465.1). Classification (NCBI taxonomy): domain Eukaryota; kingdom Metazoa; phylum Chordata; class Mammalia; order Carnivora; family Ailuridae; genus Ailurus; species Ailurus styani. Next base: position 9,685 of record LNAC01000546.1, read on the forward strand.
GCTGAGGCTCTGTGATGGCTAGAAGGTCCAAAATGACCTCATTGTCATGTGGGTGTTAGTTGGCTGCTGGAAGCTAATTGGGTTCGTTAGTCCTCCACGTGGGCTGCTCCATAAGACTACTTGGACTTCCTCTCAGCATGGAGGCTAGATTTCAAGAAGGAGGTGCAGGCTGCAAATACCTTAAGGCCTTAGAAGGTACCCAGCATAATTTTTACCACATTTTCTTGGTCAAAGTGGATCATGGGGCCACCCACATTCAGGATAAGAGGAAATAGAGCCCAACTCTTGATGAAGGGAAAATGAAGTCTCATTGCAAAAGGCATGTCTTAAAGAACTGGAAAAGAAGAACAAATTAAACCGTATGCTGGGTGCCTGGGTGGCTCAGTGGGTTAAAGCCTCTGCCTTCGGCTCAGGTCATGATCTCAGGGTCCTGGGATCGAGGCCCGCATTGGGCTCCCTGCTCAGCAGGGAGCCTGCTTCCTCCTCTCTCTCTGCCTGCCTCTCTGCCTACTTATGATCTGCTCTCTCTCTCTCTGTGTCAAATAAATAAATAAAATCTTTAAAAAAAAAACAAACCCTATCCCAATAGAAGGGACAAAATAAGAAAGATTACTGTGGAGATAAATGAAACAAAAGACTAGAAAAACAACCAAGAAAATCAACAAAACCAAAAGTAAGTTCTTTGGAAAGATCAACGAAATTGTCAAACCTTTAGCTAAGCTAAGAAAAAAAGAAAAAAGACATGACTAAAATCAGAAGTAAAAGTGAGGACATTACTACTGACCCTACAGAATTAGGATCTAAAAAATGAAAAGAGAATACTATGTACAATTTTATGCCAACAAATTAGAAAAATACATAGAATTCCACAAATTACCAAACCTGACTCAAGAAGGAATAGAAACTCTAAACAGACTTACAACAAGTAGGGAAATTGAATCAATAATCAAAAACCTCCCAACAAAGAAAACCACAGAATCACTACCCTAACTAGCAAATTCTACCAAATACTTTTTAATGATTTTTAAAATTTTTAATTTGAGTGTATTTAACCTACAGTGTTATATTAGTTTCAGGTGTACAACATAGTGATTCAAAAATTCCATTGTCCTCACTGCTAATCAAGATAAGTGTATTTTTAATCTCCTTCACCTATTTCACCCACCCCTCCACCCACCTCCCCTTGGATAACTCTTAGTTTGTTCTTCATATTTAAGAGTCTGTTTTTTCATTTGTTTCTTTTTTCTTTGTTCGTTTGTTTTTTTCTTAATTCCACATATGAATGAAATCATATGATATTTGTCCTCCTCTAATTGTCATATCTCGCTTAACATTATACTCTGTGGTCTCATCCATGTCATTGCAAGTGGCAACATTTTCATTCTTTTTTATGGCTGAATAATATTCTATTATATATAATATTCTATTATATATAATATTATATTTGTAGTACGTCTTGATATCAGAGATTATGCTGGTTCCAGTTTTGTTTTTCTTTTTCAAGATTCCTTTGGCTATTTGGGGTCTTTTGTGGTTCCATACAAATTTTAGTATTACTTGTTCCAGTTCTGTGAAAAATGCTGGTGGTATTTTCATAGGGATTGCATTAAATCTGTAGGTTGCTTTGGGGAGTATGAACATTTTAACAGTATTTGTTCTTCTAATCCATGAGCTCAGAATATCTTTCCATTTATTTGTGTTTTATTCAATTTCTTTCATCGATGTTTTATAGATTTCAGAGGTTTTCCCCTTCCTTGGTTAAGACTATTCCTAGGTACTTTATTATTTTTGGTGCAATTATAAATGGGATTTTCTTTCTTCTTTTTTTTTTTTTTTAATTTGCCCCAGGGATACAGGTCTGTGAATCATCAGGCTTACACTTTTCACAGCACTCACCATAGCACAAACCCTCCCCAATGTCCATAACCCATCTACCCTATCCCTACCCTCCCACCCCCTGTAACCCTCAGTTTGTTTCATGAGATTAAGAGTCTCTTATGGTTTGTCTCCTTCCCGATGGGATTGTTTTCTTAATTTGTCTTTCTGTACCTTCATTATTAGTATATAGAAATGCACAGATTTCTGTACATTGCTTTTGTATTCTGCAACTTGACTGAATTCATTTATCAGTTCTAGTAGTTTTTTGGTGGGCTCTTCAGAATTCTATGTAGTATCATGTCATCCTCAAATAGTGAAACTTTTATTTCTTCCTTGTCAATTTAGATGCCTTTTATTTCTTTTGTTGTCTGATTGCCATGGCTAGGCCTTCCGGTACTATGTTGCATGAAATTGGTGAGAGTTGACATCCTTATCTCGTTCCTGGCCTTAGGGGAAAAGCTGTCAGTTTTGTCCATTGAGTATGATATTCGCTGTGGCTTTTTCATTCACAGCCTTTATTATGGTGAGGTATGTTCCCTCTACACCTACTTTGTTGAGGGTTTTTTTTTTTATCATGAATGGATGTTGTACTCTGTCATATGCCTTTTCTGTATCTATTGAAATGATTATATGGTTCTTATCCTTTCTCTTATTGATGTGACGTACCACGTTGATTGATCTACAAATGTCGAACCACCCTTGCATCCTGAGAATAAATCCCACTTGATCATGTTGAATGACTTTTTTTTAATGTATCATTGGATACAGTTTGCTAGTATTTTGTTGAGGATTTTTGCATCTCTGTTCTCAGAAGTAATGGCCTGTAGTTCTCTTTTCTTTTTATTTATTTATTTACTTATTTATTTAGTGTCTTTATCAGGTTTTGGTACAAGGGTAATACTGGCCTCATAAAATGAATTTGGAAGTTTTCCTTTTCTATTTTTTGGAATAGTTTGAGAAGACTAGGTATTAACTATTCTTTAAATATTTGGTAGTGGGCGCCTGGGTGGCTCAGTGGGTTGAAGCCTCTGCTTTCAGCTCAGGTCGTGATCTCAGCGTTCTGGGATCAAGGCCAGCATCGGGCTCTGCTCGGCAGGGAGCCTGCTTCCTCCTCTCCCTGTCTCTCTGCCTGCCTCTCTGCCTACTTGTAATCTCTCTGTGTCAAATAAATAAATAAAATCTTTTTTAAAAATTAAATTTAAAAAAAAATTAAATAAATAAATAAATATTTGGTAGAATTCCCCTGTGAAGCCATCTGGTCCTGGACTATGTTGGGATTTTTTTGGTTACTGATTTGATTTCATTGCTGGTAATTGGTCTGTTCAAATTTTCTTTTTCTTCCTGTTTCAGTTCTGGTAAGTTGTAAGTTTCTAGAAATTTACACATTTCTTCTAGGTTGGCCAATTTGTTATCATATAGTTTTTCAAAATATTCTCTTATAATTGTTTGTATTTCTGTGGTGTTGGCTGTTATTTCTCCTCTTTCATCTGTGATTTTGTTTGCGTTTCTTTCTTCCTTTCTTTTGAGTCTGGGTAGAAACTTGTTAATTTTTTAATTTTGTTTTTAAAGAACCAGTTCCTAGTTTCATTGATCTATTATTTTTTTCCCCAAATTTATTCATTTCTGCTCTAATCTTTATTACTTCCTTCCTCTGGTTTTGGGTTTTTTCTTTTTTCTAGCTCCTTTAGGTATAAAGTTAGATTGTTTGAGATTTTTTCTTGCTTCTTAAGGTAGGTCTATAATACTATAAAACTTAGGATTGCATTTGCTGCATACCAAAGGTTTTTGACTGTTCTGTTTTCATTTTCGTCTATTTCCATGTAATTTTTTATTTCTTTGATTTCTTGGTTGACCCATTCATTGTTTGATAGCATGTTAACTTCCCTGTATTTGTGCTTTTCCAGATATTTTCTTATGGTTGATTTACAGTTTCATAGTGTTGTGGTCAGAAAAGATGCATGGTATCACTATGATCTTTTTGAATTTGCTGAGACTTGTTTTGTGGCCTAATATGTGATCTATTCTGGAGAATGTTCCATCTGCCCTTGAAAAGAATGTGTATTCTGCTGTTTTAGGAGGGAACATTCTGAACATACTTGTTAAATCCACCTGGTCCAGTTTGTCATTCAAAGCCACTATCTCCTTGTTGATACTGTTTAGATGATCTGTCCATGGATTAAAGTGGGGTGTTAAAGTCCTCTACCATTATTGTATTACTATCAATTCATTGCTTTGTATTTGTTATTAACTTTTTTATGTATTTGGGTGCTCCTATGTTGGGTGCATAAATATTTACAATTTTTATATCTTCTTGTTGGATTGTTCCCTTTATGATTATGTAGTGCCCTTCTTTGTCTCTTGTTTGTCTTTGTTTTAAAGTCTATTTTTTCCAATATAAGTATTGCTACCTCAGCTTTCTTTTGACATCCATTTGCATAATAATTGTTTCTCCATCCCCTTGCTTTCAATCTGTAGGAATCTTTAGGTCCAATCGCTTCTCAGCCTTTTGGCTAAGATCAAGTGTAGGAATCTTTAGGTCTAAAATGAGTCTCCTGTAGGCAGCCTATAGATGGGTCTTGTTTTTTTATCCACTTTGTCACTGTATGTCTTTTGATTGAAGCATTTAGTACATTTACATTCAAAGTAATTATTAATTATAAAAACAAGTAATTATTGATATGTATATTGCCATTTTGTTACTTATTTGTGGTTGTTTCTATAGTTTTTGTTTGATCCTTTCTTCTTTTGCTCTCTTTTGTGGTTTGTTGGTTTTGTTTAGTGATACACTTGGATTCCTTTCTCTTTATTCTCTGTATATCTATTACTGGTTTTTGATCTGTGGTTACCATTAGGTTTGTATACAACATCTTATGCAAATAGCAGTTTATATTAAGTTGATGGTTGTTTTAGTTTGAACCCATTCTTTACCCCCCTCCCCTGTTTTAAGTATATTCACCATCTTAAATCTTACCATGCATCATTGCTCTGGGTGAGAAATGTTCCAGGTATGAAACAAAAGTGAAAATTCCTCTAATAACCGATCAGTTTCCCACAACCTGGAAACCCCTGCCTGTCTGCATGTTGCAACTTTGCTTTTTCAGCCACCCTACCCCCACCCCCTCACAACTGCTAAAGCACTGTTTTCTCTCTTGAAAATCCCTTTTAGAGCGAAGTAGAGAAAGCATTCTAAAAAATACTCATTATCAAGAAAAACTTAATTTCATATGTACATATAACCTACTCTTTCCACCTTCTATCTGTTTTCATCCCTAGGATGTGACATTATCTGCAAGGAAATGTGTGGTCAAATAGCCAGAGAAGTAGAGGTCAGTGCTAGTAATTACTTTAAGTGTAACTAAAATGTTTTCTGGGAATACCAAAGTTTTCAGAATTCTTATGTAATTTCTTTTAGATTTGGTAAAAACTATTTTTATTATGAAGTAATAAATTATGTAGATCTTCAACTTCATTTCATAAAATTATACCTTTTTAACCTAATAGCAAAAAAGAAATAATATGCTAGCTCTTGGCATTGTTTGCCTTTCATTAAATGCATAAGAAATATTTGATTATGATGGATCTGAATCAGAGATTTACTTCTAATAAATTCTGCCTTTTATGTTTCATTATGTGTTGGAATTAATAATATATTTATGTTGTTTTGATCAATCATGTTCTAAAATAATAATTTTAATGCAAACTCAATCTATAAGAAAAATTAATGCATAGAATTTTATGATTAAATTGAAATGTAAAATTTTAGTTTCCATACATTTGTCTTGTATGGTGGGATAATCAAAAAGATACTTCCAATTGTAACTATATAGTCTGAGGATAAAAGGCTATGGAGAAACTGAATTGGAAATTGGAAATTGGAAATCAAACAAAAAACTGAATTGGAAATGGAAAAATTTCAAGAAGGAAAAACTACCTTCACTCATATTTTAATATATGTTGGTGAGCATCAAATTGTTATAGTTCTATAATTCCATTATATACTTTTAAAATATGGGTACATTTTATTTTTGATCTTCAATTTGCATCAGTGCAACAATTTAACTTAGGTGAAGTTTTAAGATGTTAACTAAAAATATGTAATGAACAGTTATAAAATTCTTTGAGGAAGTATGTGACAAAAGTTTTTGTAAACTACTATTTTTCAAAGGTAGTCCTGTTTTCATTGCTTCAGAGAAAAAGGTATCTGGATTAAATAAATTTGGAGAATATTTCAAATCCCCATTTTGAAAACTTACAACACATATTGAATATTCTGAGAAATCTTATCATTAAAAAAAGCATGTTAAATTTGACTTAATCCAGGGTCTCTGAAACTTATTTGATCCCAGATCTCTACTTTCTCAAATAATGCTTTTAATGTCCATGGGTTAGTTTTGGGGAAAAGCTGCTGTCATATCCCCCCAACTACTTAAATTAATGTGCTGATTAAAAATTTGTGAGTGAAATAATAAGTGAGAAAAGTAGAATAAAATAATATTGACACACATGACAACCATGCAAAACTGTTTATTGCTTGAAATAATTTGGGGACCAATGTAAACAGCTTGACATTTACTTGTTCTTTTCTTTCTTAAAGTTGCTTAAGACAAAGACAAGTAAGAAGAAAAGGGAGAGAGTGAGGAAGGGTGTGTATAGGCAGGCAGGCAGGAATTAAAGCTGGTGACTGATTGATTCAGGAGAAGGTCCTCGGTACAAAATAGGGCTCAGGATCCCAAGGGTCATCCAGGTCCTTTAGAAGATGTACTGAGCCCATACCAAACATCAATATCTAGGGAACTGTCTCAGCCAAAGAAGTTATTCTACCTATAGGGCTCAGCTCTTGAGAATAATTATTCACTAGTCTGGTAGACACAGCAAACTTTATGGTTTCATGGGCAAAAAGCCCAGTCTCAAATTCGGAGATGAAAAGTTTATGCCATTTGGATAAGCCACCTCCAGATCATGCCATTTCTCTAATAAACCATCTTGGGAAAAACTGTAGCAGCTGGATGGGGTTTATGATCTCCAGGGGAGCTTAAGTTTCTTCTTCCCAGAGAATTCATCTCTTACAAAAGTGCTCACTCGCATTTCTGTAGCAGATTCAGGTTGTCATATCTCAAAACATCTGTGAAACAAAGCTGCCCAGCTTTAAAAGGAATACGGGATCTTAAGTGAGCAATGCCATATCAAATCCAGTATAAGGCTCTTGGTCATCTACAGTGAACACATTCTGTAGAGAGCCACCAGTCTCAGCCCTCCAAATAGACTAGCCTCCTGGATGAGAACAGTTACTACTGGAATTCAGCTAGGCCTACATCATGACAGGAGGGAAGAGAACAAGCTCAGAACACCATCTTCGGTCTAAGGAAATATTTGGGCAGCTGATCTCCCTAAATAAAGTTGTTATTCCTTAAAAGTAATCTACCCATGGTTATCTGAGAGTTTATCTAATTGCAGATTATCTCTATTAATCACGTGTGTGTGTGTATTCTGAAAATAGCCACAACACATTTCTACCATCCTACATGTTCTTATATTATTACAGAGATGAAATTCGGTAGCACACAATCAACTATTTTAAAGTATACAGTTCAGTGGTATTTACAATATTCACAAGGTTGTACAACCACAAGCTCTAGCTATTTTTTTTTCAAAAATTTTCACTTTGCCTTAAAAATATGTCCTATTCATTAAGCAATCACTCTTCACCTCCTCCCAACCCCCAACCAATGCCTGGTAATTTCTAATCTTCCAATCTCTATGGATTTGCCTATTCTGAATTGGGGGGGGGTGTCTTTATTCCTAAGCACTATTGGTCTGTAGGTTTTCTTACAGTATCTTTATCTGACTTTGGTATCAGAATAATTCTGGCCTCAGAGGATGTGTTAAATGTGTTCCCTCTTTTTCTATTTTTTGGGGAAGAGTTTGTGTAGAATTGGTGTTAATTCCTTTTTAAATGTTTAGTAATATTTAGGGGACTTCAGGGAAAGCTCACCCCATCCCACAGATACAACTAGATAACTCACACATCTGTGTAAATAACTCAGAAGACGACCCAAAGACTGGCAGAACAGACTCTTGGTAGCTAAATGGAGAGAAGAGGCCACATCAAAGAGGGTAGAAGGTCAGAGAGCTAAATAGAGACTGTCTGGAGGAGGGAGGGATACCTCAGGCATGCAGAGGGAGAGGACTAGACCCTCATACCAAGTACCCCAGCCATGAGAAATCCACATGAAAACCAGAGAGCCTGAATTTCACAAGTTCTTACAATCAGTAGGGCTTAACACCTGGAACTTTAAGAATCAGCAAGCTCAGCTCTGGGAGAGCAAGGAGGTGATAAGAAACTGAGTCCCTGGGCGCCTGGGTGGCTCAGTGGGTTAAAGCCTCTGCCTTCAGCTCAGGTCATGATCTCAGGGTCCTGGGATCGAGGCCCGCATCGGGCTCTCTGCTCAGCAGGGAGCCTGCTTCCTCCTCTCTCTCTACCTGCCTCTCTGCCTACTTGTAATCTCTCTCTGTCAAATAAATAAATAAAATCTTAAAAAAAAAGAAAAAAGAAAAAAGAAACTGAGTCCCTGCCCTTAAAGAGATACCACAACAAACAGCCCTATGGAAATATAGCATAGAAGCAGCAGTTTGAAAAACACCTGGCATATGCAAGAAGTAGATTTATTTATTAATCTCAGATCCTTGGGAGGCTTTTTCAGGAACAGAGAAGCTGGCAGGTGCCAATTCCTTCCCCAGCCCACCAACTTAGACACATGGACACCTATGGGGACCAGCGCAGTGCCAGTATTCACTAAATAACTTGCTAACACCATGCGTCCCACCCCCACATCCTCCTGCAGACCTATCTCCTCCAATATGCCCTTGGCTGGAGTCCTATAACTTCCCAAAACTTAAACAGGAAGAAATAGATAATTCGAACAGACCAATTACCAGCAATGAAATCAAATCAGTAACCAAAAAAATCCCAACATAGTCCAGGACCAGATGGCTTCACAGGGGAATTCTACCAAATATTTAAAGAAGAGTTAATACCTAGTCTTCTCAAACTATTCCAAAAAATAGAAGAGGAAGGAAAACTTCCAAATTCATTCTATGAGGCCAGTATTACCCTTGTACCAAAACCTGATAAAGACACTAAATAAATAAGTAAATAAATAAATAAAAAGAAAAGAGAACTACAGGCCATTACTTCTGAGAACAGAGATGCAAAAATCCTCAACAAAATACTAGCAAACTGTATCCAATGATACATTAAAAAAAAGTCATTCAACATGATCAGGTGGGATTTATTCTCAGGATGCAAGGGTGGTTCAATATTTGTAGATCAATCAACGTGATACATCACATCAATAAGAGAAAGGATAAGAACCATATAATCATTTCAATAGATACAGAAAAGGCATATGACAGAGTACAACATCCATTCATGATAAAAAAAAAAACCCTCAACAAAGTAGGTGTAGAGGGAACATAGCTCACCATAATAAAGGCTGTGTATGAAAAAGCCACAATGAATATCATACTCAATGGGCAAAACTGACAGCTTTCCCCTAAGGCCAGGAATGAGATAAGGATGTCAACTCTCACCAATTTCATGCAACATAGTCCCGGAAGGCCTAGCCATGGCAATCAGACCACAAAAGAAATAAAAGGCATCTAAATTGACAAGGAAGAAATAAAAGTTTCACTATTTGAGGATGACATGATACTACATAGAATTCTGAAGAGCCCACCAAAATCTACTAGAACTGATAAATGAATTCAGTCAAGTTGCAGGATACAAAAGCAATGTACAGAAATCTGTTGCATTTCTATATACTAATAATGAAGGTACAGAAAGACAAATTAAGAAAACAATCCCATTTACAATTGTAACAAAAATAATAAAGTACCTAGGAATAGACTTAATCAAGGAAGGGGAAAACCTCTGAAATCTATAAAACATCGATGAAAGAAATTGAATAAAACACAAATAAATGGAAAGATATTCTGAGCTCATGGATTAGAAGAACAAATACTGTTAAAATGTTTATACTCCCCAAAGCAACCTACAGATTTAATGCAATCCCTATGAAAATACCACCAGCATTTTTCACAGAACTGGAACAAGTAATACTAAAATTTGTATGGAACCACAAAAGACCCCAAATAGCCAAAGGAATCTTGAAAAAGAAAAACAAAACTGGAACCAGCACAATCTCTGATATCGAGATATACTACAAAGCTCTAATAACCAACACAGTATGATGCTGGCACAAACTAGACACAAAGATTAATAGAATAGAACAGAGAGCCCAAGAATAAGTCCACAATTATGTGGTCAATCTTTGACAAAGGACACAAGAATATGCAATGGGCAAGATAGTCTCCTCAACAAATGGTGTTGGGAAAACCAAACAGCTACATGCAAAAGAGTGAAATTGGACCATTTTATTATACCATAGACACAAAAATAAACTTAAAATGGATTAAGGACATAAATGTGAGGCTTGAAAACATTAAAATCCTAGAAGAGAGCACACGCAATGATAAACATCAGCCATAGTGACATTTTTCTGGATAGGTCTCCTGAGGCAAGGGAAACAAAAGCAAAAATAAACTATTGGGATGACATCAAAATAGAAATTTTCTGTGCAGTGAAGGAAACAATCAACAAAACTAAAAAGGCAACCTACTGAATGGGAGAAGATATTTACAAATGACTTATCTGATAAAGGGTTAGTATCCAAAATATATGAAGAACTTAATATAACTCAACACTGCCCCCGCAAATAATCCAATTACAAAATGGGCAGAAGACATGAACAGACATTTCTTTAAAGAAGACATCCAGATGGCCAACAGACACATGAAAAGACACTCAACATCACTCATCATCAGGGAAATGCAAATCAAAACTGCAATGAGATAGCATCTCACACCTGCCAGAATGGCTAAAATAAAAAAACACAAGAAACAACAAGTGTTGGTGAGGATGTGGAGAAAAAGGAACCCTTGTGGATTGTTGGTGGGAACACAAACTGGTGCAGCCACTGTGGAAAACAGTATGGATGTTCCTCAAAAAGTTAAAAATAGAACTATCCTATGATCCAGTAATTGTACTACTGAATATTTACCCCCAAACTACAAAAACATTAATTCAAAAGGATACTTGTGTGCCTATGTTTATAACAGAATTATTTACAATAGCCATATTATAGAAGCAGCTCAAGTGTCCATCAATGGAGGATAGATAAAGAAGATGTGTATATATGCATATATGTGTGTTTGTGTAATAGAATATTATTCAGCCATGAAAAAGAAGGAAAATCTTGTCATTTGCAACAAAATGGATGAGACTAGAGAGTATAATGTTAAGCAAAATACGTCAATTAGAGGAAGACAAATATATGATTTCACTCATGTGGAATTGAAGAAACAAAACAAACAAGCAAAAGAAAAGAGAGACAAACAAACCAAGAAACAGACTCTTAACTATAGAGAACAAACTGATGGTTACCAGAAGGGAAGTGGATGAGGGGAATGGGTGAAATAGGAGGGGAATGGGTCCTATCATCAAAGGGAGTGCAGTTGTTGTGATGAACAATGGATAACATATGGAATTGTTGAATCACTATATTGTACACCTGAAACGAATATAACAGTATATGTTAACTGTACTGGAATTAAAATTAAAGCTAAATAAATAAATAAATAGAAAATATTTAAGATGGTGAAGAAGCATGTCCACTTTTTTCAAGTGGGAATATGCATTTGAGAACTTGGGCCATATCTCAGCAAATCTATTACAATATATACAGATATTAAGGATCAGGTAATGCATTCCTTTGAAACTTCCAGACTAGCTGCTAATGCATCTTTGCCCACTCACAGAAATCCTCAAACCCTAGATGAAGATTTATGTTATAGAACACCCTGAAGGAGACTAACTCCAATGCTCAACATGTGCCCTTGGTCAACCTCATAACCCGTGGCTCATGGTCATGTGCATAGAACCTCCTTCCACATCTCAGTTTCAGTCTCATGCACTTGGCAGATAGTACTAATTGGTCAGGCTTTCTTTCCAAGGAATCCAAATATTGCCTCAGGACTTTTTCAGTTTAGGACTCCCAAGACATACTTCCAAGTTAAGAGAATTGGTGTGTAAGATGAAAACTATTCATTGTCCTAGATTTAAACTCCTAAGAGTCATTCATCTATAAAACAATGGGATATGTCTACATGTTTTTAGTGCCATGATTTATTTAACCATTTGCCTATTCTCAAGTATCCAAAATGATTCCTATTTTTTAAAATTGTAAATATATAATTTATATGTGGCATAATTCCTGGATTATAAGAAGTCATAAAACAAATTTGTAGCTTTTATTATACATATTGCCACACTGTTGTCTCTAAAGATCAAATCAATTTAGAGTCTGACCAAGCTGGACATTTGCATTGTTATTTGTGAGCTTTATCGGTACCTTATACTTTCATAAAATTTTACATTTACATTTCTAAAATTGCCTCTATGCATTGATTCATTGTGTTTGCTTGTGTATAAACTGCCAGCTTTGATCCCATATCAGATATTGATTGGTCGTGTTTGCATTCACTCTGTCTGTCCCTTGGAAGGTATTTTATCAGTGATGTTTGCCCTTCCTTCTCCACACAGATTGTTGGCTTGCCCTTGGTGCACTGAGACGAGGGGTCCTATCATCAAAGGGGAAGCTGTCAGGGCACAGCTGCTCTGTCCTTGAGCCTCTTTGAAGTCTAAACAGAAAGTATTTTAGTGCTTACTTAGTGCTAGGTTAGTGCTTTCCATGCTATCTGTAAGCAGAGTCAATTCCTGTCCTTTGGGTTTTTATCAGACCTCCTTTCAGGGACCTATTTGATGCCATGTTCGAAGTTTAAGAGTTTTCTTTTTCACTAGTGAAGAGGAGTCTTACACAAATTCTCAGCACCTGTGAGTTCTAATCATCAGAATTTTGTAATGTCTTCCCATTCATCCTGTTCAACACTCCTTGCCTGGACTCAGAAGTGAGAATCTGTATACCCTATGACTCCTCTAAGCCAAAAACCAGCCATCATCCCATTAATGCCTTATACCTTGTTCTTCACACCTGTGGCCCAAGCTTTTAGCTCAAACTAGGGCTATTCCAATCATTTTCTCTTAGACTCCATCCTGGATAACAGGAACTGGAGAAATCAGAAAAGAAAGTTGGTTTTTTGTGCCTAGAAATGGAGTTACCAATTGTTTGTGGTCAGTGGATAAAACTAAATAGGGGCAGCCTCCCCAAAATGAGGAGTGCCTCAAGAACCATGGAAAAGTCACATGTATTGCTAGGAGTCTGTTTTGGGGTCAATGTATTCTGCCTTAAGGTACCCATTTTGGGAAGTTGTTAAGGTAAATAGCTTCTCTGTTACCTCTAGTAATGACTACTAATCTACTTTTCCCACCACAAGCTTCTTACTCTACATTATTACTATTATTAGCTCAGGACTTGTTCAAAGAGGGGGTGAGTGGAATCCATTCGTGAAAGGCAAGTTTCATCAGATGGCTTTGGAGCTCAATCTTCCTTTTAGAGCATTTCAAAATTGGTTGCAAACTAATTCAACTCATGGAAGAAAGCTAAGTGCTAATCAGTGAAAAACCAAATAAATGAAAAGTTGAAGTGGAGAAGATATCTGCTATCCCACAATAGAAGTGTTACGGTGGAAAAAAGGAAATAACTCAAAAGTTCTCTTAATTAGCCAAATTAAGATGTTGCAAATATGTGAATTTTATTTGTATTTAATTAAACATCGTCTTTGATAAATACGTTGATATAATCTTCTGCTTCAGGTTTAGAAGAATTTTCTGGTTTTATTATTATTATTTTACAAATCTTAGTGTAAAAATAGAAAAAGAAAATTAATCAAGGCATTTTATAATACTAGAGTTGTTTTAGAGTGGCCATTAAAAGGCAAGGCAATTCCAGATTCCACCTTGGGGTGCTTTCTGTTACACTAGCTCACTCTATTAGGGGAAGCCCACCAAGGTCATAATTATCAAAACAGTAAGGACAGTAGTCCCCGCAGGACCTTTGGAAAACAATTCCTATTGATAGGAACATTTCAACCCCATTTCACAATGAAACTTCCTGTGGCCCTCAAGGGCATCCTCTAGGGATGGAGGTAGAGGAAAACTCATCAGAAATACGCAGTTGAACCCCTGGGAGTTTCAGCAAGTGACTGTCAGCCAAGGTTGGATTAGGGGTTCCAGTCTCAGGAACTCTGAACATTAAGAAAGGAAGAGAGCCTTCTGTATATCTGCCTTCTGTATCTTAAGTCCTTGGCTTTCCTCATTTAGTCTCATTTGTTGCTATATTAGGGCTCTTCAGAGAGACAGAACCAATAGGATGGATAGGTAGGTAGGTAGGTAGGTAGGTAGATAGACGGATAGATAAGGAATTAACCCACCCAATTATGGAGGCTGGCAAGGCCCAAGTTTTGCAGGGTGAGTCGGCAAGCTGGAGACCCCGAACTGATGGTGTTTTTCTAGTCGGAGTCCAAAGGCCTGTGAACCAAGAGAGCCAGTGGTGTAAGTTGCAGTCCAAAGGCCAGCAGGCTCAAGACCCAGGAAGAGCTTATATTTCAGTTCAAGTCTAAAGACAGGAAAGAGCCAATGTCTCAGTTCAAAGGCAGTCAGGCAGGAGAAGTCTGTCTTACTTAGGGTAGGGTCAGCCTTGTGTTCAGTTCTGGCCTTTGCCTGCCTGGATGAGGCTCATGCATTTTGGGGAGGGCAATCTGTTTTACTCAGTCTACTGATTTAAATGCTAATCTCATCCAGGAACATCCTCACAGACACACCCAGAATAATGTTTAACCAAATATCTGGGCACCACATGGCCCAGTCAAGTTGGCATATAAAATTGATCATTACAGTCACCAATGTACAGACAACACCGGCTTAGAAGATGTAGGAAACTTGCTATAGAGAGCAAGATGGAGTACCTCGAGTCAATCAGTGAGTCATGTCATGCAGTGACCTAAGCAGCCAGGGGTGCTACAGCTAAGACCAGATTTCGCCAAAACCAGCATAGGCTAAAGACACCCAGAACTGATAACCAACAGAACCAGAGGTGACCTGCAAAGGCCCAAGGCTAATTAAATTCTTTACAAAGGGAAGACTTTAGCCACAAACTGTAAGACTCTCCAGATGCTGACCCTTGCACATCTGACTACATCAAAAAGGCAGCTGCCACTGAAGGCTCTGCCTGACTAATCTCTGAACATAACAGATCCTCCTCTGCTTGAACAGGATAAGCAGTAAGTGCTGAAAGCTGACCCGGACCATATCCAGTCCTCATCTCAGCTTATGTGTACAGGGACTGACTTGGAGTTGGGTTTGTTAACATCTTCCCCCAGTTGTATCTTGGTTGTTGTGTGACTTTGTATTGTGCTTCACTTTGTATGACGTGTATGAAGCCAAGTTAAACGTGTAGTGAAATGTCATTGAGTTTGGAATCCTGAACCTGCTTTACAATTGTGTTAACCTTGCTTTGTGTTTGAATAAAGCTGACATCATGGAAAGACATGACTCCTGAGGGGCAGACACAGGAAGGTTCTTTCCACACTGCTTCATGATGGGAAATAAACCCATTTTACCTCTGCTATAAGGTTTGTTGTTTAGGGAAAAATGTGAGTGTAGTGATGGCATCCTTTTCTCTAGATGAAAAGGTGATTCAAGTAGAAAGCAGAAGGGACTCTGAACTCCCACACCTTGGGGCACCTTCCACAGTGGGTGGATGAAGATGTGCTCTGTAGCTTCCCCTGGTGGCTCTGGCAGCTCTTCCCACTGCAAGGCTTTGCTAAGGGAAGATGAGGGCAAAAGGGGCCATTGTGGGACACAGAATCATTGAAAGGAGGGGACTAAGTTTCCTCTCAAACAAAGCAGATATTTGGTCTATTGCTATATTGGTTGAAAGCTTGGAGATTTAGCTTTGCATTGCATTATTTTAATCATCATACCAAAAAGCTATCCAGCAGCTGCTTGGAAGCTGTGTGATGGGAGGATACAGACATTACAGTGCTTTGTGGGTAGAGCTGGCTCTGCCTTCTCCAAGTGCTTCCCAGCCCTGCTATTGAAAGCAAGGAAGTTTGAACTTGACTTCCAGGTTCTCTTTGTAAGATCAGTGTGGAGGTGATATTTCCTTACAAACCAGGAAGATCCCTTTATTTTAAATGTTTAATTGAAAACTCTAGGATGAAAAAAGAAATGCTCATCTTTAAGGAGAAATACGTCATGAGAGGGGGAGTTCTCTTTATTCCTGTTTGCTGTTTAAGAGTTTAAAAAGGTTGGTAAGGAGGGCTCTTCTTTTTGTTTGCCTACTCTTTATCATCCCTTTATTAACTCACTCACCTTTCTAGAACTTTTCACACAAGCCAGCCCCAGACCAATTTCCTAGTTGTGTGGCAAGAGAGGAAGTGGAAATGATTTATGCACATGTAAGGTACTTGCTATCAGGCACAACATGATTGCATAAGACTGTCTAATGAGAGAGTGGTGGTTTGGGCTGAGAGGACATTAGTAACAGGACTGGAAGTGCCAGGGTGTTAAGCAAATGGGGAAATTCATTTCACCTTCCCTTCTAAAGAGGAAATGACCCACCCTGCCCACCGCCCCAAGAATAGCACTTCAAGGGGCATCTGGGTGGCTCAATGGGTTAAAGCCTCTGCCTTCAGCTCAGATCATAATCTCAGGGTCCTGGGATTGAGCCCCTCATCGGGCTGCCTGCTCAGCAGGGAGCCTGCTTCCTCCTCTCTCTCTGCCTGTCTCTCTGCTTACTTGTGATCTGCTCTCTCTGTGTCAAATAAATAAATAAAATCTTTAAAAAAAATAAAAATAAATTTAAAAAAAGAATAGCACTTCAAGTAAAAATGTGGAACATTTCAAAAGACAGAACTCCTGCCCTCCACAGTCATAGCCAGGAGTTGGCAGAGGACTTTAGAAGGAATCAAAATTTGTAGAAATAAACCAATAGGGATTTACTTCTTATGGACGACAATGGTTGTGCACAAGCAGGTGTCAAGGGTGGTAATGAGGTCTTGAAGTCAGGTTCAAATAGCCCAGAGTCCATTAGGCAGCAGAAGACAAGAGTAGGAGGCCAGCAGATGCACAGCCTGAAGAGGGTCTGAACCGAACCAGAACTAGTCTCTCAGTCACTAGAGGAACTCAAGGTTAAGAGCCAAGTGCCTGAGAGGCATTGACAGATTGTTGGTAAGTTTTTCCAGGTGTTTGAGAGAAGTGATGAATAGAACCAGGGGAAAAGAGGAAATATACCAAAGAGAACAGCCATGGGAATGAGTTCGCCATGGAATCATGGGCAGCAAGTTTGGGATAGACCAACTGCAGGAGAACAAAGCAGAGTTCTGGAACTACAGGATCAGAGCACAGGCAGGGAATATGCAGCCCATGGACAGGTATGAGCTACAGGTTGAGTGAGGGTGGAGCAGACACTCCCTAGCAGTCTAACCATATGAGGATATGGAGTTAGCAAGTTTATATTATTTAAAACATTATCAAGGAGGAAAAAATATGGAAGTTAATCTGATCTAAGAGGGGATAGGTTCTCTTCTGTTATGTTTATGCTTCTGGCAGGTGTGGTAGCTTTGGGGTGATGTCAAGTGGAGAAGAGACCCAAGATTTACGCTGATTGTGAACATCTTTGAGCAAATGTGTATGTATGTTTGGGGGGAGGGTGGGTAGACAGTGAGATTAGTCACCAGGTAAGCTGGACTTGGGCTCTGTGAGGGAGATCATGGCAGGAGCAAGGGAAGGCTAGTGTTGAAGGCCCCATAAATTCTTCTCATCTAACTCCTAAAATCTCCTGGCTCTGAGACAGAAGATCAAATTGTTTCCATTTGAATGATGGCAGGGGGAGGCAAAGCAAACCCTACTTTTTAGTGGGGCTATGGGGTACAAAGACTTGGAGTCTTGGCCCCATGAGACACATTCATTTATTTATTTGCTCATTTGGTCATTTACTCATCCACTTATTTATTCACTTATTCCACCATCATTATCATAAACTAGATTCCACCAGTTGGGTGTTTTTCCCACTTTGCTGATTGATGGAATTGGCATGAACTATAAACTTATTTACATTTCCTTTCCTCTTCAGCACAGCAGCCAGCAGGAAGGGGTAGATGAAGATGGGGTAGAGGCAGGCAAGGAAGTAGATGAGCCAGGTAAAACTGAAGGGATACCAGGAGGAAAACCAGGAGTTTTCCCTGATATCTTCCTTAGCTTTGTAATCTGGCTCCACCCCTGTTTCCAGCCCCCATGCCCAGACACTTCCCTGATGTCCGATGTTCTAGTCAGCCCTGACCCCTAACATAACATCTCCACCTCTCTATGTGAACTGGGAATAATATCATCTCAGTTATCGAGACCTTTTAATGTGCTGAGGGCTAGGCTAGTTGCTTTAGGTTCAAAATCACATTGATCCTCACATGTACCCCATACAGATGAAGGAACTGGGGTTTAGAGTAACAAGCCCAAAGTTACTCAGTAATGCTGTTTCCTGCAGCACTGAAGTTTCTTCTGTCTGCAGAAGAAAATTTGCTTTCACAGGAAGTCAACCAAAGTAAGTATGAGTTTGTATTAGTTTCCTAGGGCTGCCATAACAAAGAAGCACAAACTTAGAACAACAAATTTATTGTTTCACAGTTCTGGAGGCCAGAAGTCTAAGGTCAAGGTGTAGGCAGGGCAATACTCCTTCTGAAGAAGTTAGGGAAGGATCTGTTCCAGGCCTTTCCCCACCTTCTGCTAGTTCCTTGACTTGTGGCACCCCAACTCCGCTCTTCACTTGACCTTCTCTCTGTGTGGGTCTGTATCCAAATTTCCCCTTTCTATGAGGACACCACTCATATTGGATTAATGGGTAGCATATTCCACTATGACCTCATCTTAACTAATTATATCTGTAAAGACCCTGTTTCCAAATAAGGTCACATTCTGAGGTTCTGTGGGGTACTTCAACATATGAATTTGGGAGGATACAATTCAACCTGTAACAACTGTTTTGTGACCTATTTCTCTACTGTTCCAATAGGACCACACGCACTTTCCTCCTACCCATGTGGAGGGGAGTGAGACAAGTGCAGAGTGAAGAGGGGAAGGGGCGGTGGGGGGCAGCACTGATGAGTTCTCTCTCCTACTTCTAGGCCTTGCACATCATCAGGCTGTGTTCATTTTTCCTAAAGGGTTTATGGGGACTCCCTCATTTTAGGACCCACATGCCCTCTGTGTACACAGGTAGCTTCCTCTTCACTAGGAGCAAATACTCAAGGAGGCTCTTCTTGCCCAGTTCAAGGATCTAATGGTACAGAATGCCAACTATGGTGTTCCCTCTGTGGTCTCTTTCTTCCCACTAGGATTCCACTGAGGGTCATTCAGGCCTTTAGTCAACACACACAGATGTAGCTCCTGCTGTATGCAGGGCACAGGGAGCACATGTGTCAGGGCCTCGGAACATGCAGTCTTATGGGACAGGAGCCATTCTGCCTGGACAGACCAGGCAGAAGTTTTGTTTAAAAAAAAAGAGAGAACAGACAATATACTAATGTTTTACTTTGTTCTTGGAGGACTTGGGGAAGGCTTTTAAGAGATGTGCAGTAGTCTGGCCTTGGGGAAAGATGGTGAAGCCAAGAAGGGGTGGGATGGCATAGGCTCGCAGAAGCAGGTACAGTGTGGGAAGAGGCAAAACCCAGAGCATGCATTCTTTGGTTTAGATAAAGGAACTGTGAGCTATTTCAAGTGGGAAAATGGGACAATAATTTTGGACAGGTAGATTGATTAAAGGGTCTTAAATGACAGGGTAAGGAATGTGGACTTAAAAGAGTCTCCTTGAGGGGTGCCTGGGTGACTCACTATGTTGAACATCCAAATCTTGTTTTCTTCGGCTTGGGTCATGATCTCATGGGTCATGATATCATGGGTCATGGGATGGACCCATGTTGGGCTCTGTGTTCAGCAGGAAGTCTGCTTGAAGGTTCTCTCCCTCTGCCCCTCCCCTAACTCACATGCACTCTCTCTCTCTCTCTCTCTCTCCAATAAATAATTTTTTTAAGAGTCTCCTTGAGAATGTTTCCTTCCTCAATATTTTTCTTTTCCCCTTCCAAAGGGAAATGTGATCTTTGTGGCAGGCAGAATAATGGGTTCCAAAAATATGTCCACACACTTGTCCACTGTATCTGTGAATATGTTAACTGATGTGATAAAGGGGATTTTGCAGCTGTGATGAGGGTTAAGGGCCTTGAGATGTATTAATGGGATGGGCCTAATTTAATCATGTGAATCCTTAAAGTGAGGGTACAGAGAACTAGGAAAATGCCAGCATGGGGGGCACTTGGCTTTGAAGATGGGGGAAGGGCCACTGGATACTGGAAAAGGCAAGGAAATGGATTTTCCCCTGGAACCTACAGAAAGGAACACAGCACTACTGATGCCTTCATTTTTGCCCGGTGAGACCCATGTGGGACTTCTGATATTCAGAACTGTAGGATTTATGTCGTTTTAAGCCACTGTATTTGTGTTAACTTGTTACCACAGTGACAGGAAACTGATATAATTGTCTATAATTCCTCTGAGAGTTAAGAGGCAGGTGGGCCTATAGAGCACCTGGTTCCATCCCATCACGTTACTTTCTGACCTAGGAAACTCAAGTGCGGCTCAGCTAGTCCAGTGCTTGTTCCAGTCCTGGACAATTCCTTCCTCAACCCTCTACCTTCCTCTGGTAGCTGGTGGTAGTGGTGGGACAGGAGGGCATTTTCACTGGCACCAAACCTAATCTGGGACTGTTTTAGGCAGGAATCAGCAGCCATACAACAATGCCTCACATTCCCAACTTCCATGGTATCAAGTTAAAATGTAGCCATTTATAACTTCTCTATGGAAGCCCCCTCTGTGCATTGCTTTCTATGTCCTAAAAATAAGAGAATAAAATAATTTTACAAAACAAAAAGAATAAAGAAAAGAGAGAGAAAGAAAGCCCCCATACAGATTCTCATAAAAATCAAACAAAGGGACAAGGATGGGGAAGCCAAGGACATATTGAACTTCAGGCCTGCTACCTGATAGCCTTTACATGCAGGGCACATGGATCACTTTCTTTTCCCAGATTCTATATATAGCATGTCAGTTAGACCAGCATTTTCTCCAGAGGCCAGCTCCACTCCACAGTAGATTTCCACCTGCAGGAATTTGGGGAAGAGGGGGAGCTGCTCTAGTTTGCACTTTCCTTCTTCATATTGAAGTGCTATAACTAGCTCTGAAGTCATTGTTCTTTTTAAAAAGATGGTTAGATGAAGTAGGTAATAAGAAAAAGTATTCCTTTCACAGCCTGCATACTTCCAATAGAGAGGGCAATTCCTTTTAAAATAAATGATGTAAGCTATGGCTCTGGGTGTATTTCCAAACACATTATAGCCCAGATGCCAACTCTTAATTGACAAGATCATGAATAGTCGCTGGCTAATCTGATATTTACTAATGGCCAAAAGAGACAGAAACATCTTCTTTAGATGGCTGATGTTGCCACTGGGTGCCAAAAGTTACTGGGAACCCCTGCTTCTCTCATTCTTTCCTCTGAATAGCCAAACCTCCCTGTGGCTGCAGTTTTCCTTTTCTATAACCGATTGCTTCCATTTTACTGCTCACACCAGTGTGTTGGACATTTCACTGGGTCTTCTCACAGAGTTTTATTGCTGAGTGCTGGAAATCAAATCACACATACATCAAAGGCACTTCCAAACTGATCTGAAAATTTATTGCTTTGGCATTTCAAAACATCACTATTTCTCACTCCCTGGTTTTGGGGTTTTTTATTCTGTTTTTTGGGGGGGTTGGCTGAATAGTAAACATGGAAAAACCAAAATTTATTCATTAGTTGGAAGGAAAAGATTGTAAATATTTTATTTATTCAAAATGCAAACTAATATAATTTGAAGCACAGAATTTCAAAGCCAGGAGTCTGGAAAATGTGTTCCAAAATAAAAGGGGATGGCCCTTATCACTTATTAAGTAGTCTTTCCAAAATAAATGAATTGGAAACTAATCAAGCCTCTAGATCCAATTACCCACTTACACAAAAAATAGAAGATGGATAAATGAATGTATTAAATGGCAGCACGGAGTTGCCATCCATATAATCCAGATCAGGAGAAACTATAGGACAAATGACCTGATTTCTTCAATAAATATCCTTCTAGCATAGAAAGAGAATATCAGAGGGGCATCTCATAGGTTAATAGATTTAAAATATATCAGTCACTTGAAATGTGCAGACCTTAGTAATGGAGACAATTGGAAATTTGAACATTGACTTCATATTTGATATAATTTTAAGGAATTATTGTTAATTTTTAAAGTTGTTATAATACTAGTATGAATATACACTTTTAAAATAATTCCTTATCTTTTAGAAATACTAATGGAAATATTTACAAAGGAGAGATCCTAGGTTTGCTTCAAACCATGTGGTAGGCAGAAGGTTAACCAAGGTTGACACAAATTGACCACAGTGGGAGCAGGGATCTAGGTACAGAGATATTCATTAAACTATTCTACTTACACAAGGTTTGAAGTTTTCCACCAAAAAATGTAAAAAAAATCATTTTTAACACAAAAATGTAGAATCCTCTGATATCCTTAAAATTGCCCACGTTAAAGGAAAAATCAGAAGTCACCTGGGTACAAGTTTCTAGACATCTGCAACTCCTCCTTGCCAATCCATTTCACCTCCCTGGATACCTCCCATCCCACCTCACTCTCCAGAGTACTGTAGGTCTGGCTGCTCATGGAGAACTTAGGTGAAAGTCTGGGTGACGTGTGAGTGTGCAAGGCACTGCATTAGCCTTCAAAGGACTGGGTATTTCCATAGTTCTCACCTCCCGTCTTGGTCACCACAGCTCTCTCACTTCTGGGGTGCCCATGGAAATTTTAAAAAAAAATGTTCTTTTGGATCTTTTTACTCAAAAAGCAATTTACTTTGCTCATTCCAAGTCTATCCTGACAACTCCATGAGGACTCCTTTCCTTATTGTCCACACAGCACAGTTCTTCCCCTGAGGAAAACTGTCACAGCTTAAAAATCAGGGCAGTGGACTACAGAAATGGCTATGATTTTTTTTGCTGCTCCTTCCATCAAACGGCAAAGTCTATTTCCTGATCCTTTGAGTCTGGGCCAGCCTTGTGACTTGTAAGCAATAGACTGTGTGGCATGGCACTGTGAAGATGCACTGAGCTCCACTGCTGAATGGAAGCCCACAGGGAGCAGGGAAGAGCCACCCAGTGAGGAGCCTAGATTGCCCAGCTTTCTGCTGATCACAGATGCATGTGTGATCCCAGGTGACCAGTCAGGCTAGCGTATGCCAGAACCAGCCAATAAACCCACAGAATGATGAGCTCTATAGACAGATAGTTGCTATTTTAAGGCATTCACTTCAGGGAATTTTTTTTTTTAAATGCAGGAACAGCTAACAGAAAGAGCCAATTACTCTTTCCTACTGTATGAGGGGCACTGGGTGGCTCCAGTGAATAATAGACACTTGATAAGTGGAGTGATAGATGGCATGGAGTATTTACCAAAATAGGTAAATTAGAGGTCGGAGCAGACTTCCCAGAACAAAAGACACCTAAACTGAGACAGGGAAGTAAATAGGAATTAGCTAGGGATAAAGAAAGGAAAAGATTTCTAGGGAGAAGAAACTGCACCCACAATGCTAGCAGCATCCTGAAAGAATGTATGTTGAATTATTATGTGACATCTTTGAATTAAAGACTTTTGCACTAAAGGATGCAATGAGATGAATCTTTTCGTTTCCAACTGAATTGTCTTTGAGTATTTTGTCTTTGCAATCCTAAAGTCTAACTCTCTCAGGAGTGGAAACTGAGGCCCTAATAATGGGCTGCTTAGTATTATAGATACTTGGCACACATATTCTAAATAAGCTCCTTAAGTGGTGACAGATTATTTATTTTAGCGTTCCCAGACCTACCAGCTACCTACCACCAAGTGGGTAAGTAAATGAACACACCAATGTGTTGCTCAGAGTCCTCGAAATGTTCAAATCTCCGGGAAAAATTCACCGTACTTTTTATTAATACTATAGGCCCAAATTTGCTCATACCCTGCCAAAAGTTTCTGCCTAGACGGGTGTCTACAGATCCAGCTCTATTGAAACTACCTTTGCTGTGATCTTAAACACTTGCTTGCTACGTTCATTTTGATCATCCCTTGAACATTTTAAAATCAGCATCTTTCCAGCTCCTCCCTGGGAGGCATTTGATCCTTCATCCCATGTGCTTTCCTGTTTTAGAGAATGATTAGAGCCTGCAGGGCCCTGGACCTACATCACATTCAGTCTGGTTTGAAGGAGGGCAGTGCTTCACTGAGGTTCAAAATGGGAGATCTGTGAGGCAGAAACTTAAATAGAAATGTGCCAGTTTTCAGCACTGAGCAGCCAGTTTATGACTCTTTCTGGTGTGCGAAAGAGATAGCAGCTAAAGGGCCTCTTATTTTAATTAGAGAAAAGAACCCTATGAAATATGAAAAAATAATTTAACCTACAGGTTCTATCATGGATTTTTTTTTAAAGATTTTATTCATTTATTTGACACAGAGAGATCAGATCACAAGTAGGCAGAGAGGCAGGCAGAGAGAGAGGAGGAAGCAGGCTCCCCGCTGAGCAGGGAGCCCGATGCGGGCCTCGATCCCAGGACGCTGAGATCATGACCTGAGCCAAAGGCAGAGGCTTTAACCCACTGAGCCACCCAGGCGCCCTCCATCATGGATTTTATATAGAGAGACGAAGCTCACATGTATCTTCCCTAACACCTGATAGAGCAACAAGCCAAAAAAGAATAATAAAAATTTAGACGTATGGGACCTTACTGATCATCTAATTCTGTACATGTATCCTGTACTTGCCCTCATTTTACAGAAAGGAAACTGAGACTGGGAGAAGTTAAGTATTTGCCCAGATTCAGAGAGCAAAATATATTCTGGATGTTTATTGTGGTGATGGCTTCAAAGTGCATACCCGTGTGTCAAAACTAATCAAATTATACACTTTAACTGTGTGCAGTTTATTGTATGTCAAGGATGTCTCGATAAAGGGACATTAAGAATGAGAATTAAGAGAATTAACAAGAATGAAGGCAAAATATTGTTTTCAGGAGGCCAGAACCACTACTGGACTGTAACCTTGAATAATCCAGAATGTGAGACACATTCTTCAATGAATGAATTATTGAAAAAACAAAGAGGGGAGGAGAGCGCATAATGAAAAGAGATGTCAGGTGACCTATCTATCAAATACAATGTGTCAATTTGTTTGGGTCCAGATTCACATAAATCAACTATAAAATAACATTTAGGAGAACATCAATTTTATATGCTGGATAGCTTATGATATTGGAATAATTTTTTCTTTCTATTTTTTTTAAGATTTTATTTATTTCAGAGAGAGAGAGCACAAGCAGGGGGAAGCAGCAGGCAGAGTGAGAGGGAGAAGCAGGCTTCCCATTGGGCAGGGAGCCCCATGTGGGGCTCGATCCCAGGATCCCGAGATCATGACCTGAACTGAAGGCAGATGCTTAACTGACTGAGCCCATCAGACACCCTAAGGGGTTAATTTTTAAAAGTGTGATAATGGCATTGCGATTTTGCTCAGAAAAAATAAAAAATGGTTTTTTTTTAAATGTATAGGTTAAACTATTTATAAATGAAATATTGGGATGCCTGGTATTTGCTTTAAAATAATCTAGTGGAGATATTTGAAATGCTAAGGAATTATTAAGATTTGGGGGATAAAATGGTGTTCTGGGTAATTTTTAAAGAGATTGTACTTTTGAAATGCATAATGAAATATTTACAGAGGAAATAATACGGTTTTTGGAATTTGCTTCAAGGTAAATCTGGCAGTGGGCAGTTAGTGGGGAACTGGATGGTGATCATTACTGAGGCCAGTGATGGATACGTGGAGATTCAATCAGAAGTTCTTAATCAGAATTTCCTTTCTACTCTGGCATATATTTGACATCATACAAAATATAGGCTGAAAAACCAACATTATGAAATTAGTGAGTTAAGTCTAGATTATGAATTGATATTAACCCATCATTTGAATGGCTATTGGGGAACTGGGCATACCCACACAGCTAGAGGAACAGCACACAGATTACTAGTTGAAAGGGGAGAACCACACCTGTTTTTAGGTCCATGTGAAACTCAGGGAAGTGAGCTATTCAGAGGGCAGTTAAGAAGAAACCCAGTATCTCCAAAGACAGACTAAAGCCATATAACTTGCATTATCATCTAAAGCCTTCATGTGCTGGTACTTAAAATTTAAAAAGACAACATCCAAATATGAAGCAAAAGTTATAAGAAATGCTTAAATACTGTTTCTGTATTTTCTATCTAAATTAAGGGTGATGATTTCTTATTCTCAAAGAAAACTTAAGTTTGGATTTTTCGAGTTTTGCATCGCATCCTGCTTTAGGCTCCCCTAAAACAAAAACAAAAACAGAAAATAACATCAATAGGCTCTTCTAGGTCTTCAGAATGAAGCGTATCATTTTTTCCTTCAGCTAGATTTTTATGTTTGTGTATGTTTTGTCAATATATTTATCATCTTCTTCACTTTGAAACTGCATTTCCTGTACAGAAACACTATTTCAAGGTTATATTTAGCTTTTCAAATAGAATTCCTCATGCTGCATCCAGGAAACAGAGCCCTGTAACTGGAGGGTGGGATCACAAGTCAAGGTGTTTCCTGGATAAGAACTCCATCAGTGTTCTGTCCAAACTTCCAACTTCTCCACCATCCACTGCACCCACCTCACTGTCAGAGCACGTGGAATGATAAGCAACCAATAGCAAATGAAGGGCTAATTTCATGGGAGAATTTTTGCCACTCAGTGGCAGGGGAACTGGATCTTGTCATTCATACTCTTGTAGACTATGAATCTCAATGACATATCACCTATAAACATGATCTTTCCCTCTCCAGCTCCTAAGTTAGTTACTGCCATTTATCACCTGTTCACTGTCGGCAATGCTCCAGATGAGATGCTTTCTTCTTCCCTTGTGTATAGACCCAATTGAATGATAAATGCAAGAGTAAGGCAGATGGTGATCAAAATATCACTTTGTTACCAATAAAATCCAGATTGGAGGATGTGGTATAGGTGAACAACTCACATTGGCTTACTAACATACTCTCCATCCTTCTCTCACATATGTCCTCCTAACCCCCCATCCTGATCATGGAAAGCCCACATGAGGGAAAGCATGTTTGCAAGCATGCTCTCTTATCCAGGATTGTGCCTCATACTGGTCTGGGCAGAAAAGGAAAAGAGAGATTGGTACCTCATTGCTTAGAGCCTTTTATATTAGATCCTCTCAGTGGAGAACATAGACCAATAACTTTCACCTATAAATCGAGGAACCTGTGGAGGAATGAATAAAGGATGGGCCAATAGGACAGGAGTGATACTCAAGAGGCTGTCACCTCATAGGTAATGGTAGGAGTGGGTATGCATGTTCCTTTCTAATAAGTGGGTGTGTGTTGGAAGTGGGATAGGTGCAAGATGGCAGTGAAGGTTCAGGATAAAGGAATGAAAAAATTAAAAAACAAAAATTAGGAGTCAAACTCCCTGTCCTAGTGATCAGAGGCCTAAGGAACAGATAAGACCAGGAAATGGCTGGTATCAACTGAGTTATTTATTAGTTCAAATAAATGACTAAGTGATGGCCTTTCATATGGTAACTTTGCTGAGTATATGCCTAAACAGATTCCAAGTGGTGAAATAGAAGCTAAGTGGGAATTTTTTTAAAACATGGAGCCAGATAAGAAAAAGGAAACTCAGTTTCTAGTTCAGGACCTATGAGCAGAATTGGATAACTTACCTTGTGATGGCCTTTGCAGTAAGTTGATACCACAGGAAATGACGTGGCTTTGAGCAGCCTTTAAAGTTAACCTAAATGTTCATGGTCTTGCTCTAACTGAGGGTACTACATAATTGAAAAAGGAAGTGAAGTGCTTTTGTACTATAACCATTGTGGTTAAATCTAGAGTCAGATAAGGCCAAATGTGTACATTTCAATGTTTATTGATTATGTGGTCAGAAAATATCTGGAATAACCATGGAAGTGGGAGTAGTGTCTAATTTTGCTTATAATTATATTTCTGATACCTATCAGAGTGCCAGTCAACACTGTGTAAATACTTGATGGGTGGATGGATAGAAGGAAGGAAGGAAGGGAGGGAGGAAGAAAGTCAAGTTAGTAGGTGTGGATAGACTATATGTTTTTGGGTAGGGATTTGGGAACTGGGTTTATCAAGAGATTTTCTGCTCTCTATGAGGACAAGGAAGAAGCTAAAGACCTTTGGTTACCAGAGGTTAAGGCAAGATATAGAACAAGAACCAAGCAAGTTAGTGAAGGCATATTACAGAGGTTAGAGACAGATCAGAGAACATGTTTCCAAGCCTGGTAATGTAAGGTAATGTGTGCCCTAACCCTGTTCACCAGTGAGCACTGAAGTTTGGAAGACTCTTCTGTTTCTCACCTAAAAAAACAAGCCTTATGGATGTAAAACATCTGGAAATACAAATGAACTTCTGCTTCTGGCCAAGATGAGTAACAAGGATTGGATTTACCTCCTACTTGAAACAACTGAAACGCTGAAGAAAATGTGGTTTCAAAACATGGATATCAGGCAATGAAGGAGAATGATCCTGAGAGGGGAAAATAAACACAACTTGCCCCAGTACTGCCTGTAGAGAGTGTCCAAGATGTGGCACAGGGAGGAGAGCCCATGGAGAACCCCACAATCTTCCAATGTTGAATAGATAAGAGAGGTGGTCCAGGGAAGCCAAGGTGACTCAGTGAGTTCTCAGAACAGAGTACTAAAGACCAAGGAGCTACACACAGTGACAGCCTTTGAGATCTACAGGAGGTCTCCCTCGAGTCTTGCTTCACATGCATGTGAGGAAATTACCTAGAGCCAGGGAAAGGGTCACACAAAAGGATAAGAGGGAATAATCCCCTAAGTTCACACAGGACTAGGAAAATTCTTCCCACTAGCCAAAGTGAAAACCTCAAAATTCATGGAATATCAATTAGAGAACTCAGAAGAGTTTTATCTCAGTAGTGAGGCAAAATTATCCCTAGACTAAAACACCACTAGTCTCACCTGACAAGACTTAAGAGCAAAATCTCAAAGTATCAAACTCTTTCCAAGTAACTGCAACCCAAAACAAAATTCAAATATATTTATAGGAATATGAAAATATCCAGCCTTGAAAATTCACAGTTTGGCATTCAAATCACCAGACATATAAAGAAGCAGCAAAATGTGATCCACAATGAAGGGAGAGAAAAGCAATTAATAGAAACCTACCCAGAAATAACATAAATGATAGAATTAATAGTTAAGGATGTTAAGACAATTATTTTAACTCTTATCTGATATTCTTGAGAGCCTAGAGGAAAGATTGAACATGATAAGTAGAGACATGGAATACAGAAAAAACACCCAAATCAAACTTCTAGAAATGAGAACATCAAAGTCTGAGGTGAAAAGTCCATTGAATGGTGTTAACAGAAGATTAGACACAACAGAAGGAAAGATTAGTGAACTTGAGGATATAACAGTAGAAATTATCCAACATGAAACCCAGAGAGAATACTGGGAAAAAAATAAACAGAACATCAGTAAACTCTAAAACAACTTAAAACAACCTAATATTCATGTAATGAGAGTCACAAAGAGAGCAGGAACAGAATAAAATATTGAAGAAATGCCAAGAAATTTCTAAATTTGATAAAAACTATAAATACACAAATCTGAGATGGTCTCTGAACCCCAAGAAAAGAAACGTGAAGAAAACTACATCAAGGCATATGATAAAACTGCTTTAAAACATGTATAAATAGTGGTGCCTGGGTGGCTCAGTTGGTTGAGTGTCTGACTTATTTCAGCTCAGGTCATGATCTCAGAGCCGTGGCATTGAGCCCCACTCACCGGGGAGTCTGCTTGGGATTTTCTCCCTCTCCTCCTCACTCACCCCTTCCCCTCTCACTCTCTCTCAGTCTCAAATAAATAAATAAATCTTTTAAAAAATAAAAAAATGTAGGATATTGATATCACAAAGGCTATAAAGGGAAAAATAGCAGTATACTGTCGTAAGTTTCTTGTGTTATACAAGAAGTGATATTATATCATTTGAAGGTAGATTGTGATAGGCTAAATCATAAATCAACCACCATAAAAACATAATAAAGAGTTAAAATAAACCAACATAGGAGCTAAAATAAAATTATTTTTTTAAATGTTCAAGTTATCCAACAGAAGGCAGAAAACGAGAGAGAAGAGAACAAAGAACAGATGGGATAAATATAAAATATATAACAAGACAGTAGATTTATTTTTTAAAAGATTTTTTATTCATTTAACAGAGCGGGGGCATGCACAAACAGGGGGAGCAGTAGGCAGAGGGAGAGGGAGAAACAGGCTCCCCGCTGAGCAGGAGCCTGAACTGAGGGCCGATCCCAGGACCACAGATTCATGACCTGAGCTGAAAGCAGACATTTAAACACTTAACCAACTGAACCACTCAGGTATTCCAAGACACTAGATTTAAATAAAAGCATATCAATAATCATATTTTATATGCATTATCTAAATAGTCTAATTTAAAGGCAGAGATTTTCTGATTGGATAAAAAAATAAAAATAAATTAAAAAACAAGAATCAGCTATATTCTGCATCCCAGAAAAGACAGATGTTCTATAACCGGTTAAACTACAATGTCCTAATGATTCCTGAAAAAGTGCATCCTTCCCTGCTATTCTATCTATAACAGTTCCTTCTCTATCCAATGAGCCACTAGTCATGAAATCTTTTATGCCACAACATTTGGTTTCAAGTCTTTACTTCTGCAATGACTCCTCTGTACTGACACACTCAACTCAAACTTTGTTTTAAGTAACTGTGCTTTTGCCCGACCTATTTCTTTCCATTGACCTTTGATCCCTATGACTGGCCCACACTCTTTCTGTGCCAGCTCTCAGCCATATAAATCATGACACTTACATCAAGATATAAGAAATCAGAGCTCTTTGATGTGGGACTGAGACTTTTTGGGTCTGTCCATCAATTTTCCTCAATTCCAGTTGCCTCTATTCCTCAGAGCTAAGGCCACATCTGATGGATACTGTTTTAGCAACAGCTAAGGAAGATTACCACATACTCAGCCTAAAGTCTCTCTTGTTGCTCACCTCTCTGTGACCATGTGCCCCACTTCTCATAGCTTCCTGAAATGCATTCCTCAACTTGTGTTCCAGGTCTAGCAGATGCTCCTGATCAGCTTATAGACTCTTCCCCACTGGCTTTCCTGATGCTGCCCAGACTTTTAAGAATCTCCCAATGTTGGTTTCTCCATAACAGCACTATCCCCCGCTGTCAAATAATATCCATTTGTTTGCGTTAGACAACCTGTGTTGTAAAAAATAGCCCACCACCACTACCTCCTGTGCCTGGGCCATTTATACCATCTGTCATCTGTTGCTCTACCCTTGAATGTCCTGTCCTGCCCGCTGCCCTAGACCTCTTCCCAGCACTTATCCCTCTTCAATCATGTGGTTCTAATTACAGCCAGTCTTTGTCATACTGTGGCAATGAACCACTCAAATGGATGGGTTCCTAGGCTGAGGTGACCGAAGCACTTCGACTGTTGGATTGTGTCTTCTGAGAATAACTACCTCAGAGAAAACTCAGAAAGGCCATCACTTTGTCTTTCATACAGTCACATCAGTGTTTGTTTTTTTTTTCTTCTAAGAACATCAGAAGCTATATTACCAACACCTGTAGGTTCTCTTGGATAATTGTCAGGGCTGGGTCACATTTGGCTCTTCTTAATATCTACCTATATAACTCATTAAATAA
This sequence comes from Ailurus styani, assembly GCA_002007465.1. Taxonomy (NCBI): domain Eukaryota; kingdom Metazoa; phylum Chordata; class Mammalia; order Carnivora; family Ailuridae; genus Ailurus; species Ailurus styani. The sequence continues at coordinate 41,547 of LNAC01000546.1, forward strand.
CAAACAACCATCTGCCTTAATGTCAAGCTAAAGCCATTACTAGACACATGTAAAGGGCATGGCCACCCATTCTTCCTTTAGCCTCAGTCCAGACTGTGGTTACTGTTCATCCTTAAGTTGTTCAAGACAGAGAACTTATGGTCCCAAAAGAATCCAGGTAGTGGCCTGATTAAACTCTAGAAGTTCAATAAGTACTGTTAACTTTTAGAAATCTTAGAAGAAAATATTGAGTTTGGGCTAGAACTTCTCCCATGGCTAGATTATTTACTTTTGGTGGTAGTCCTAGGGTTAGAAAGGTAGAAACAAGGATGGGACAAGATGGCATGAGAAGGTTTGGAGCATTAGGAAACACTTGGAGCCTCTGGGCACAGTCCTGGTCATGACAAAGTAAACTTTGGACTTGGAGGGAGGGAATGAGAGAGCCCAAAAGCAAAAAATAATGAGCAATGGTTTCATCCATGAACTTTTGATCCCTTCTTAATGGTACATAATATGGAAGAGTTGCCCACACTCTGCTAGTGAGGATCATAAGACTTAAAGGCCAACCAAGATGATTTTCACTACTGAGAGATGGAGTTTTTTTTTTAATTTTAATTCCAGTACAGTTGACATACAGTGTTACATTAGTTTCAGGTGTACAATATAGTGATTCAATAATTGTATACATTACACAGTGCTCACCATGATAAGTGTGTTCTTAATCCTCTTCACCTGTTTCACCCATCCCCTCCATTCACCTTCCCTCTGGTAACCATTAGTTTGTTCTCTATACTTAAGAGTTTTTTAGGGGGCACCTGAGTGGCTTAGTTGGTTAAGATTCTTGAACTCAGCTCAGGTCTTGATCTTAAGGTTGTGAGTTCAAGCCCCAGGTTGGGCTCCATGCCCAAATCTGTTTTTTATTTTGTCTCTTTTTTTCTTTGTTCATTTGTTTCTTAAATTCCACATATGAATGAAATCATATGTTATTTATCTTTCTCTTATTTATTTCAATTAGCATTATGCCCTCTAGATCCATTGGCATTGTTGCAGATGGCAAGATTTCATCCCTTTTTAATGGTTGAGTAATATTCTATGTATATATTATATATACCACATCTTTATCCATTAACTCTATTGATAGACATTTGGGTTGCTTCCATAATCTGACTATTGTAAATAATGCTGCAATAAACATAAGGATGCATGTATCTTTTAAATTAGCATTTTTGTATTCTTTGGGTAACTACCCAGTGGTGGAATTACTGGATCGTTCTGTTACTTAATTCTATTCTTCATTCTATTACTTAATTACTGGATCAGTGTAATTCTATTTTTAATTTTTTGAGGAACCTCCATACTGTTTTCCATAGTGGCTGCACAAATTTGCATTCCTACCGGTAGTGCATGAGGGTTCCTTTTTCTCCATGTCCTCACCAACACTTGTTGTTTCTTATATTTTTTATCTTGGCCATTCAAAGTAGAGTTTGTTTTTAATCCATGTGTCAGACAGTGCATGATGAGGCAACAAGTGAGCTGCAAACTACAGCTAGAGTCCACAACAGTGGAATCAACCTCACTGTCCCCTTGGTACCAAAAAAAAAAGGTACCAATTGTGAATGAGCCCTTTTTACCCATACATATGCATAGACTCATCATTATCAAGTCTGCAGTATTATGCATAACTACTGCAGAACTATTTCTTGTCTGGAAAGGGGAATAGAGCATACAAAACAAGGTTATTTTATTATATTTTATTTTTTAAAGGCTTTTTCCAACCCCATCCATCATCACATTAGGTTGAGAAATATATACGGGAAGAAATAGGAGGGAACTAATCATAAATGATGGGAGGACTTGTTTCAAATCCCTGTACTTTAGCGAATTTTACCTAACAGATTCCCATGATTTCTAGTTCCTAGGATCCCTGACATTTCAATAGGGATGGCCATGATATATTTATCTTTCCATTCTCACAGGGCAAGAGAGTGAGGAGGAGAAGGGCCAGGAAGGGAAAAATTCTCCCCTTCCAATACCACAGGGAGATGAAGCTTGGTTTGGGGAGGCTTTCATTTTATCCCATAATCCTATTTGTTTTTGTATTTCCAAGAGATGGAAAATGAAAGAAGAAAAGAGAGAGGGAGAAAGTAATAGTTACATGTATAAGTGGAAGATGATGCCCACTGTTAGAAGGCCCTGTGTTTGAGATGTTTCCCTAGAAATGGGACAAGTGGCCACACTGCCTTTCACTCCAGTGCACAGGGTGGTAGAGCAGTTATTCTTTGGGAAAGGTTAACTGTCTCATTTGGGTTCCAACCTGTGCCTTGGCTCTCATCTATCCTGTAAGAATAAAACCACTCAGCCATCCAGAACAGGGTTCCCTGAATGAAGCATACAGATCACACTGAAGGAACTCAGAGACAGGAGAGCAGTAAGGATTAGTGTCCTTACAAGGAAAACTTCAGGAAAAAGGTTAACGCTAGAACTGGCTTTTAGGAGCTTCAGGGGGGAGGAAGGGGGTCAGTTCTTTAAAACTCAATTTCCTCAGTCTTAAAATGAAGAAACTCATTGAGAAAGAAGGGCTTTCCCAGTAAGGGATGCCTAGCCCACCCCAGGTAGGAGGTGTTGTCTTTAGGAGAGGTTGCCCTCCCTAAGCCCTGCCATCACATTCAGTGTGAGTCACTTAGAGGGCTGGCTGTGCTTAAAGTTTGTCATGAGTGACTCCCATCATGCAAAACTAGGGAAGTAAATATTAGTTATACCAAGAGAGTTATACTTTCCATGTCTGATCTGGGCATAAACACTGTCTCCTTTTTCCTGTCTTTAATGTTGAAATAGGTTACAACTCACCATCTTTCTATTGATTGGTTATGTCCATGCCTATAACTTTCAAGAATTGTCACAAAGCTGCAAAGTATAGGTAATATCCTTATCAGGCTCTGGTTCTCGACCACTTGGCTTCAGAGCCCAGTTATTAGCTAGTAACTCCTGATAGGTTACTTTCCCAACTACAAAGTGTGGCTTGTAATAATACCTAATTTATAGTTAATGTAGGTGAAACAATTAGTATAATGCCAGGTATCTAAGCATTCAACAAGTGTCATTATTAGTCATCTTTTAAAGACACAGTTATGCCAATGGTAAAGTGGTCATGAAAAATCTTACCTTCTATCTCCTACTAGGGATACTATAAAACTTGACGTCATGAGTGTTAAAACACATAAAAATCTATTTACTAATACATTGAAATTCTATTTACAAGTCTCTGCTGAGGATTGCTGTATTGGGGAAAATGCCTCTGGAGAAGGTTTTTTGCCATTTCATTAACTAAACTCCCTTAGATTAGCATGGTAGATAAACCAGTATTGTGTAACTCTGCTCTGTAGTAAGTGAGGTAAGAGCAGACTTCAGGATCTAACAGGCAATGTTCAACACTGAAACTTCCTGTTGCCCTGAAGGAAATAGGTTTCAGTGCCCCTGGCTTTGTTAGTGGGATTTCTGGCTATGGCCAAATGAGGAGGTCAAGAAATCCCGTCCTCAAAAAGCAACTACAAAGCTGGACAAATTTGGCAAAAACAGCTTTTCATTGCCTTGGAATTTGGCCAAAGGCATACAAGAATATAAGAAACATTTGCACATAAAACTACTAAGAACAGCAGGAGTCTGGCATTCTTGCCTGGGGCTGCTTCCATTTCCCTTCCTAGGTCAGTGGAGAATGTTTTGCCAGGTCAGGACAGACCATGAGGATCAGGAGCTTTGCAGCCACAATCAAAGACCTTGCTTGATTCAGAGCAGTGGATGATACCTACATCCATCCACATAGTCTGGAAGTGACAATCCTGGCAGTGGTGAAGGTGGCTCTATTAGCCCAAGGTTGCATTTATGACGGGGGCAAGCATACTCCAGGCTGAGTTGATGTACATGCACCACAGAGACTGGAGACAAGCCCAAGCTAGGCACATAATCCTGGCCAACCATGGGATTATACAGAAGACACAGGGGGAATGCAAAAAACCGGGTGGAAAGGAAAAGCTTGGAGAAAACAGAAAAATGGCCTGAACTTTGAAAGTGGCCCCTATCTACCCACAGATCCATCAGCAGAGGGCAGAAAGCTTTTTGACACCAGGGGCCTAAACAAAACCCCAGTCAAATTTAACACTCCAAACAAAAGGCAAAGATTGTCATATTGGATTAAAAAACCAAGATCTACTTACATGCTGTCTACAAGAGATAAACTACACAAAGATTCTAAGACACAAAGAGATTGAAAGTAAGATAATGGAAAAAGATATCCAAAACAGTATCCATAAGAGAGTTCAAGTGGCAGTATTAATATCAAACAAAATAAACTGGAATACAAAAGTATTATACAATAAAGGAATACTTAATAATGAGTAGAGGATTAATACATGAGGAATTAAAACAATTATAAATATATACATGCCAAAAACAGAGCAAATATATGAAGCAAAAACTGACAGAATTGAAATTGAATTAAATAATTCCATAATAATGGTTGGATATTTCAATACCCCCTCAATAACTGATAGAAAAACTAGATATGAAATCAACAAGGATATAGATGGGTTGAACAACACTATCAACCAGTTCATTCTGGCACATACAGAATCCTCTGACTACAGACACACATTCATTTCAAGTTCATATGGAACGTGCCCTAGGAAAGACAATATGAAAAGCCATAAAACAAGTCCCAATGTATTTAAACAGTTTAATTATATAAAGTATGTTTACTGACTACAATGGAATTAAATTAGAAATCAACAACAAAAAGAAATATGGGAAAACCCATAATATTTGGAAATTAAACAACACACTTCCAAATAACCCATGGGTTAAAGAAGAAATCACAAGGGCAATTAGAAAATATATTGAGCTGGGTGTAAATGAAAAGACAATGTATCAAAATATGTGAGAAACAGAAAAAACAGGGTTTAAATGGATATTTATAGCATTAAATGCCTATAATAGGAGAAAGTTCTCAGGTCAATAATGTAAGGTTTACATTAAGAAAATAGGGGGGGAAAAGAACAATCTAAATACAAAGCAAGTAGAAGAAAGAAAGTTATAAAGATTAGAAATCAATGAAACAGAAAACTGAAAAACTTTAAATAAAAATCAACGAAATCCAGATTGGTTCTTCAAAAAAGATCAATAAAGTTGAGAAGTATTTACCTAGACCCATGAAGAAAAAGTTCAGAAAAAACACAAATTTCCAAAATCAGGAATGAAAGAGAGGACATCATTACTGATCCTACAGAGATTAGAAGGAAACTACAAAGCATTGTTGAGAAAAATTAAAGATCTAAAAAAATGGAGAGATATCTCATGCTCATTGATTTCAAGTCTCAATATTGTCAAGATGGAAATTCTCCTTAAATTGATCTATAAATCTGACATAATTCCTATAAAATTCCCAGTAACCATTTTTGTAACAATTCACAAGTTGATTTTTTTTTTAAATCTACATGAAAATGCAAAGGACTGGGTTACCTGGGTGGGTCAGTTAAGTGTCTGCATCTCCAGTTAAGCATCTGGACCCCCAGTTAAGCATCTGCACCCCAAAACAATGTTTTTTTAAAAAAGAACAAGTAAAGAATTTATATTTCTTCATTTAAAACTTACTATTATGGCAAATGGGTGGCTCAGTCTGTTAAGCATATGACTCTTGTTTTTGGCTCAGGTCATGACCTCAGGGTCATGGGATCAAGCCCCACATTGGGCTCCAGACTAGGCATGAAGCCTGCTTAAGATTCTCTCTCAAAATAAAATAGGATAGAATAGAATAGAATAGAATAGAATAGAATAAATATAAAACTTACTATAAAACCACACTAATCAAGACAGTGTGATATTAGCACAAGGAAAGGCATATAGATCAATGGCACTGATTAAGGGTCCCAGAAATAGACCCTCATATTTATGATGAACTGATTTTCTATGAAGGTTCTAGACAATTCAGTTCAATGATAAAAGGGTAATACTGGTCCAATTGTATATCCACATGCCAACAAAAGGAAAAACTTAGACTCTCATCTCACAGCATAAACAAAAAAATTGACCCACAATGGATCATAGATATATATATAAACTAAAATTACTGAACTTTTGGGAGAAAAATCTTTGTAAATTTAGTTTTCACTACACATTTTTATAAGTGACACCAAATGCAAGATCTGTAAAAGAAAAAAATTGATAAATTGGACTTCAAAATTTAAAATATTTGTGCTTAAGAAAATACCATTAAGAAAATGAAAAGACGAGTAATAGACTGGGAGAAAATATTTGCAAGTTATATATTTAATAAAGAACTTCTATCCAAGTGATATAAAGAACTTTCTAAACATGTTGATAAAAAAGCAAATAATCCAATATAAAAATGGCCAAAGGATTTGAATAGGTATTTCACCAAAGAAATTATGCAAGTGGCTAATAAGCTCATGAAAGATGTTCAACATCATTAGTTATTAGGGAAATGCAAATTAGAACCACAGTGAGGTATCACTACATACTCACAAGAGTAACTATAATCAAAAAGGCAGTAGCAAATATAACATGGACAGAGAGAAATGTAGCCCTCATATGTTGCTACTGGGAATTTAGTATGGTGCACCTACTTTGGAAAACAGCCTGGCATTTTCCTAGAAAGTTAAACTTTCCATTTGACCCAGCAATTCCATTCCTAGGAATCTACCCAAGAGAAATGAAAACACACGTCCACACAAAGATGTGTATGTAGACGCTCAGAACAGTATCACTCCTAACATCCAAAACTAGAAATAACCCAAATATCTTAACTGGTGAGTGAATAAACAAAATGTTTCATATGTACACAACAGAATAGTATTCAGCAATAAAAAGGGAAAAACTACTGATACATCCTGTAACGTAGATGAACCTCAAAACATGAGGCTAAAATAGAGTGAAAGAAGTCAGACACTTAAAGCTAATTATGGTATGATTCTGTTTGTATTAAATGTCCAGAAAAAGCAAATTTATAGAGACAAAAAGCAGATTAGTGGTAGCCTAATTAATCTAATTAATTGCAAACAGTTATGAGGGAACTTTTTGGGCTAATGGAAATATTCTGAAACTGAATTATGGGGGTAGTCACTCAACTCCATAAATTTGTTAAAAATCATTGAAACATACCCTTAGAACGACTGAATTTAAAGGCATATAAATTGTGGCTAAATAAAGCTGTTTAAAATCTTGAAAATATGAAATATAGACACCTAAAATTCAACTACAGTCCTGTTGGCGCTCCTTTGCTATGAATCATCTCTGCTGCTGAAGTAAATTAGAATTTGTAATGATTGTGTGAATTTAACTGATAGATCTCCAAGAAGATTGATTTTACGTACCTAATGATATTTAAAGATACAAACATTCAGTAAATTTTGTTATTTATAGCCATCTACTATTTGTTATGCTCTCTTCAGCACAAGTTGTTGCCCTTCTCAGGGGACACTGGTATACAATATAAGTAATAATTAATTAAGAACTCAGCTCCTATACTAGAAGCAAGCAGAAGGGCAAAGAAAGCCAAACATATGTCCCCAAAATGAGTTTGGTTCTTCTAGCTAGTTTCCTAATTACCACTAATACACACATGTGCCATGGATTGGAAAATATCCACTTCCTGTCAAGAATAGCAGTAAAATAACCAGAAAAAGAAAACCCTTTAATTCTTATTTACTGGCAGTTGAAACGTGTAAACATAAAAATCAGCTCAGACATTGAATCAACTTTGATCATTATGACCAAGTAGGAAGGAGGTTTGGTTGATATTTAAAGAATATAAGTTGCCATGTGGGGAAGGGGGACAGATTTGTCCTATCAGACATCAAGACTTATATTGGAACACTAATAAAATTAACACCGTAATAGATAAATAGACCAATGAAACCAGACAGCCAGAAACAGAGCCAGATAATACTATAATATAATGAAAAAAACAAAACATTATACTACATTGAATTTTAAAATACCAAAAGCTAAGAAAACAATTGAAAGCAAGTTTCAGCAAACTTTTTCTGTAAGTGGCCAGATAGTAAACATTTTATACTTTGCAGGTACATACATCTCTGTCCCTTCTTTTCTTCCTCCCCCTCCTCCTTTTGCTCCTTCTTCAAACCTTTAAATATGTAAAAACCATTCTTAGTTCAAGGTCTTACAAAAACAGTCCATGGTAAATGGACATAGTATTGGAGAGATAATTTCAGTCGGTGTGAACAACAAAGGATTAGTAATTAAAATATAAAATGGTCCGTTTACAAACCAATAAGAATGTAGGTAGACCAACAAGAAGAGAGCAAATGATATGAACAGGAAATTGAATAGGTAATAAACATTCAAAAACAAGCTCTTGCATGGAAAGAGGGAAATACAAATTAAAGCATAATATTATGAGATAATATTGCACACCCTTCAGTTTGCAAAAAAAGGTTAGTCTGAGTATTTCAAAGGGTGCAGCTCAAACTGAAAGTCTTTTACTTCTGGTGGGAGTATAACTTAGCTCAACCACTTTGGAGAGCAATTCTGCACTATGTAGTAAATTTGAAGATGTGCATACACTATAATGCAACAATTCCACGAATAGTGCTAAGGAAAAAAGTGGGAAACCACTTAATGTGCATTATTGCGGTAATGGGTAAACAATTATGGCAAATTTAGAAATGGAATACAACGATATTAAATACATACAATTTAAACATAAACAAATGGCAGTTTAAAAGAATCATATATATATATTTACATGGACAAACCCTATAAAATTTGTTGTACCAAAAATTGTATTGCAAGTTAAGAACTGAGAATACTCATGATAACTGTGAAGAAGAAGCTAGGGATACTTGTCTCGCCAGACATCAAAATTGACAATAAAGCTATGATGGTTAGGACAGTATGGAATGAGTGCAAGGATACACAAACTCATGGAATAAAAGAAACCTAGAAACATACCCATGCACATTTGGAAAAGAAGAGCACTGCAGAAAGGGATAGTGGAAAAAGGACAGTGGGAAAAGGATAGGCTTCCCAATAAATGGAACTGGAACAATTGGTTATCTATAAAGAAAAAATTTGAATTGGATCCTGACCTTATACCATATTACAAACCTCCTCTTCAGATAGATTAGACATTTAAATATGAAAGGCAAAACGTTAAAGCCTAAGAGGAAAATGTAAGAAAACATCTTTATGACATCAGAATAGAGGTTTTCTTAAATAAAACCCCAGAGTGTTAACCATAAAAGAAAAAGATTGATAGATTTGACTACATTAAAATTGAGAATGCTTCTTCATCATAAAACAGCATTTAAAAAATGAAAAGGCAAGCCACAAACCATAAGTATTTGTAACATATATAACCAATAAGAGATTAATATGCAAAGTATATTAAAAGTTCTTAGAAATCAATAAGAAAAAAGACAAACCCAATAGAAAAATGGACAATGGATGCAACAGTCACTTCACAGAAAACAATTCCAAATAACCAATAATCATATGAAAAGATGATGAAATGGAAATGTAAACCCTAACAAGATGTCATTTTGTCCCTAGCAGATGGATAGATGTTGAAAAGACCACGAAACATCCAGAACACTTACACACCATTGGTAAAGGAATTAGCTGGTCAAAACTTTGGTGGGGGCATAAACTGGTAGAACCATTTTGAAAAACGATAATAATAAATATAATAATAAAAGGAAACAGAAATCCAACTCTTAGGTATTTCCATAGGGAAGTTCTTGTGTATGTGTACCAGGAAAAAAAAATACAATACTATTTATAACAGCAATGTTTGTGGTAGCAAAGACTTGAAACAACTTATAGTATGTTTATCCAATGGAATACTAGGCAGCATTGGAAAAGAAATCAATGAACCATAGCTCTACTCATCAACCTGGATGAACTGTGCAAAAACGTGAGATTGAAAGAAAACAGCTTGGGTAGATTATATACAACTTGTATTCTGTACAAAGCTTAAACACATTCAAAACTAAACAATATGTTTTTCAAGATTGCATATATTATAGAAAATTGTAAAGAGATATAAAGAAACGATATGCACTCAGTTCAAGGAAGCAGTGGCCTCTCATGGGAGAAAGAAGGATGAAGTTTGGGAGGGACACATGGGTCCTTCAGCACTACCAGCCTTGCTCACTTGTGGGTGGTGGGCATACAGGTGTTGGTTTTGTTATTATTATATATTTCTTACAGCCAACATATAAAATATTTGTATCATATATTTTCTAAGTTTAAAATGAACAAATTACGTGGCAGAAAGAAAAGTATAGTAAGATACCATTTATGTAAATTTGTAAAGCACAAAAAGCAAAGTAAGTATATTTTGTTTCTAGATACACACACCTGGTAAAAGCAGAAAAACACCCCCATTAGGATAACCACTAATATAATAAATAGGGAATTTCATTGAAGGAGAATGGCAGAGTAGAGGGAACTTGGGGAAAATTACAAAGAGATTTCAACTGTGACCCACAACTTTCTATTTAAAACATAAAAATAGGGGCTCCTGTGTGGCTCAGTTGGTTCAGCATCTACCTTTGGCTCAGGTCATAGGCCCAGAGTCCTAGGATGGACCCCCATATGGCGCTCCCTGCTCAGCATGGGGTCTGCTTCTCCCTCTTCCTCTGCGCCTCCCCTGCTCCTGCTCACTCTCTCTCTTGCTCACCCTCTCTCTCAAATAAATAAATAAAATCTTAAAAAAAATAAAACAGATAATTGAAGCTAAGATATAAGACAGCAAAATATTAACATTTTTAAGTCTGAGTTGAGTTCTTAGGTGTTAGGTATAAGTTTGCCACAACTAGCAAGAAAAAGAAAAAAAAATGCCCAGTTAAATTGAATTTCAAATAAACAACAATTTTTAGTATAAATAATTTTTAATATAAACATACTACATAGTGACTGTCTGTGTTTTATCTGGTAACCCTAGTTAGTTATATTAATCTCTGTATCTGAAATATCTTATAGGAAAAGTACCTTTATCCTATTCATGTATATTACGAAAAATTAATCAGTAATCACGTATTTAGTAGGCACAAAATGAGGGGAGGAGATTATAGAATACCTACAGCTTGTATTTTCAAGCCATCTTCTCTGATTATTTAACTCTAAAAGCTGATGTACTTATTTAAAAACCATAATTACCATTGATTATGTGCTAAGATCTTGACAATGCATTATATCATTTGATCTCCATAACAACCCAGTCCTGGTACTACTTTTCTTAGTTTTCTTATAGTTTCTGGTACTTCCCCAAGGCTCAGAAATTCACCATATTTACAGAGCTGTTGTGTGGTTCCAAAGCCATTGTCCTTTCTACCTGATGGACACACACACACACACACACACACACACACACACACACACACGCACCCACAGAACAATCTTTTCTCAGTCATTCATGGTCTCTCCCCACCTGGATTTCTACATCATTTTGTATCTGGTTCCTCCTTTGGCAAGGAGCACTTATTAGCCTTGTGTTTGTTATCTTTCTAGAAACAGACCACCCGCCTACTTAGATTGCATACCTCTTTGCTGATCACTACCCACCCCTACCTCCAAATCTCTGACTAACTATTGTCTTGTGGGAGAAGGCGCACAGTACATATTTGTCAGTTGACTGGTCAGCATCTTTCCTAAGGGCATTCTGGAAGGCAGCAGTGGACTTGGGCCCTTCCACCAGTCCTACTTTATTTATTTTTTAATGTTTTTATTTGTTTGTTTGTTTGTTTAAAGTAAACTCTATACCCAGTGTGGGGCTTGAACTCACAACTTTGAGATCAAGAGTCGCGTGCTCTACCAACTGAGCCAGCCAGGTGCCCCCATCAGCCCTACTTTAAACACAAAGTTCCTTGGCTTTCAGTTTTCACATTAAAGTGCTCTGATTCATTCTGGCCAGCACAGAGCATGGCAGTCTTGAAGGCCTCTACATAGACACCATGCGGGGAAGCCCAGAGATCTGTTTTCTTGGGAACGTCCACATAAACAGCCCAAGTCCATGCCTACTACTAATTTTTAAAATGCCCCAACACAACCCCTTTTTGTTGTTTAGAAGAGCAGGGAAGAGTCCCTTCTGCCCCACAGAATAACAAAAGACCAGTTGGCTTCCTCTCAAATATGCTAATTGCCCAGCTTCCAAGATTCAGCTCAAGGCCCATTTTTATGCCTGACTTAAAAATAAAGTCCTGACAATAAGGTCTTGGATGGAAATGCTGACAACACTAAGTAGTGAGAACAAACAGCTATTCCAGGAAGGGAAACAATGCAGGGAGGCAGTGAGACCCATTCTAAGGTCTAGCCGGCCTTAATACTCCAGGCCGCACAGCCCAGGGACCAAGCCTGATTTCTTCACTGGGGGCTTGAGGAAATATGATCCTATCTCTTTGTTCTCTGAGTTTAAAAGTGAACTAGCTTTGCCTTTTTCAGTTAGGTTGGAGGGAGAGTTTGGACTCTTGCACTTGCGGGGGACCGATTCTGAAACTAGGAACAATCAGTGCGCAGGCATGGAGCTGGGGTAGAAGCCCCTGTGCACCTGTGTGCAGTTTCTCTGTTCCCAGTGGCTCCCTCTGTTTGAAAGAGGTCTGTGCAACATTCAAAACAAGAGCCACAAATAAACAGGCCTGGATGACCGAATGGACTTTACAAAGATCCTTTCCTGGGTGGCAGTGATTTGGGTCTCAGTCCATATTTATTTGAGAGAGATAGAAAGAGTACAAGACTGGGGAGGGTCAGAGGGAGAAGCAGACTCCCTGCTCAGCAGGGAGCCTGATTCGAGGCTCCATTCGGGGACTCGGATCATGACCTGAGCCAAAGGCAGGTGCTTAACTGATTAAGCCACTCAGGTGCACACACCCCCCCGCAGGTCCGCATTTTAATAGCTCCATCTGAAGAGCAACCTTAACATTCTATGTCAGTGGAGGCTGCACCTCCAATTCTAACCAAAATGAGTGAAAAGCTACTCCATGGTATCATCTCTTTTAATTTACATTTTCCAGTGAGGTCAATAGTATTGTCTCCATTTTACAGATGAGGATCCTGAGCCTCAGGAAAGGTAAACCATTAAGGAAGACCACATTGTTAACAGGTGATAGAATTGAAATTTAAACCCAAGAGTGTGAGACAGGATGACGTTCAGAACACACTACCCCAAAGTATGGCACCTTGGCCTATTGGATACCTAAGCTGAAGGAATTTGAGGAAATGGCAGATGCAAGGTTATGCTCACTTTCCCCTGGTCCTTCTCCCCTGAAATAGGCCATAAACCCTTGTGTGAGAGGTGCCTTCTCTATACCCGGAGGAAAGGAACAGCCTTTGTCCAAAGATGAAGGGACGCCAAGAAGAATCCTAGCAAACAGGCCTTGCTGAATTCCCGATTTACAACACTTACCTCATACTCTTTGACCTATCATATTTCTACATGAATGCCCACTATTCATCATGCCTCGCATAAAAATACTCAGGCCTGTTTCTTCATGGCTTCATATTCTTATGAAGGCTCCCATGTTATGTAAAACTTATGTTAAATAAAAGGGTATGCTTTTCTCCTGTTAATTTGTCAGTTCGATTTTTAGACCCAGCCAGAGACTGGAGGGTTGAGGGAAATTTTTCCTCCCCTACAGACGCCATGCTGCCTCACCCTTGCTACTCAAAGAGTGTCCATGGACCAGAAGCAACTGGTATCACCTGGGAACTTGTTAGAAATACAGAATCTGATAACTTGCCTTTTAACAAGATCTCCCAGGCTTCACATGCACACGAAAGTTTGAGAAATGCTGACTCACACCCAGCCCTTCTCAAATGGCCCTGCTCCACAACAGAAAGAAATGAGCATGCAAATGTGAGGATCTTGGAAGATAAAACTGGGTGTGACATAAAGGTCCTAAGGAAAGTGGAGGGCCAGGTGGAAGGAAATGAAGGATTTAGGATAGCAGTTATGTTATGTCTCAGAGGACTGCCTCGGATGCAGTGCCAAGAAGAATAAGATCGTGTCTGGATTTAGGTATCTTCACATCCTGGGTCTGCCATTTACTAGCTATAAAATCTTGGGAAACTTGTTTAATTCTGAGTCTCAGTTCCTCTCCCAAACGAGGATAATGCTACATATTAGGTTGTTCTAATGTTCAGTGAGAATCGTGTGTGTGTGTGTGTGTGTGTGTGTGTGTGTGTGTGAATATATATAATGTGACTGGAATGTCATAGGTCATCAGTATGGGTACATATTAAATATTAATATCCACATTAAATATTATGTCATCCAGAGTCTGAGGGGACTTTAAAAAGAGTTTTCCTGCAAGCAACAGAAACCACTCTGGTCCGTTCAAGGGATTCATTACCAAATATTACATGGTTTACAAACATCACTGTAAGGAGCTGATTCAAGTGGGAGCTTCCAGAAACAATTCCCAGGCTGAGAAGCACAATTGCACCACACTGCAGAAAGCCTTCCCATGGAACTCATTGCCTCCGCAGCAGTCCGGAGCTGGCAAAATGACTGCCTTACCCTCTGCCCTCTCCATCTTGGTTCAGGTCCAAACTGAGTTTCACGCTTTGTTGTATCTCATTGGAGGAGCCTAGATCATAACCAAAACCCTGGTTGTAAGGAAACCTGGGAAATGTAGTTGCTAGCTATCCAGTGGCTACAGAATAAGGAGGCACTCTAGAAGAAGGGTCTTACAACAGAGGAGAGGGGACAGCCCGTAATGTCCACCACAGGGGGTTGCAGGGTTTTACTATGTCCTAAGTACAATGATCTGATCTGGGGATCAGGGCCTTATCTTGTGGCTACGTGGAGAAGGGGTTAAAGATAGATCAGCAGGTGTGAATAACTAGAAAGCAGGATGTCAAAAGGAGCTACAGAGCAGCTGATAGATAAATTCATTTCAGGCCCTGTATTGGACTTGCACATGCAGGGAAAGTTCAGGAATGGCTGTCAGTAGGACCTTCTGGGGTAACATTAACAGGCAAGGCTTTCTCTTTGTGCTCATGCCTTCTTAGTCACTCTCTTGCATCTAGCCTGGAACCCACATTCCACCTGGGTACTCCAAACCCCCACTGTAGTGCCCAACCTGGCCTGACCTCAGAAGGCCATACTATCTGATCAGGATTAATTCATAAGAATAGGTAAATTAGGAGCTAAGGGCTTGATGAATTATGTAGTCCCAAGAATGTGTCTCAACTTCATTGGAGCTTTCCAGTACTGAGTTTCCAGGCCATGGGAGCTTACAAGCAGGGGTGGACACCTACTAGTTCCAGGCCATGGGAGCTTGCAAGCAAGGGTAGACACCTACTAGTCAGGGGTGTTACAAGAGAGATTCAGGCACTGTACGAGTGCTGGACCAAATGGCCTATAAGGCACTTACATACTCTGAAATTCAGGGCTCCCTTGAGGCACGAGGGAGGTAATGTCTTACTTCCCCAGAAGAGGCTGTAATAGGGAAGAAGTATGGCAGACCATTAGGGAAGATTTGGACTGAGGGCTCTCTATGATGTGCAAATCACTGTCAGAGCAGTGTCTGCCTCCTTAGTTTACTTAAGCACCTGACCAAGGGGCTTCTTAGAAGGAGGGGACAGTGCCCCATCCCTGTTTGACAATTAATGGCATTGTTCTGTATGTTATTTACCTGAAACAGTTCATGATCTTCCTTCCAAAAGGGGCCTGGCTTTGGCCCTGAAAGGATTAGAGGAATGACTACTTTTATAAACCAATAAGAGGTGACCTCTAAATAGATTCTTTCTGTAATATTGTGAATATCTGTGGACCAGAAATGTTTGAAAATCTGAAAAAACAAAATGACAAAATCATGTGTTGTGTGTGGTGGATAGGATTATTGTTAAGTCCCCCCCCCCTCCTTCTTCTTCTTTGGATTTCTGCAAATATATTTTTAAATTCCTTTGTAGACTTCAGAGAAAGGAATCATTTCTCTGGAATTAAAAAATATTTCATGAATCACTATATTAGGAAGATGGAGAGGTGTTTCTAAATTTGCCTCATTTTGTCTTTGGCTACAAAAGGCCACCAGTGAGACTGAAGCCCTGGGCCTATGTAATTCCAAATCTGAACTGACAGACCCTCAGACTCTGTAGTTTACCATCTGTGTGTGGTCTCTATTTTGCTTGGTTTGGTTTGATGTGCTTAGATGAGCAGGCTTGCTTGAGGTGTTGGTATCCATACAACAGCAGAGAGGACAAAAGGCTCTGGGGCCTCTTCCTTTCCTACACAAGCAAAACTATTCTTTCACAATCCACACGCTCTGGTTTTGACTTCTAGATAAAGATGGTGGGCTGAACACCTGACTCTGACTTGGATCTCTCCTGAAACCCTACTAAACTATGATAGAGAAAGTGAGTAAGAGAGGAGGCAATGAGATTTTGGAAGCTGGAATGCAGATGAAAGCCAAATCTGGCAGTTCAGAAAGCTGAGATCTATACAGTTTATAGGATGGCAGCACCTGCTTCTGGAATTGGGGGTAAAGGTCTGCAAGTGCCTCCCTCTACTCCACACCACAACTGCCTCTCCCCAACCCTGTCCGGAGACTAGATATTTGGTCTATGGAGAGAGCACATGGGGAGTCTAAGAACTGGGACTATCAGGCACAACTGAGGACAGGACCCTGTACTAAAAGGATGGGAAAATGATGTGTTATGCCTACTCAAAGCTGTGGTGGGAAGCCCTCTTCTCTCACATGGCTCCCAGAGCAGTCTTCACCCTCTGCAGAGGATGCTGGAAACTTCTCCTCAGGGGCATCAGATGGCCCAAGAGGAGCAACCTAAAAGTACTGACATTAGGGATTCCCCAACTCATGGCCCAGGCTGATCACCCCACTGAGAAACTAACAGTTAACAACAGCCCCCAACCCCAGTGCAAGACATCCAGTCAGCTTTTTACTTCCTTACTCAGTCATCTCCGTCTCCCCCTTCCCTCCTCAAATAAGCTGGGACCTGTGTGTCTTTCTGCCTCAGGCTAGCAGTCTTCCTGGGCTCTAGACCCATCCTCTTTGACCTCCCCAGTAAGGATACCTTGGACCTCTTCCTGTCAGATAATAGATCCTTCTAATCAGCAGTGAAACTCAGTTGGGTCTCCTCCATCTTACAGAACCCCTCCTTCAGTCCCACATTTTTTCCAGTCCCCACCCCACCTCTTCTGCCCCTCACAGCCAAACTTCCTCACCTTCCACTAACTTCCCAACCCACTCAAGATTGTCTTAGCCTCACAACTCCACAAAATCTGTCTTTCCAAGGAAGGGCATGGAAGTTGCTAAAAACAACAGAAACATCTCAGTCCTCTTCTTGACAGCAGCATTCACCAGCACTAACCACCACTTTCTTGAATTACTTTCTCCCACTGATTTCCATGGCACCCTGTTCTCCTGATTTCTCTCCTATTTCACTGACCACTTCTCAGCCTCCTTTCCTGCCTTGCCCTCCCTTACTCAACCTATAAATGGTGTTCTTCAGGGTTCAATCCTAGGCTGTCTATTCTTCTCACTCTCTATTCTCTCTTTAGCTGATGCCATTCACTAGTTCCCAAATATGTATCTCCAGCTCAGAACTCTCCTGTATATCCAATTTCATGTTTGGAAGCCTTGTAGATATCTCTGAATTAACTGTCCACGCTAAACTAGGCATGCCCCCCCAAAACTTACTCCTCCTCCAAAACCCTCCCCATTGATGACCAACATCTGTAGAGTTGTTCCTGTTGAACACCAAGAATCATGTTTGATATCCTCTTCTCCATTCTACCTCCAAAACGTCACAAATCCATCTCTCTCTATCTCTGCAACCACTACCAGAGTCCAGGCTTCTATTATCTCTTGCTTCCAGACTACTTGCTCCACATTCATTCTTGCCCTCCAGTATCACTCCCCTGTTTCAGACCCCCCAATGGTTTTCCATTGCTTCTAGGATAGAACAAAATCCTTCACTTGAAACCTGGAAGTTTCAGGCTAATCCAGCCTCTCCTCCTGCTTCTCCTTTGCCTTTCTACCAGGGTCATTCCTTCACTTCCTGTCCCTGGGCCTTTGCACTTGTGGCTCCCTCAACTTACTATACCCTCCTTCTTTCCCCTCATTCTCAGTGTTATGTATTGAATGTTTGTACCCTCCCAAAATTCATTTGTTAAAGCCCCAACCCCCCAGTGTGACTAAATTTGGAGACAAGGGCTTTACAGAGGTAAATACGGTTAAATGAGGTAATAAGAGTGGGGCCCTAATCCAATAGTATTCATATCTGTATAAAAAGAAGCACAAGAGAGCTCTCCCTGCCCCTCTCCAACATGTGACATAGAAAAGAGATAGCCAGCTACAAGCCAGGAAGGATCCTCGCCAGAAACCGACTCAGCTGACACTTTGATCTTGACTTCCCAGCCTCCGGAACTGTGAGAAATAGATTTCTGGTGTTTAAGCTGCCCAGTCCAAAGTATTTCATTATGGCAGCTCTACCTGGCTAATCACACTCAACTAACCTCTACCCTTCAAGTCTCTGTCTAAACCACATTTAAAAAAAAGCAATCTGAGTCCCTATTCCCACACCACATTCCCATTTAAATAGGACCTTTGATATTCAATCTCATAGCAGTTGGGTTCTCCTTTGTAGCACCTGTCACTATAGCATTAATTAATTCTAGAAGTATTGCCTTTTCCACTAGACTATGCTTGATAAAGACTGAGACAGTGGTCTGTGTTGTTCATCGATATAATGCCAATATCTAGCATGGTCCAGAACACAGTAGGTGCTTAGCAAAAATTTTAATGTGTGATCATGAAAGTTATCTCTGATTTTGAGGTAATCTTGAACAGTTTTTAAAAATTTTATTTTTGACTCCACAATCTTTCAGGAGAAAGGAACCAAACCTTATATTCTATATGACCCTTTTTAATTTGCAATGCTTAACTTGTCAGAGTTCAAATATACATTTTTGTGTTGCAGTAATCAGTGCTGCCTTACTTCCTGCTTGTTTTTACTGCAGTGGAAAGGATGCCAGGAAAATCTCCCTTTTGGGACTTGGGCATTCAGTCAAATGCTGCTTTATCACATGGCTTCTTCCCTTTGATCACCAGACTATCCCTTAAAGTAGTTCAAGCCTGTAGGCCCTGAGTTATACATAAAATAGTGTAACATGTAATTGTGTGGTAGTTTGAATGTAGGTTCAAATGTTAGATCAGAATAAAAAGTCTATGATTGTTAGTGATGCCGTCGGAGCAGACAGCAGTTCATCTATACATGTGTGGGCTAGCCCCTGAGAGCCCAGCCTGTCTCCATTAGAACCACATCTACACCCAGTGAGTCCCACAAAGGAAGCAGCTCTCAAGCCTTCCCCTGGCCTAAGCTGTTTCTATACAATGCTTAACATCTGCTGGTGGAATTATTCCCTGCCATGGACTAAAGACGCATGTCCCCTCAAAATTCCTATGTTGAAGCCAAATCCCCAACACAATCATATTGGAGGGAGGGTATTTGGAAGGTAATTATGTTTGTGAGGTCATGAAGATGGCTACCCCCCATGATGGGATTAGAAGAAGAGACCAGAGCCCCCTCCTCTCTGCCCTGTGAGGATACAGCAGGCAAATGGTCGTCTATAAGCCAGGGAGAGAAACCTGACCAGGAACTGAATCTGCCAGCACTTTTTTTGGACTTCTGGTCTCCACAACTGTGAGAAATGAAAGTCTGTTGTTTAAGCTACCCAGTCTGTGGTAGTTTGTTCTAGCAGCCCAAGGGGACTAAAACCTCCTCCAGTCCCCTCTCCCCGTAAGTCAGTTCTGTATTCTACCTGATGGAGGGACTGTCCACTTCCTCCCAGGGAAGGTAGCTTTTGAGTTTACTTTTGTTCAACCCCTATCTGATAACACTCTAATGTCTGTAGAAGAGCTCACTCAGAGGAAAATAACCTGCCCCTAATGTCACTCTCTAAACCAGAAAATTAGTGTTTAACTGGAGAAAACATCATTAACGTGACTTCACATGCACAGATACAGACAGAGGTCACATTTTCCACCATTTGTAATGCCCAGCTATTATACTGATACCCTGAGTCATTCCCTATTGTTGAGCCCTCAAGTTGTTTCCAAGTTTTTCACTGCTACAAATAGCACTGCTCAAAACATTTTTACGCTACTCGCTTTTTTTCTAATTTTTAGATTTTTTTCTCAGAGTAAAGTTTCCTGGTTTAAGTGTCTGAGTTACTTTATAGCTGTTACATAAAGCCTTATTGCTTCATAAAAGCCACAACTATATGTGGGCTACCAGCAATGTGCAAATGAGCCTCCTCCCTCACAGACCTGCCCATACTAGGGCTTGCCATTACTCCTTATCTTAACTCGTTTAATAGATATATAATGAGCCTTTAAATTTATTTTACTGTTCATTTTGTTCTGTGTGAGTTGTGTATGTATGATTAACAAAATGCTAACACTCAGAAAATCAGTTATCATTCTGCCAACAACCAGCAATCTCTGCTTGAAGGCCCACAGTTTCAACTCTGACATGGCAATTTACCCATTCTCAAATCCACAAGGTATTGTTAATATGAGTGATACTTCACGGGATTTATGGGGACAAATGGTGCAAGAGAAAGCAAACAAATGAACAAATAAGCAGAGAAGTATTTCTTCTTTCAATCTGGACCCCTTCAAAGTCACTGTGTTCGTTGAAGGCCATCTAGTGGACCCACGAGGGAAAAATGCACAGTGGTGTGGGAGGGAGGCCAGCTTCCCAGGCACACACAAATGCAGGGGGGAGGGGGGAGGGGTTTCAGGACGAATGCTGGCTCAGAGTCCTGATTCCTCATAGATGGAAGAGCTGTAGATTTCCCCAACTCCCATCAGCTCCCATGTACTGTTATTTCACATTTCTTGAGGAAGTTATAGGCCAGCTTCTTCCTGATGGAGGTGTGTGGAAACCAGAAGGGAATGAAAAACAGTTGTTACATCTACTAAACTGTGCAAAGTTGGGGACTCAGTTAAAGAAATGAATTTCTAGTGCATGAGTGTGTGTGTGCGTGCACACATGTCCATGCACACACACACACACACACACACACATACACAAGCAAACCACGATTCCCATAAAGTAAGGTGCCAACATTACAAGTATCTATTCATCTACTAAACATTAGTTGAGTTCCCAGTACATGAGCACTATTGTGCTCATTCTACAGATGACTCTATCTGAGACTGATAGTCTAGAGAAAGGGAAAAGATTTAGCTGTGAAAAGTTAAGGTAGAAGACAGTGAGACTTGAAGAGCATGAGGTCACTCCGCTTTAGAGAATCAGAGAACGTTCCATGGAGGAGGTGGATTTTTGGTGGTTTATTTTTGGTTTCATTTAAGGGAAATAATACATGCTTATATTATTGAAAAAAATACAAAAATTGGAAGAAAAAAAAAACCAAAAAGTGGGCTCTCACTCCCATGTGCTTCCATTCTTGACAGGAAATCACTGTTTAGAGTTTGCTTTGTATAATCCTGGGAGGTAGATTTTAACCCCAGCTTTGAAGGATGAAAAAGTCTGGTCAGTGGAAGGAAGTAGGATAGGAATTATATGGTAGGACTCTCTGGAATGGGAAGGGTTAACTCTAAATGGGCACCTAGCCCTGTTATCATTGTGATATTTTAATTTTCTGATAGTCTCAGGTCTCTTGAGTTTCTGGTAGTACTCACAATTTAAAAAAAAAAAAAAGAAGAAGAAGAAGAGAGAGAGAGGAAAAAAGAACTAGTTAATTCATTCCAGATACCTGGCTTCCTTCAAACTCCCCAGATTTTTTTTTCTTCTTTGGTTTGACCACGAAGTGAACCCGAGAGTATGAATCATAAGCCTTCACCTCATGAATGTTCTATTCCAAGACCTTTGACTTTTGGAACTTTTTATATTGCATTAAGATCCTCAGGCAACTTAATATTTCCCTGCTCTTTCTGGCCCTTGAGAGGATAGGTTGCATTGATCTCTAAGAGTGGAGGACATCTGCTTACACAGCAACAGGTATTTAACTTCCAATGCAGTAACTATCAGCTTCGTTCTTTGTGAAACTTCCAGACTAGTTTATGTGGCTTTCTTCTGGATAACCTGGACTGAGCTCTGTTAGAGTACTTAACAGTCCATATTGTAAATTGCTATTAATTATTCAGCTCTATGCAGACCGTAATATTCATGAAGCCTGTCTACTCACTGTGGTAGGCTCACTGCCTAGGATCTCAAATATTTGCAGAATGCATGTATGACTAATGACCAATGTTCCACAAGAAATTCTCTGTTCTAGGCGTGGCCCCAGAGTAAGTGCATTAGCTGCTAGACGCGTGTGATAAAATGATAACTCACCGACAGCTAAGCACCGCTCCCCACACAGGAAGTCAGGGTTATGCCTCCTTTGTGGATATCCCAACTCACTCATTTTTGAAGAGTTAGAACTTTCCGGGACCAAACTGTTCAGTGCATGACACACATTCTTCTGGACCCTTTTCCCGCCACCACTTCCCCCATCACCAGACCCTGACAGTCAGCATTTGCCACAAAATCATCATTAGCATATCTCCTGAATGATGTCACTGCACGGCCTTACCTTCCCCACTCTGAACCTTCAGAAAGAGCCAGCCTGCAGCACAGAGTGTGTAAAGCCCAACCACAGAATAAGGTCTCCCAGACCCCCTTGCCACTTGACCTCTTGATCCACATTTCCTGTTTCTCTTTTCCAGAACTCTTCAGTCCCTTAATGTCCTCCTCAGCCTCCACATACCTGCCTCAGGTCCTCTGTGTTAGTCAAGAGAGGTGAGGTGACCTTTCAGTAACTATCTAAAAATCTTAGTGACTTAATAATGGCAAGAGTTTACTTCCTGCTCATGCTACTTGTCCACTATGGGTTGGTGGAGGACTTCTGCTCACCACAGTCGTTTCTAGCAGCCCAGGTTGATGGAGGTTCCTGCTCCACACACAATTTCATGGTCACTGCTGGTGGAAGAAGGCAACATGGTGAATTACAAGTTCCCAAAAAGCTTCTGCTCATATTTCATTGGCCAAAGCAAGTCACATGGCCATGCCTCATTTGAGCAGGGAACAGAGAAATACAGATCTGCCATGCACCAGCAGAAGAGAACTGGAATATCTGCACCTGGCTTTAGTGACTACCAGATTCTCCTTTCATTGACAATGTGATTGGACCTGTCTGACAGCCATGCTGACCTTGGCCGTCCTGCCTGATCCACAGCTTTGCTTGCTCCTTCCGTTTTAATCTACCACAGTCGCAGGGGAAAATTTCTGGCTGAGGAAACCAGACCACTACTTCCTGCCAGAGGAAGGAATTGATCATCATTCATGTGAGATCAGAGTTGTAGTATTAAACAAAATTCCCAGAGAGTTTCCAAACACCTTCTTAACAAGTAGCTTGCATTCAGCCAGCCAAATAAGCTCCACAAATATTTCTTAAACCCATACAAAGTGCCAAGGACCCTGGGAGGTGCTGGGGTTACACCTATCAACCACACACACTTGCTGCTATGAAAGAACTAACAGGCAAGCAAGCAGATCAAAAAATACCTGAGCAAAGCCTTGTCTCCTTTACTGTCCCCAAGCTAGTGATGGAGCCAGAAGAAGGGGAGCTGATGGGAAACGTAGCATCAGGCAGGTCAGCCTTGCTCAGGCACAAAACCGCCAATAGTGGAAAGGGGTTGGCCTGCTCTGTTGGCCTTGGCAGAGAAGTTGGGTATGGAAATCATAGGGCTGCCCACCCTGAGGCAGGACTAACAGGAAAAAGCAAACAAACATGAACATATTGCCTTCAACAAATGAAGGCTTTTCTACACGTTGCCAGTTAGTGACATGGCTAGTGGACTTGGCATGGGTTCGAGTCTCAGCTTCTATATTCACAAGTGTGCCAACTCTCTGGTCTCCTTCCTATCTGGAAAATAAAGATTTTGTGAGGCTTAAGTGAGATAATGTCTACAAAGCACTTACCACAGTCTCCCAAATGTTGGAGACAGCCAGGAAGTGTCAGCCTCTGCTAATGTTATCTGAAGCTGGTCCAAGCACCTGCAGTGGATACCCAGGTTATGTGATCAGTTTTTATCCCTCTCCCTCTTTTGCAACAAACTGTGTTTCAGCAATAATCATGAAATGGAATAAGTAATGTTAATGGCCAGAAAAAATGCAGTAAAATTTTGTTTTTATTGAGTTTTCTATATATGGCCAAATTTAGTAGGTTTTATTATTATTTTAAAATTCTTTACCAATGGTTCTTCCCCTTATTGACTGCAACTGAGGTGGCTGCTCTCTCTGCTCTGTTCTTGGTAAGCCCCTGAGTACTTGGAACTCAAGAAAGAGGAAGAACCTTCTAGATCAAGCAGCTACTTAGCTGCTTCTACTTAGAACAGAAATCCAACCTCAGGCCCATGACTCCCAGTCCTGCCCCTTATTAAATTAAGGCTGCCAAGTGTTCTGGGCAGAATTGTGCCAAGTCTTCTGTATGTTTTCTGGTAAAATTCTTAGTAAGGTAACCAGCTAGGATCCATCAGTAATCAATTGGCAAAGAATGCAAACTCTTGTCCCAAATGAACACCTAGTTGATTTAATGCTACTTATACCAAATAGGGCTGCTTAGGTTGCCATCTGTCTCAGTCTGCTCGGGCAAGCTGTCACAAAATGCCACAGGCTGGGTGGCTTAAACAATGACATTTATTTCCCACAGTTCTGGAGGCTGGGAAATCCAAGATCAAGGTGCCAGTCGATCTGTTCCTGGTGAGAGCTCTTCTCCTGTGTTGCAGACAGCAGTGTCTGTGTCCTCATAGGACACAGAGAGAGCTCTGGTCTCTCTTAGCTCTTCTTATAAAGACACTAATCCCATCATGGGGCCCCACCCTCATGACCTTATCCAAACCTCCAAATACCATTACATTGGAGGTTAGGACTTCAACATATGAATTTTGAAGGGACACATTTAGTCCATAACAAGGTCATATGTCTCTGTGCTGTGATATAATTTCCTACATTTTAAAGGACATGCTATTTCAGAATTGTACAGCCAGAAACGGGAGATCTTACACTCTAGGTTTCCAGTTCTGAGCACACTCTCCCTCACCATGTTTCCTTTTAATTAGCTCATCGGTCACACTGGTCATACGAGGGTCATTTATGCCACACTTAGTCTGGGGACACAGAGTAAGCCCCAGAGTGCCAGGGGACCCAGGACAAGCCTCGCCACCCCTCACACAGCCCATGGCTGTAACACATTTGTATTTAGAGATACCATGTTGGTTTTTATGTTACAATTCA
Source organism: Ailurus styani (assembly GCA_002007465.1). Lineage (NCBI taxonomy): Eukaryota > Metazoa > Chordata > Mammalia > Carnivora > Ailuridae > Ailurus > Ailurus styani. The sequence goes on from LNAC01000546.1 coordinate 66,825, forward strand.
TACTCAAAGGGCATTTGTGGTTTGTCAGTTGCATGTACTTTGAATATATTATCCATTTAGTACTTAGCAACATTTCTCAAATATGTGAACCTGGTAACACCTAAGGATATATCCCCGGCTCTTAGAGAAACTCTGTGATAGGAATTAAGTGCCATATCTTCCAGTGACCACTGTACCAGTATGTTCCAGTAACATACAAAGACACAGAGAGTCATTGAAATCTTTGTATAATACTTGGTTTTCCAGGTAACCCTGAATATGTATATTAAGTCCTTTTTGGATCGCTGTTCAAAGGATAATAGATAACACTTGTGGTGTTCTCACTGTGTGTTGTTGAATGTCTAATTTAATCCTCACAGTGACTTGCTGGTTTGGTACTTTTCTATCAATGTTTTCCATATGAACAACTTAACCACAAAATGACCAGCTGTGTGTCACACAGCTAGTAAATGGCAGGGAAATAATTTGAACCCAAGGGGAGAGCACCATCCTGGGAGGCAAGTCTCCATGGGTGCAAGTGGGGAGGGAATTACTTATCACCCAGTGAGCCCCAAGATGATACTTGTGTAAGGAGGAATGGGGAGTGGGGAAAGGCAACAAAAGATATGAGGGAAATAAAGAAAAGGAATACCAGCATTCCACCTCAGCGACCTCACAAGTTTACCAAAAGCATGCCCTTAATGTTTAAGAGTGAAAGAGCAAGTCAAGGACACTATGCCCCAACGGAAGTATGATGGGCAGGCTAGGCATCGTGGGGACAGGGCTAAACGAACCTCACAAGTACTCCAGATTTCCAGTGTTCTTGCCAATCTTGACTCCCTTACCATAGAAACACATCTAATACCAGCACTTTGGCTATAAATCAGGGTCACAGTGTAGATGATCTGTGTGAACTGCTCTACTGGGTGCTGACTGACCCCAAGATAAGTTAAGTAGACGGAGAAGCTTGTAAGCTGTATAACACCAACCTCTCTTCTACCTCCTTCTTCCAACCCTGTCCCTCTGGACATCTGAGGCTCATATATCCTCCAGAAAATCCTCTTGAGTGGGATCCATTTTGAGGTGATCCAGTGGGTCCAGATCTAGCCCGCACCTGGGCAGTCTCCCCTCCTAGCCTCAGGTGGGAGGCAGATATTAGTACCCTTGGATGAATAGTCATCTCCCTGAAGCCTCTTTACCCATTTGCTTTCCCAGCTCCCTGAACATTCAACTGTATATTGCATTGGCTGCCCCTTGAGATCCCCATTGGTGTGGCACCTTCCTCAGACTTTCCAACTAGCTTGGTGAGGATGCCTTGGGTTAATTTGTATCCTAATCTCTTTCCCCACTCAGTCTCCCTCTTTTCTCAGCCTTCTCCTCTTGAATTTCCTGCTCCAGACCTTGCCTGTGTAAGCATACCAAAACCTTGATTGGCTGTCCCCTCTGCTGCCCGGCACCCACACCCCCACATGCCTGCTTTTGGCACGATGCTAGGCTGCCGTCCCTTGCTGTTGAAGTCACTTCTCCCCCTAGCTAACAACCCTCTACCAGCAGAGTGCTCATGTATAAGACTGTTTCTGGGACACAGGCATGTGTAGAAATGCCTGTATACCCACCTGAGCAGAAAAGCATTATTACTTCGTTCCCTCTGCAGCTTTGGTGAAAACTCAGTGACAGATATTTATGGAGGAGATCCTTACTATGACTCTGCATCTGAGGACACCTGGGAAAGATACTTTCATAGCTGATCCACATGGTAGAGTCACTCGGGCCATTAAGAACCTTCAGATGGGTCCCTCAGATGGGCTGTGACAGGAACAACCCTAGGAAATATACATAAATTCACAGTCCCTAATAAATAATGGGCTCTTCTCTTGCATATCAACTTTCTTCTACCTCAGGATGAGTCCCTGCATATTCAGGCCACATGTCCTCCTCACAAACCTTGAAATGACTGAGGCAGGCAGCTTCATGAAACTTTCTTGCTTTGAGTCTTAGTCTGAAATGAATCGGTCCTGAATGTCCTTTTTGTCCGTTCATAATGGCTGTGGGCCCTGGTGCAAACAGAACTCCTGGTAGCTGCTTTAATATCTTAGGGTTTCCAAGTTGAATATACCAAGGAGGTGTTCATCATGATCGTTGTAAACAAGGATTCCACACTGGGCTTGTGGATCTTCAGAATACCCACAGGGAATGGGGACAGAGGATTCAATATCTCTACCTCAATGACATACGGCCTCCATGGTTTTAAAAAGGGAAATTTAGAAAACTACTGTGATGGGTAATTGTTGTGTCAGCTTGACTGGGCCATGCAGTGCCCAGATATTTGGTAAAACATTATTCCAGATGTGTCTGTGAGGATGTTTCCGGATGAGATTAACACTCACATGTCTGGACTGAGTGTAGTCAAGGCTGGAGCTTATACCATAAGCTCTCCTGGTTCTCAGGCCTTCAGACTCAGAACAGAACTATACCATCAGCCCTCCTGAATCTCCAGTGTGCTGACTATAGATATGATGTGTGTATGCATGTTATGATATACACATAGCACTATAATATCTTATAGCATACATAGATATAGTAGGTAGTATATAGTGTACTATATATAGTATAGGTACAGTATATAATATATATAGTATAGTATAGGTACAGTATATAATATATAGTCTATATACTATATATCTATATCTTTTGTATATATACTATTTATCTATATCTATATCTATATATCTTATTGGTTCTGTTTATCTAGAGAACCCAGACTAATACAATTAACCAAATGATATCCATTAATATTTCTAGCTTTCAAATTGTTTGGGGGATAGTATATCAATTTTCAGTCTTCATTGAGATTATAATGATCATGGATCAATGAGTTAAAGACGTTACGATGTTTCTAAGAGATTTGTAAATTCATTGGATCAAGAGAATTTTGCTTTACTGGATAGAAGACCTCTACAGAAGATCTCTTGGGCTTTTGATAATGAGGGATTTTAATTTTGATAGTATTTCTAGTCGTGAAATTTGACTTTCTTCCCATGAAACAAATCAACATTTACCCTGGGTCATTAAAAAGGATGAATGATTTCACTGCATGTGTTGCATTCGAGACCAGACAGTCATAAGAACTTAGAGACTGCCTCGTTCCCAGCTGGAATTTCTCTTGTTTGGATATTTCTATGTGAAGAAAGTTGGGACAGGGATTAAGGTCCCAGCTTTCAGAGAACAGGCAGTATGTAATATCAAGGAGGAAACAGGATGATAAGATGTTCAGGTGAGGAAATGATGTTATACTCAGTTTAGAAAACAAAATTCAAAAATACTTAAGTCTTTTAGTAGAGTGTTATTTTAGTTTAGCTAACCAGCAATTGCATTGTCTTTTTTTTTTTTTTTAAGTTCCTATGATTGAGCACGCAAAAATTTAGGAGCCCACATGGCCCAGGTTTTACATGGGTCTGACCAAAATCATGAAAAAGAGATCCATTTTATAACCTGTACCAGCAGTTCTCAAACTTTCTGGTCTCATTCTTTGAAATTATTGAGGAACCCAAAGAGTTTTGTATATGTAAGTTCTATCTGTTGGTGGTTACCCTGTTAGAAATTAAATCTGAGAATTTAAAAAGATATATTTATTCATTCACTTTAATGGCTATAATAAATCCATTAAGATAAATAACAGAGTTTTATGGGGAAAAAGGCTATAATTTTAAAAACTTTAATGGGAAAAAAAACTTTAATGGGAAGAGTGGAATTGTTTTACATTTTCCCAAATCACTTTAGTGTCTGGCTCAAAAGAAAACAACTAGATTCTCATAGCTACTTCTGAGATCATGACCTGAGCCAAAACCAAGAGTCAGTCACTTCACTGAGCCACCCAGGGGCCCCTCTCATCACTGCTTTGTATTCAGCCAGTCACGATACCATACATCTTGTATCTTCCAGTAAACTTCACTGTACACTTGTGAGGGAATGAGAGTGAAAAGGCCAATTACAGCTTAATATTCTTATGGAAATACTTTAAAACTGGCTTTGCAAGTGTTTACAGATCACTCAGCAATCCCCAGAGCACAATTTGAGAACCACTGGCCTGCAGAACACCTCCTAAAACAACTTTCCCCTCCTCTCGCCTGCTAAAACTGTCTGGGGTCTCACCGTAAGACCATCCAATAACCTCAATAGCCAGCTCCCTGGGCTTCTCTGCCCTCCACAGCCCCTGTACTGTGTCAATTCAGATGTACTCAGCTTTCATTGGGGGTTTCTGGTGCCTCTGCCATCGCTCAGATTGTCCCCCACATAGGGGAGCAGGGAGCACCTCTCAGAGTCCACCTCGCTTTCCACCCACCTCTGCAGTCCTACCATTCCTGCCTTTCCTCCCATTCTGCATCACACAACCTAGAAACTGTGACCCAAAAAGCAGTTCTTTCAACACTCCTTATGCATTTAGCAGCCACTCCCCATTTGCCCTCCGCTCAGCCCCTACGACTACTAATCTACATCTTGCTCTCTAGCATTTCATCTCATCTGGATATATCACATAAAAGGAATCATACAATATGTGGCTTTTTGAGTCTGGCCTCTTTTGCTTAACACGATGTTTTTGAGGACATTTGCATTGCAGCCCATGTCAGAACGTCATTCCTTTTCAGGGCTCAATCTTATTCCATTATAAGGATAGACCACACTACTCATTCTTTATAAAACCTATCCTTGGTCCTGACTGCCTACCTTCCCCCACTTCCTACTTCCTATCTTTATTTTCCTCAAGGGCAGGAACTTCACTGTCCTTTCCCCAGCACCTTAAAGAATACCAAGGAGATAGTGGGTACACTTAAATATTTGTAGCCTGACTGGCCAACTGACTTTTTTTCCATCCCATCACACCTTTGCTGTTCTGCTTCCTTCTAGCATTTGCTCAGTAGAAAGTAATTACCACCATCCAATCTCAAGTGTCAGCTTGGGCTGGCTCCTTTCAGGCTCTCCTCTAAATGAGCTAAGGATACAGGGTGGGGTCACCTTCGTTTGCAAAGCCCCAGCTTCCATTCCTTGGGCTGACAGGTATTTGGAGGCCCATTGGAAGGGCTAGAAATAGAACAGCTGTCCACATGGGGAACACTGCCCTGCAGCCAGCTAAGCCTCACAAATGCTGAGTAGACAGACTCCTGCCACGTCATCGGCAGGATGGGATGGGAGGCGATGCAGAACATGGGCCACTGGGCGCCTGGGTGGCTCAGTGGGTTAAAGCCTCTGCCTTCAGCTCAGGTCATGATCTCAGGGTCCTGGGATCGAGGCCCACATCGGGCTCCCTGCTCAGGGAGCCTGCTTCCTCCCTCTCTCTCTGCCTGTCTCTCTGCCTACTTGTGATCTCTCTCTCTCTCTCTCTCTCTCTGTCAAATAAATAAATAAAATCTTAAAAAAAAAAAAAAAAAAGAACATGGGCCACTGTGAGTGGACCTCCCTGATTACCCTTGGGCTTTGGCAGTGTCTCCATAGTTCTTAGGAGCTCCCTTACATTCTCCCTCTGTGTGCCAGGCGCTGTGCCTCTTAATGTCTCTCAGATCTGGAACATCTCTTCTTTTATGGTCAGTTATGGGGCAATGAAAACCTATTCTTGTTCTTGCTACTTTCCCCCAAAATTTTGTCTGTGCCCAAAGCCAGGAAACCCCTTTGCTACCTGCTAACCCATCATGTCCATCAGAACAGCCTATATTTTTTAAAAGGATTTTATTTATTTATTTTAGAGAGAGAGACTATGAGAGAGAGCAAGAATGAGAGGGGGAAGGTCAGAGGGAGAAGCAGACCCCCTGCTGAGCAGGGAGCCTGATGCAGGACTCGATCCAGGGGCTCCAGGATCATAACCTGAGCTGAAGGCAGTCGCTCAACCAAGTGAGCCACCCAGGCACCCAAAACAGCCTGTATCTGAAGGGAAGTTTGTGCGTATCTCAAAAACAGTAAACTGCTTCAAGGGTCTTTTATGGTAATATTCTGGAATGAAATGGTGACTGAGATCAAGTCCCTGCCATCAAGAACTACTTAATTTGGACTATGTATCTGTCATGACTACCCATCTATCCAGCTTAGGGTAGGGTGAGCTTACAGCAAGTCAGTTTACCATCCACCTGACCAGTAGTTGACTGTTTGGTTCTGATAATTGAATTAGACATGTTTTCTTCAAAGGTGACAGCTTAGCCTCCCAGCTCCAGCAGCTCATTTTCAAACTTCTCTCCAGTAACATTATTTCAATGTATATAGCACAGAAGTGCTTAAAGTGCACTTCGTAAAATAATGTGAAAGATTCTTCTATAAATAGACTAAAAAGAAGAATTTTCTTTTTAGAAAAGCAATAGACACCTTCATATTGCCCCTCACATGATGCAGAAGAACAGCTTTCAGAAATATTTTCCCCAAAGCTGACAAAATGCCTTGCATCATAGGTGGCTCTTTGATTTGATAATAAAAAGTGATCACAGTGGTCTATTAATTTACAGAGACTAATTCAAGCCTTGGGATACAATCTAGAATTTTGTAGGCAGCTACCAACAGCTGCAAAAAACCCCGTTGCACCCTAGGCCAGAGGAGGATCACCATAAAAATTACAGCAATGAAATCTCCAAGGATTAAGAAGCAGCAATGCTGCAACAGCAGTCAGACCGATTTCCGCCAGAGAAAATACATCACGTAGGTGACTAACCTTCCTGGATTTAATTTCAACTCAGGAAACCATGTGAGCATCTGTTATGTGCCAGGGATTTACATGGACCATAAATACAAAACAGCTGTGATAAACTCAATCTCAGAAAAAACACCTCCCATTTAGAAGCACAGTGGAATAATGGTAATCTTCACTGGGGGTTGGGACAGTTCCTCAGAACAACTGTCACCTGTCCATCATTTGGGTATAAGCCTGGGAAAGGAGAAGGGAGGAAGCCCAGATAACTCAAGGCTTCCTAGCATGGCTATCAGGACAGGTGAAAGTAGACTAACCAAGATCTCAGTGGTAGGCTTAGAAGGTTCAGGGGCTGAGTTTGAACCTGACGTTGGAGGTGCCTGAAGAATTTTCATATGGCTCTTGGGGACTATGGCAACAACAATGACAATATAGTTTATCTTTTCAGTTCTGTTTATTTATTTATTTTTTTAACTACAAATGTACTCCATTTCACACTCTTTTAAAGGCCAACTGCTAATCTTTTGTAGCTGGAGTTCTTAAATTATTCTTGGCTATAGACTTGGATTTGTATGAACTTAGAGCTCTCCTTTGTTTTCTCATCCCATGCTGGGAGAACCCAGATAATTTCTGGTTACAGCTGCAGATCTGTGGTTGTAACTGATCTCCTGGAAAATAGCCGTAAAGTTGCTGAAATTATCCTTTTAAAATTTTTACTTCATTTTATGACATAAAATACTTTAGCTTTGTTCTTGTGGCTAGATCTCCATTTTTGGCATTTCCCCAACCGTGCTGTGTTATCAAAGAGCTTCATGCATTTTTAAACAAAATTATCCTACTTTCCAGAGCCTTTCATTTCTTTCTCCAGGGACTTCAACTTTTTAAAGATCAATTACACTTGCAAAGAAGTCCAGAATGTAACTAACTGTTGCTCCCATTAGCCACTGCACTGCATGTAGACTTCTTACTTCTCCTTTAACTACATAGGTAGAAATTGTATTCATTCCTTTGTTTTTCTGGTAAGATCTTTTTTTTTCTCGGCATGTTGTTTATTATTATGTAATTGATTTTTCCTTACATACGTAAATGTGTTGCTGCTTAATAATTACCCAACCTCCACAACATATAGAGTATGTAACATCAGTCCCTACCTTCTAAGAAGTTATTCTTTTAAATATCAGCTTCAAAATACATATATTACTTTATCTTGATACTTGAATCAGAAACTATATTTTAAAGGGTGCCTGTGTGGCTCAGTGGGTTAAAGACTGTGCCTTCAGCTCAGGTCATGATCTTAAGGCCCTGGGATCAAGCCCTGCATGGAGCCCCACATTGGGCTCCCTGCTCAGCAGGGAGCCTGCTTCCTCCTCTCTCTCTGCCTGCCTCTCTGCCTACTTGTGATCTCTCCTTCTCTGTCAAAATAAATAAATAAAATCTTTTTAAAAAAAAAAAAAGAAAGAAAGAAAAAGAAACTACATTTTAAAAGATCAACTATAAAAATTACAGGACTTGCACATGGCAAAAAATCACCCAAACAATAAATAAATTAATTAGCTAATTAGTAAAACAAAGAAAAGGAGGGGGAAATATGTGTCAGATATCCAACTGAAATGGTTAACATCCAAATTGTAACCTTTACCAAAGGAAGAGCTCTTATGAATCCAAAAAAAGGGCCAAGCACCTTAATAGAAAATCAGGTAAAGAATATGATTAATCAATTCACAAGAGAAATTTGAAAGCCATGAAACATGAAAAACAACTCTCCTAATAATCAAAGAAATAAAATTTAAAAGAGAAATGAGAGAAAAAAAACATGGACTAGATTAGCAACATTTTTTTTTATCGGCTTAAAAAACAAACCACACCAGCATATGAAGAAAGGAGCAGGCTTTCTCAATCACTGTGGGTCACAGGAAAAATAGGAGGAACTTTTCTATAGAGTAATTTGACAGTATCTATTAAAAATTTAAACATGCTTGCTCTTACCTCAACGATTCCATGTCTAGGAAAATATACCAAGAATCATCATCTAGAGTATAGAGAACTCTAGAATTTTATTCATTGCTCTGTTGTTTCAAATGAGGGAACTTGAGGCTCCTGGATGGCTCAGTCAATTAAGCCTCTGGCTCTGGGTTTCCACTCAGGTCATGACCTCATGGGTCGTGAGATCAAGCCCTCTCTGTGCTCAGCAGGGAGTCTGCTTGAGATTCTCTGTCTCTGGCTCCCTCTGCCCCTCTTCCTGCTCTCTCTCTCAAATAGATAAATCTTTTTTAAAAATTACAAAATAAAATGAGGGAACTGGATAAAATTTCCTGTTTGATAACAAAAATATATTGCCTTAATAATAATAATAACAATAATAACATATTGCCTTTATAATAAAAATAAAAGATATTGGTTCTTATAACAGTAAAAAAGCTATTAGTATTGAGAAGAAAAATAGAGTATGTGAGCGAGATTTTCCAAAAATAAATTGAATATTATTCATTTAGGGGCGCCTGGGTGGCTCAGTTGATTAAGCGTCTGCCTTTGGCTCAGGTCATGATCTCAGGGTCCTGGGATTGAGCCCATGTTGGCTCCTTGCTCAGCGGGGAGCCTGTTTCTCCCTTTCCCTCTGCCCCTCCCCCCTACTCATACTGTCTCTCACTCTCTTTCTCATATAAATAAGTAATCTTAAAAAAAAGAGTATCATTCATTTATATACCATATATATATATATATATATATATATATATATATATATATATATATATAGAGAGAGAGAGAGAGAGAGAGAGAGAGAGAAAGACATTTATGTACCATAAAAAGAAGCAGCAATACCTCATTCATTTGACACAGGTTGGGGAACCTGGACTTGACTGGGTGCTGGGAGTGTCTGTCGAACATTAAGACAACAGTCCATTTAAAGCAAAATAGTATTGATAGCTAAGAAAGTATTATGGAGTCGAGGTTCAGTTGACTCTCTTGCCTTTTATGCCAAAATCATTTCTAAGTAGACACATGAATTGCTCATGTGAAAATAGCTCTTACAAATTGAAGCAGATATGGAAAAAAATAATGTTATTTGCTCAAATCCATTTTTTTCCCACAGTACAACGTTTAATTTAAACCTGTGAACAAAATAATGAATACTTAATAATATGAGTTTTATCGTGACTTTTTAAATTTATACATAAATTGAAAGAGGCAATAAAATACTTTTGATGTTACTAAATGGATTTTTTACAAATTACCTAGTCCAGAAGATATTCTACTGAGTGTATTTCAAGACTCACAATTTCTTCAATATACTCTATTTAGCATTTAATTCCCTAACCTCTTGTATATCTCCCTAGTCAAGTCCAGTTTCCCCAACCTATGTCAAATGAATGAAGTATTACTGCTTCTCTTCTCAATATACACTATTTAGCATTTAATTCCCTAACCTCCTGTATTTAATTCCCTAACCTCTTGTAGTATCTGTTTTTATGTTTTGTTGTATTTGTTACACATGTTTAAAAAAGCAAACTGTGCAAAGTTGGGATTACAATACAAGGGTGACTGCATTTCCTTTCAATGTCATTTAGGGACATTGTTGAACAGGCCAACTCAAGGATTATTTAGGGAATGTACCTTTGCTTGAGTTACTAATTACTACTGATTTGGCCTGGATTCTTAATTGTAGATTTTTATCTCGTTAGCTTTGTAAATATTTCTGTCTGGAAAAAAAAGTTACACTCAAAATTATAGTTTTCTTGCCCTGTTAGGACATTAACTAATTTTGTCTCTAAAACAAAGTGTTAGGGGCTGAATTATGTTCCCCCACTCCCAAATTCATACGTTAATGTCCTAACCCCTAGTACCTTAGGTGTATTTGAAGACAAGATTTTTGAAGAGGTAGTTAAGCTAAAATGAGGTCATAAGGATGGGCCCCAATCCAATCTGATTGGTGTCCTTATAATAAGAGGTTAGGACACAGACACACACAGAAGGACGGGCTTGTGAAGACCCAGGGAGAAGATGGCCAGCAACAAGCCTTTGGGAAAACCAACCCTGCCAACACCTTGATCTCTGACTTTTAGCCCCCACGACCTTGAATAAATAAATTTCTGCTGTTTAAGCCCCCAGTCTGTGGTATTTTGCCAATGTTAGCCTTGGTAAACAAATACACTTAGCAAAGCCATTTCAGTGGGCCTTTCCTGACTAAATGAATTCTTATATTCCACTCTGAAACAGTTTTAATGTCGTACCGAAACTCTCACTAATGTGTTAAATAAACCTTCTATATTTGTATGAAAGACGTGTTTTTAACATTTTGAACATTATACTTTGACATTAAGTTTTGTAAGAAGTCCATAACATTATCTTCCTGTTTTCCTATTTGACATTTATTCCATCTGAGTATTCATCTCCAAATGTTCTATTGTTGATTCTCTTGATATATAATAACATATTGATCAGTTGGTTTGGTATGAGCCAATATTCTCATCAGTTTTTAGTCCTTGTTTTGTTTCTAGTGTCCCAGAGGGACTTCAGCTGAACTGCCCTATGCCCAGCATTCTTGCAGTTCATTAGGATAATTCTACTTCCTTCTTTGTACTACCTTAGGTGGGAGTGAGCTGAGAGATTGCCTCTGAAGTGCCCACGCCCTGAAAGGCTTTGTAGATTAAAAAGAGTATGCAGACAAAGGAAACTGAGGCTTTTCTTGGCTTAAGAAAGCTGTTGAGGAAAAGTCAGTCTGGCCCATCACTGACACTGCTCTGCAGGGAGGGCAACATTAGATATTTTGTATCACATTATTCAGTGATGTTAGCAGACATAAAATCTAATAGAACCCTTGCTCAATTCATCTAGGACGTTATCTTTAATCTCACCCGTCAGAATCTGACACTTTATTCACAGCAAAGCATCCCTTATTTATATTACTAAAACAGCTATTCCACATCACCAGGGTGGATTAAATTGTTTCCATTTACCAAAGACAGAGAATAGGCCTGCTCTTTACAAGGAGATGGGAGATAGTCATTTTTATTTAGGAAAATATTAAGTAATTTTCAGTTACAGAAACATGTATTAGCTTATTCAATGTACTAGGAACCAAGAAGGAAACCCTTAGTCTGGTGTGGAGAATGGTATCACAGTATTTGGAATAATTATTAAATAATTATTGAATTTAGTAATTAATTTAAAATTAATAAATTATAAGTTGGCACTGATACATGCTACAATATGGATGATGATTAAAAAGATCGTACCAACTGAAAGAAGTCAGATACAAAAGACCAGGTATTATATGATTCCACTGATACATGGAATATCCAAACTGGGCAAATCCAGAGACAGACAGTAGATTAGGGGTTTCCTAGGGATGGGAGGATGGAGGAGGTGGGGAGTGACTACTAGAGTGTGCAAGTTTTCTTTAGGAGTAATAAAAATGTTCTAAAGTTGATCGTTGTGATGGGTGCACAATTCCATGAATATATTAAGAGCCATTGAATTTTACACTGTAAAATTTCTACTGGATTAAGTTTTTTGCCCCAAGTGGGAGATGGGGGGGGGAGCGATCATTCAGCCAGCAATCTTTTATCTTTAACAGCATGTAGCAGCAGGAACTCTCCACACTGCTGATGTACTGTTGATGATTGTACATTACTATATAACTCCTTTGAAAACAGTTTCTCATGTTGAGTAAAATTGAAGAATTATTTAACTTATGACCTAGCAGTTCCCCTGCTGGGTATTTTGGGGGCAACCAGAATGCTTTCATGTGTGTACCAAAAGACATTTCATAGAAACATTATTCAAAATAGTCTCAAACTATTGGAAACAACCTAAATATCCATGAATAATAGAATGGATAAATAAAGCGTGGTTATACAATGTGTATTGCAATACAACCCTATGGAATACTATGTGGCAAAGAAAATGAATTAACTATAGCTAGATGCAGCAACATGGATGAATCTGAAAAACATAAGTAAAAACAGTTCTGATGCAAAAAAATAAGTGTTTACATATATAATAATTAAAATTGGTAAAACTAGCTATATTGTTTAGGGATGCATACTTAGATGGTAAGGCTATAAAGAAAAGCAAAGATGGAATTATCATCAAAGTCAGTATAGCAATTATATTTGTGAGGAGGAATTATGACTGAGAAGGTCCAAGAAAGGCAATATGCCATTTCTTAATTCAGTTGATGGGTACAAGAATGTTTACCTAATAGTATAAACTACTAAAGAGTTAGCGAACTATAACCTGTGGACTAAATCCTGCGTACCACTTGCTTTTGTAAATAAAGTTTTATTGGAACACAGCTACACTCCTTTGTTTATGTATTGTCTGTGGCTGGTTTTCACTGCAATGGCAGAGTTGAGTAGTTGAGAAAGAGACTGTATGACCACAAAGCCTAAAATATTTACTAACTTGCCCTTACAGAAAACATTTGCCAACCCCTATTTTATACTAATTTGTTAAGCTATATTTTATATTTAATGTGGTTTTTTTTAGTGTCTTATATTTCACAATTAAAAACAAGATTAAAAAAGAATGTGGTGTGATAAGTACAGTGATGGCACCATCATGTGGATAGGCTTTGGGGCCATACGGGTAGGGCTTGGGGTCACATGAGAAGGGCTAGGAGGATAAGGAAATACTTTGGGGAGTTGATGCCTGAATGTGTCTTAATGGATGAGTAAGAATTGGTCAGATGAAAATGGTAGTCTTCTACTTCTGGAAATTCAGTGGGCTAGGTTACTCAGAATAATACTACTAAAAATTAATGAAAATTAATATAGGAAATGTTTTAACATCTTTTTTTACCCACTCCTATTACCCAGATCCTCTCTAGAGTCTGATGAACATCAGCATCAGTCACCTTTTTTTTTTTTTAAAGATTTTATTTATGTATTTAAGAGAGAGAGACTCAGAGAGGGAACACAAGCAGGGGAAGTGGGAGAGGGAGAAGCAGACTTCCTGCTGAGCAGGGAGCCTGATGTGAGGCTCAATCCCAGGAGCCTGGGATCATGACCCGAGCTGAAGGCAGACACTTAACACTGAGCTGACCAGGTGCCCCAGCATCAGGCACCTTAACTAAGTGTTTGGATCATCCCACAGTGCCACTTCAGTTTTCCAAAAGTGGCCAACTAGGCACTTACATGCCACATCTGGCTCCATGCCAGTGTGCCAGGCTTCTTACCCATTTACAGTTTGAGAATAGGTTCAGATTGTTTCAGCCCCAAGACTTCTAATAATTTTAAGTTCACTTTTACTATATATTAAAAACATCAAATAGCTGACAAGATAAAAGGAATTACCAAACCAGACAGTGAAGTGGAGACCTATATAATTAAGTGAACCTCTGATGTTCCTTCTGGAGCATCTGCCAACTGGTCAAAATTGAGCTTGGTTTTTTTTGGCCTCATAGGACAATGGGAGAAAAGTCACTACCTAGGGCATGCCCAGGTGGAGTTGATCTTAGGAGAGATCCTCTCTCCATAAACCTGGGACCCAAAAAGTCTGTTTCTTATGCAAACATCCACAAGAAGACTTGAAGACTTAAAGAAAATCGAATCAATACTGAGTAGACTATAAGAAAAATTTCCCTAGAGTCATAACCACAGGCTAGCCCTTGTGTGGATTTGCAGTCCATAACCATATCACCTGTTGATCCAGTGTAACTCCAGGACTATTAGTGAGTGTCTCCAGACTACTGGCATAAATGAGCACAGATTCTCCTTTAGAGGATAGCCTCAGGCAGATAAAACTCTAAAGACAGTTTTTTAAGAAGAGTGGCCAATAGATAGCCAAAGCAAAGAGGCATAAAATGTAGCCAGACATCTTGAGCAAGAACAAGTAAAATAGTAGATTGGAGAAACTAAACTTTGAATTTCAGATAATTAATTATAAGAATATGAAACAAATAGTGTATTTTTAAAAAAGATTTTTTATTTTTTAAGTAATCTCTACACCCAACATTGGGCTCAAACTCACAACCCTGAGATCCAGAGTTGCACACTTCAGTGACTAAGCCAGTCAGGCACCCCTATGTAGTGTATTTTTAAAAAGAAATGCCCATAACAAGCCACAGAGCTTGTGTCTGCAGGAACTGGGAAACTATAAAATGTGATACAGCATATTTTAATAGTAGTCAAAGCAAACTTCTAGAAAAAAATAATGATAGTTGAAAGTAAAAGCTCAACTAATAAAATAAGTGGAAAAATAAAAAATACATGAAGGGAGATATAAAACTTGAAAAATAGAGTGAGAGAGTCTAACATCCATTTAATCAGAGTTCCAAAAGAGAAAGAGAAAGAATTGGATAAAAGAAACAGTTGAAGAGATAATGGCTGAAACTTTTCCTCAACTGATGGAAGACACTTAGCCATATATTCGAGAAGTCCCAATCGGGATAAAATATGAGAAATCCAGACATAAATCTGCCATAGCAAACCTCAAGAACTCTAAAATCAATGAGAACCTAAAAGAAGAGAGGAAAAAAAAAGACAAAGAGTCTTCAAAGAAAAAACAAACTTATGACTGATTATTCAGCATCAGCTACAGAAGCCAGAGGACAGTGGAATAATATCTTCAACACAATGAAGGCAATAAATGTCAGTCAAGATTTCTAAACCCAGTGCACATATCTTTCAAGAAAGTGAGCAAACTAAGGATATTTTTAGAAATAAAGCCTGAGGGAGGTTTCCAAAAGTAGACAGATCTTCAATAAAGAGAATTCTAAAAGATAATCTTTAAGTAAAAGAAGAGTGATCCCAGATGGAACTACTATGACAAAAGAAGGAACAAAACACAAAGCAAAAGAAAATGGAGTGTACATAGATGAGCCAACCAAACCCTGCTTGTATAAAACAAAATCTTAATGCAGGGGAGTGGCAAAAAGATACAATTAAAATATCACTGCATTTACTTAGAAGGAGATAGAAAGGTAAATGAAGTTAAATGTTTTTAAGCTTCTATTGTCAAGGAGTAGGCTAAATGTATTGATTAATGTGGACTCTGAGATGTTAAATATTTATGTTGTAATTTCTAGATAATCTTTAAAAAAGTAGACACAAGATGTTACCTCCAAATTACTAGATGCTAAGAAATGGAATACTAAAAATACTAAATTAATCCAAAAGAAAGAAAGAAAGGAGGCAAAAAGGATTTTTAAGTTTGTCATGGGATCAGAGGGTGCTCGGCAAATAATGAAACTAGTAACAGACATCACACAGTAGGAGATCAGGATTAAATGAAATGAAAGCAGGCACTGTCAACAGTTAGCAGAGGAAAGTAGAAGATGCAAACGGGGGCAGAATCTCTACTGCACCATCTACACAGCCATGTGAGACTCAGTGGGCCCCCAGCTTCCTCCAAAACATCTGATGATTTCATGGTCTATTTTTAAACTTGTATATTGTCCAAAGATGCTGTAAGTCATAGCTGTTGTCCATCTCTTCCTCACAACTGAATGGATCCTCTCCTCAGTGGGGTCCTGTCAGCCCCTCCTCCCTCGACTAGTCTTTTGGGTTCACAAAAGCCACCTCACCATCAACCTATATTGTGAATGTTCCTCTCATTCCTGGCAAAGCTGCTTTATCCAGGAAGAAGAGTTGCCTTTGTTGGATTTGAGGAACTCTCTTCCTTGTATAAGACAAATAGTTTTTTCAGCAATGTGAGAGCTGAGTTTGGGAGCCATTGTTTAAGCTTTCCTGTGCTGGGTTTTGTGATAAATTGAGACTTTTGTTTTGTTTTGTTTTTCTTCCTTGCAGAGGAAATCAAATGCAGCAGGCCTCTTTATGGTGGGCTGTATCTGATGTGGCAAAGGCAACAAAGTCAGGAAGTTCAAGTGATGGCTCCTAGGATGGGCCCAAGCAAAAACGCCACCCCCACCTTATGAAATAGAAAATATTATGCTGAAGCAAACAATGCAAGAAATGGTCCTTTTTTAAGAAATACAAAACTCATTACTTTAGTCATTCAACAAACATGTATTCAGCACCTACCAGTATCTGTCCAGCACTGTGCTCGTCAGTCCCTGCCTTAAGGAGCTCACCATATAGAGGAAGGACAGCTGAACACACAGAGTGTTAGAGCCCAACATAAACAATGCTGTGATGGAATTGAGCCCAGGGGGTAGAGGAGGGCACTGGGCAACCACTCACTTAAACTGGTTGAAGAAGAGGGGTCTTGAAGAAAGTCTGCCAGGACAAGGAGAGATTAAGCTGAAATAGGCTGGGCAGAAATTAGCCAGGAGAAGATGAACAGAAGCCTAGAGATTCCAGGCATGAAGAATAGGTTATGTAAAGGCCCTGGGATAGGCAAATGTGCAGCTCCTCAAGGAACTGCAAGTTCTATGCTTTGGGTGGGGTGTGTGAGATGAGGCTAGAGAATCAGATATTCAAATCTACGTAATTTCTGTATGAATATTTGAAACTATAGGCTCATACCTATAGAGAAGAAAAATCCTCAGGTGTGTGGTTACATCGCTGCAGTCATTTTTGGCAAACTGAGGATCCAGAGTATGACAGAAATGTTAATAATAGCAAAAATTCAGGCCATAAATTTAGTTGCAATACAAATTGCAACTGTACGATCTTGAGCAAACTGCTTCTCTCTAGGGAATGGGTTTTGTTTTGTTTTTATGTACAAAACAAAAATATTCCACAAATGGATGGACATGACAGTGTTTTATGAGCTTTATGAACAAATGTGATGAAATGGTAACAACTGTGTTAGGGATTAGCATTTTTAGTATCGTAATGTTCATCACCGGCACAAGATTTCCTTAGTCTTCTTAGCCCTCCACATGATGAGAGATGAAAGAAAGGCTAGGGAAGATACAGTGGAGGGGACCGAAGGGGAGGGGCAGACTCCAGGATCTCAGAGGTGCTGGGGGCCACTGACAGAGTAAAGGATGAGGAGGAAGGTGCGTGCGGGTGTTTGGCTGGGCTGCACAAGGGTCAGGAAGAGGAAGTGGCTAATTGCGTGGTGGGCGGACAAATATAAAGTGAGTCTGTGTATCAACATTCTGTGACTCTCAGCATATTTCTAGAGCAGTTGTGATCACACTCTTTTTATTTTTATTATTTTTTTTTATAAAACTTACAGAGCAAGGAAATGCCAAACCAATCAGTGTATTCAGTTCTCATAGTGCTTCTCCATGCACAGCTAAAACATGAGTTCTAGTGCTAGTGAGGAGGAAAAGTGGAGAAAATTCATTTGCATTATATGAGAATGCTGAATGTATAAAACATGACTGCATGTGTATTTTTAATTTCCTATATTATTTCTCCTTGGATAGAACCAAACTCTGACTTAGATCCTGCTTGCCATCAGAAGACCTGAGCTGTGTGCAGTTGTGGGAGGGAAGAGTGGGAGCTGAGCCTCCAAGGAGCCCCAAGGGACCAGAACTGTTCCTCTAGCCTCCCGTTCACCCACAGCCAAAGACGCTGCTCCCCTGGGAGAGGAGTGAGATGTGCTCATGAGGCCATCCTTTTCTCTTCTCCAGGTATATGGGAGTTGGCGGTTGGGGCCAGGGGGAAGGAGAGAAGGAAGAAGAAAAGTAGACAAAGGAAGCATGAGACAAGGACACTAAACTTCCTTTTTTGCGAAACCTCTAGAAACCATTTGTTTAACAGCAGCCTACACTTCCTGGACAGCCCACAAGATCTGACTTATTCTGTGATACAGCTCATACCAGTGTTTCCCAAACTGAGTTCCACGGAACCCCACTATCCTTCGAGATGTTTATCAGAGATCATCAGTGTTATGTAAAAACAGACGAATAAATGGAGGGAGTAGGAATCTGTACACAAACTTAGAAACACTAACTTAAGTTAAATAGGTTCATCTACTGCAGGACTGCTGAGCTCCTTTAATATAATACATCTGTGAATCACCAATACAGAAATATAGTATTGAGAATTTTCCAAAGAAGAATTTTTTTGTATGCATGTACAGAACACTTAGTTGCAAGGGTGTTCTACAGAACACTAAACGAGAGTCCTACTAATTGCATATTGATAAAATACTCATGTTAATTATACTGTTAATAACATACTATGTTTGCATATTCTACGTATTGAAGAGGGTTTTAGACAGATCTGAAACTAGTGTGTGTCTGTGTGTCTGTGTCTGTGTCTGTCTATATGTGTATAAATGCCTTTTATGCATCTATGCATCATCCCCCAGAATATAGGTTCAAATATATATACACATATATACTTTTTATTGTTTATTTATTTTTTAAAGATTTTATTTGTTATTTATTTGAGAGAGAGAGAGCACACACCGGAGAGAACATGAACGGGATGGGGCGGGGCAGGGGCAGAGCGTGGGGGAGAAGCAGACTGCCGGCTGAGCAGGGATCCCAACACAGGACTTCATCCCAGGACCCTGGGATCACGACCTGTGCTGAAGGCAGACACTTAACTGACTGAGCCAGCCAGGCACTCCTACTATGAACAATTTCAAACACAGTCGGTTGGGTGTCTGCCTTCGGCTCAGGTCATAGTCCCAGAGTCCTGCGATCGAGCCCTCCATCAGGCTCCCTGCTCAGTGGGGAGTCTGCTTCTCCCTCTGCTCCTCACCCCACTCTTGTCCTCTCTCTCACTCAAATAAATAAAATAAATAAATAAAATAAAATGGATAAGGATTCTCTTTACAAACAAAACCATAATAATATCACTGTGCCCAAAATTTCAAAATAACTGACATCATTTTAACTATTTCTTTTCAAGGAAAGTTGTAAGATAGGCAACAGTAAAAAGTTTACTGAGAACTTACTATGTGCCAGGCACTGTGCAAAGGCTTTATCGACTATCTTTTTGCCTCACAGCAGCACTGGATGGTAGCTACTTTAGTGCCCATTTCATAACCAAGGAGACTGCCACTTAGACTTCCCCCGGTGGAGTGGTTAAGCCTATGCCCCTGGTGCTCTGCTGCTTAGTGACTGGATGACTTTGAGACAAAGTCACTTCACGTCTCTCCTTGTCTCCTTTTCCTCCCTGTGAAATGAGGCAAAAACTATGCTCCTCTAGTGCTCCTCTATACTTACGACCATGTAGAAGACCCTAGGGAGGACTGCTATCTTCTGCACATGTTAGGTACAAGGGGGGAGATCTATATTTTAGTCCAAACTGCTCAAGTGAGACCCATGTAATGATTCAGTCTGTCCTCTGAGATCATGCCCAGTCTCTTTAGGGAAACATGATTTATCTCTGTTTCATTTCCCTCCTCTGTTTTTCCCCAAGATGGCCCCAGGCCACAGGGGGAAGAGAGGTGGCTTACTGTGCGGGAGAACCACATAACTCATGGTTTAAGGCAGGGCGCTCTTCAGAATGGAGAAGAGAGCAAGAAACAGCCACACAAGTGCAGCAGGCATAAACCGGCGCTGTTCCAGGCAAACCCCCACCCAACATGGGTCCCTTCTCAGGCCTGTCCTCTTCCCTGGCACCCAGCATGCAAAGGCAATGCCCTTGTCTTCGTGGGTGCTGCCCACTCTGGTGGCAGCATGGCCATCATCTGTAGCTGGCCATGGTTAGACCTCAGTCACCCTCCCTCCAGGGAGGACTTGGGCCCCGTTACTACTGAGGGCACTGTGGGCCCCTGAGACCTCGCTCCATTTTCACTATGTTCCCTGCCATGAGGCCCACCCTATGGCCCTGAGGTATATGTTCACTCTAACAAGGCCCCTAGCTAGACTTTCAACCACTATCTGCCTACACATGATATACAAGTATACTTCAAAATGATCACCTCTAGGTTGGTATGGGAGCACCCTGCTTCTCCCAGAATCCTCACTAAAAAAAAATAACTGACAAGTATTAGAAACACATCCATTTGTTATAAGAAAAGGAAATCTGCTGACATGTGAAAATTCATGTGAAAAGGCAGTCCATTGGAGAACACAGAGTAATCTTACAGATTTCAGGAGGGACAGCAGAGCCACTTGGGAAGTAGAAGGTGATCAGGCATCGGCCCTCTCTAGCTCCCCCTGGCTCCGTGGCCTCTCACCTCACCTTCTCCTCACTCATCTACTTCTGTAAGCTTCTAAAAAGTGTTACAAACTGAGTGGTCTGGCTGGGGAATGAACAGGGGCAGGTGGGAGAGGTATGACATGGACCACTCTACTGCAGGCTGGTGTGGATGAGAGGCACTGGCCCAGGGACGGCTTGTGAAGATTGTATTTGAGAACGATGATCTCGACAACTGTTTGCACTGTGGACTAGCTCTTTGAGGTCTTCATATTAGTGGTTTTTAACCCAGGTGAAAACAAGCTTCTATTCATAAGACATTCTTTAGCAATCTTTAGGCACCTAGCAGGATGTGTTTACTTTTGTCCTGCAACAAAGCACATAGGCAGATGCCCTTTATAAAGCACTCTCCTTGCCTCTCTCTGCTGGGGGATTCAGTTCCTACTTCGCAGAAGGGGGTCACACAACCAGTTGAAAAGGCAGTCTGCTGTCCTTTAGCTGCTTTCAGAAAGATGTGTCAAACATGTGTTTTGTTTGGGGATGCTTTAAATTCATTTCATGGAGGGGATATCATGACATAATTCCATGAAGAATAGCTGGGAGCAAACAGCTATTGGAGTATGTTTTTACCAAAGAATAATATAAGCTGTGAGGAAAGATTAAGGTCTGTCACACCAGAAAGTCAGCTAATACTACCAATTTAGAACGGCTTTTCAAAATAATTTCCTCCGTGCTCATAAAAACCTTTAAAGTAGTATTTACACAAACCCAAAACTAATTGCATTAGTGTGACTTTGCTCATTCTCTTAGAAAATTATTAAACAAATTAGGCTGTGATTTACAATTTTGTACACAATTATGATTTGAACAGGTGCCTTTTGAGGTTATGGGCCAGCTCAAATAGGATGACTAAATTCCTACTGTTCCTTTGCAAAAAAGGAAACCACTTTACACTTTGTGTTTGCTTGGTTTTCTCTCAGATTTCAGAAAAATCCCACTTTTAATGTAGTAAGAGTTTAAATGTATTTCTCTACAAATTATTATTTACGAGCATTCTGTGATGAATGAAGGCTGTTCCCTTTCATTCCATACATTCTCAGAGTTCCTCTGCAGATAATACTGTTTGTTATACTCATGTGGCCTGCCTTTCACGTGACCTGTATAAAAGTCCGGGGGAGGGCGCCTGGGTGGCTCAGTGGGTTAAAGCCTCTGCTTTCGGCCCAGGTCATGATCTCAGGGTCCTGGGATCGAGGCCCGCATCGGGCTCTCTGCTTGGCAGGGAGCCTGCTTCCCCCTCTCTCTCTCTGCCTGCCTCTCTGCCTCCTTGTGATCTCTCTCCCGCTGTGAAATAAATAAATAAAATCTTAAAAAAAAAAAAAAAAGTCCGGGGGAGGGGGGGAGTCGGGGAGGAGACTGTGGCTTGGTAGAAATTAACCTCTACAGAAACGATATTTCTCTGAGGTGCTCCAAATCATGGATTTCAGATCAAGAAATAGCAGAGATGTGCTTTATATAGAATTTATTTCCCAGCACATTCATGCCTGTGAATATGGTGTGCCCAATCAATTTCAACTACAGCATGAACCAGACACTCCATAGGTGAATCTAGACCAATTAAAATTTTAACATATGATAGCAATTTGGAATCTTTCCAAAGAGACTGTTTTGCTCCCGTAGAGTTTGAAAGTCTCCATGGCTTGTTGGTTTAGAGCCCAGTGATTTTCGAAAGTCTCTTCCAGGTGCAAATGAAACATGCAGTTGTCTATTCTCTGTAATGCTCTGTCCCTGCAGATACTAACTACATTGTATATTCTTGACCACACGCATTATACTCATTAGCTTTATTTAAAAATACATCTATTGCTTGAAGACACCTGGTACATCCACAGAAAGTGAATAATTGCAAGGACTGAATGAAATTAAGCACCCCAGATCAGAGATTGTTTTGCGCAAGGATAAGGCACAGCTGGTGCCCTTTTAGAAGGTGAAATAAGACTAATTGGATAATCTAGAAACCAATTACACTGAAGCAGGCAGAAGAAGTCATGGTTTAGCTGAAAGAGACAGATTCTATGGCAGAGGGAGAAAAAGCTTTTTGTGCATAAAATGTGACATGAGGAATTGGAATCCTGTTTGATATGAACTTTAAGGTTTCTTTTCCCTGTAATGGTGTAAGACATTAGTGGTCGGATGCTGAACCTGAGTTAGAGGGAGACTGGACTTTTCAGGTATAAGAGAGCATATACACGGGTCTGGCTCTCTCATCAGTGAAAGCTACAAAAGGATGTTTTTTGTTATTCCAGTTGCAATTAAACATTCTTTGAAAATAAAATGAACTTCAGACCTAATTCTACTCCATAGACTATGTGGCTATATGCTCAACCCAAATGAAAACCTTAATTTTGTTGCTAGTAAAAGAGTCATGTGCAGAGGTAACTGTCTTTTGCACATTTAGCACATTAGGAAGGCATACACTGTGAATAAATCTAAGAGTGTTGTTGTATTAGCACGTACATACTCAGAGTGCATCTATAAGAGGGCTGGTCAAAGTAAGCACACCAGCTGTCACCTGTCAAAGAAGAAATTAACTGGTCCTTTAGGTGGAGGGTATAAAATTGACCCCATGGCCTTATGTTTATAGTCCTCTAACAAACTGGTCTCAACAGCTTTGGACCAAGGCAAAGTAATGTTTGCATTTCATTGCATCTAATATTTGATATAGTAAATAGCAGAGACCACTGGTCAACCAGAGGGTCAAGGTGTTCCATTATATTTCCAAGATCTGTTCCAGTGCCTGGCACTGACTGGAGCAAAGTAAATATGCAAATATGACATAATCATCAATGACATAGTAAGACCTCAAGTTGGCCCTAACAAGTTGAGCCTAATAACAGTAGGCTCTTCTCTTGGTTATTTCCAGTCTCTGTGGAAATGAGTGGGCCTCTTGGGAACTTTCTTGGGTGGCTGCTGCAGGACCTGCATGAAAAATGGCAGGAGCCAGGCTCTCACCTTCCACAGGCCACTGAGAAGGACCCGCCCCCACTGCAGGAGGCACAGGATGTGAGCACTCAGGGTAAAGCAAACCCGACGACACAGCATATAGCTCCTGAGACCTTCTGCCCGAGGTCCCAAGACACCTACCACTTCTCTAGAAACAACCAGAGAAGAAGGGCTGAACTCAAGAAAGCTTCCTTGGAGAACCTTCCATACCTTGGTTGTTTCATCTCTCCTCCTGCTGGTTCTTCATCATAGTTACCATTCAGCTTTCCCTGTTTAGCAGATTCTCCTGGTACTACATGAACCTAGCTGCTGCCAATCTGCTTCTTACCCACACAGTTGGCCTCCTATCATTGCCAGGTCATGAAGGAGTCTCTCCACATGCTCTTCCCCTTGGCTTCTGGCCTGAGAGGTGCTGATGTAATGTCAAGTGTCCCCTACTGGATGGGTTTTTTAAACAGCCAGCCCTGAATAAGGAAATTCAGCTGAAAAGATGAAAAGCGCAAACATTAGCCTCCATTCCTTATTTATTTTTTATTTTTTTAAAAGATTTTATTTATTTGACAGAGAGACACAGCAAGAGAGGGACACACAGGCATGGGGAGTGGGAAAGGAAGAAGCGGGCTTCCCCCTAAGCAGGGAGCCCAAAGTGGGGCTTGATCCCAGGACCCTGAGATCATGACCTGAGCCGAAGGCAGAGGCTTTAACCCACTGAGCCACCCAGGCACCCTTTCCTTTCCTTTTTAAGTCTGAATAACATTCCGAAGTATGTAAATACAAATACTACATCTTGTTTATCCACTCATCCATTGATAGACACTTGGGTTGCTTCTACCTTTTGGCTATTGTGAATAATACTGCTATGAATAGGCGGTACAAATTACAAATATCTGTTTGAGTCTCTGCTTTCAGTTCTTTTGAGTACTGAAGGGATTCGGAACAAGTCTCCCCAAAATGTGCCACTTAGGCACTGTGGACTATTTTAAGCTACAGGCAATTGAGACCCTGTGGGCTCAAAAGAAACTTTGCTCCTCCCTTAATTACCTAGAAGAATCTGAATTGGGGCTCTTTCCCAAAATAAAATTACTACCAGAGATAAATTTTATCTGAGTGACCCATCCGAATGGCAGGGCAAATTCTTATTACCAAACATTTGCCATTTCTTATTGTCCTGTGAATTGCCCTATTCTCCTTTGAACCCCCAGGCTTCTATCCCATTCCTCAGCTCTGGATGGCATATATACCACATTTTACCTTTCTGTCTTTACACCTCTTGTGTATGTGGGGTTCCCATCCATACAAAATTAAATCTGTTTTTCCCCTGTTAATTGTCTGATATAAATTTAATTCTAAGGCCAGCCATAAGAATCTTTGAGGGGTAAAGCAAAATTTTTCCTCCCCAATAGTACATACCCAAGAAGTGGAACTGATGGATCATATGTTAATTCTATTTTTAATTTTTGGAGAAACCGCCTGTATTTAGAGCAGCTGCACCATTTTACATTCCTGCCAGCCATGAACGAGGTTCTAGTTTCTTCACATTTTCACCAACAGTTGTTATTTTCTTGTTTTTATTTCTTATTTTTAATAATAGCAACCCCAATGAGTGAGGAGCAGTATTTCATTGTGATTTGGATTTGCATTTCACTAATGGTCAATGATGTTTAGCATCTTTCCATGTGCTCATTAGCCATTTGTATATCTTCTTTTGGAGACGATATTCAAGTCCTTTGCCCATTTTCTAATTGGAATGTTTTGTTGTTGCTGTTGAGTTGTCAACAAGTGTCAAGTGGCTTTTTAACCTAGAGGAAGAGATCTTTATGAGAGGACTTTGAAGCAGTCAGAGGCCAAAGTAGCAGTTGCATGACTGAGCTCTTCATGCCACACTCCCTGCATTTATTAGCTCACTTGATATTTACAACAACCACACAATTCCTAGTAAGCGAAGTAAGGTTGGGAGACAGCAAGCAGTTTGACATCACAGATCAGTGATGTGAACATATAGCTCCTGAGGGTAAGGATGGCCTGGTCCTAGCTGCACATTTGGGGAGTCACTCCAGGGCAGCAGTTCTCAACACCAGCCGCTACTGGATAATCTGGGGTCCGCCTCTCCAAAATCCTGATGCCCTCAAAACGCCCAGGACCAGTGGTTCTCAGTCCTCAGTACCAGCCTCTCTACACTCCTGGGGAGCTTGTAAAAGCTGGATTGCCTGGGCTGCTCCCACTCCAGACAAAGTACATCAGAACCTCTGGGGTTGGCTCTTGGGCGTCAGTATTTTTGAAAACTGCTCAGGTAATTCCAAAGTGCAAGTAGGGTTGAGGACCACTGCTAGTCATCACCGCCGTGACGTGATTTGAAACTTACACGTTGGTTTTCGTTCGTTGCTTCCTCGTTTGTTTGGATGGCTTGGTAGCAAGGCAGGAAGAGCGCCTTCTGTACTTGCCTGTCTTTCGATCTTTTGATCTAGGGGCGGCGACCCCGTCTCCCCTAGCCTCGCCCCCCCCACAACCCTCACCGCAGGGCTGGGGGCGCGACCCAGCAGCGTCCCCCGAGCAGCGTCCCAGCCGAGGCTCGGCCGGGCTGGCTCAGCTGCGGCCCCCGCGCCCCTCCGCTCCACCCGCGTGCGGCGCGCGCCCAGCTCTAACGTAAACACCCGGCAGCGGCGGCAGCCCGATGGGTGCAGCGCAGCCGCCCGCTCCCTGTCTCGGTGCGGCGGGCCCTGGTTGGAGCCATGGCTGAGGAGGTGCCGGCCTCCCCGTCGGGCGGCGCGGGCGCCCGGGGCCTGCACAGCAGCATCATCCAGTGGTGAGCGGCCCGGGGCGCCTTCCTACCGGGCCGGGTTTCGCGGTCAAGGCTGGGAGGCGCTCTGGCCTGATAGAACGGAAAAGGTGGGGCAGGGAAAGGGGGAAACGTCACTCCTTCTGCGGCTGTCCCCAGGACATCGGGCCAGTGGCCAGTGCCCAGTGCGAGGAGCGACCACCGGTGCTATGGGAGCCCTGATAAATAGGGCTGGAAGGACAGCCGTTCACACCCAGAACCAGTGCCTTTTGATGCTAGCTCGCCGGAGCAGCGGATAGGGCTGGACACACACACACACACACACACACACACACACACACACACACGCACTGTAAAGGCCTCCTGGTGTGGGTTTTCCATGTGGGGGCTTCCCTGTTGGTCACACTGACGAGGGAAGCAATCCAGACTGCCCCCACACTGGGGGGCCTGTTGATTGGACTGGCTCTTACGTATACATCTGAAGGCACGTGGGCGTTGACCAGGAGAGGAAATGTTTCCCCTTGGTTTGAGATCCAGAATGGGATGTTTTCTAACTTAAAGCAAAGCAATTTTTAGCTTTAACAATGCATTCCACATTGTTTGTGAAATTCACTTCTGGCTATTTAAAAAGGGGCAGAAAAACTGGAAAGAAAAATATCATTAGCCCCTGGGACTGATGAACTCATGGGTTTGTAGCTTTTCATAAATAGGAAAATAATTGAAACCAGTCCTAAAATCTAAAACCTAAGTTTTATAAGGTGAACAAATAGCAGATATCTGATTACTTTTTAAAAAAGTTTTATGAATATTTCTCAGGAAAGACTTTCTGAAAAAGTTACGTGAGCAAAATAGAAAAATGAAGGGTGTGTTTGTGATTATAACATGAAAAGGCCTAAAGTTTTACCCTTTTCTTCCAAGAGAAAATTTTTGATATATTTTATCTTGGATAAGAGGGAAAAAAATCAAAAGAATACATATTAGAGCACACACCAAGTTTTCAGAATACTACACTGCAGTGCGCTCTTTCTTGTACACTCACTGACTCAGACCCCTTAGCAGAGTGGCTCCTTCTTAAAAGAAACACCTATGAGGATGACTTTGTCAAACATTCCAGGTCACCATTTAGTGAATTAGAGTTTCTGGGCTTTGTGTTATATTCCAGAGACTTGAAAGAATGAGTAGAGATTCAAACATACCTGGACAGCCTCCTAAGGTTGTCTGTGAAGTGACATAATGCAGGTTGCCCTAAATCACTTAGGATGGTATAGACCATTTTAGCAGTGAGCTGAACTAATTCAAGTCCTATGCCATGAATTCCTACCCACCCCTACAGGCCTCTAAAATGCAGAGGTCATGCTCTTCAAGTTTGGGAAGGAGGTGGAGCAATGGAGGTGAAGAGGCATAGCTTCCTGTGGAGGATTGCTCTTTAGGTATTCAGTCTATGAGGTAGAATGTTTAACAGATCATTGGTACTGGTGGTTTTAACACTGGCATTAAAAATACAGCCTCAACCACTTCACACCCATTAGGATGGTCATTATCAAACAAACAAAAATAGAAAATAACAAGTGTCAAAAATGTGGAGAAATTGGAGCCCTTGTGCACCGTTGGTGGAAATGTAAAATGGTACAACCATTATGGAAAACAATATGGTTGTGCCTCAAAAAATTGAAATAGAACTCCCATATGATCCAGCAATTCCACTTCAGGGTATGTACCCCCAAAGAATTGACAGCAGGGACTCAAGCAGATTTTTGCACACCCATATGTATAGCGGCATTATATACAATAGCCAAAAGGTTGAAACAATTCAAGTGTCCATCAACAGATGAAAGGATAAACAAAATGTGATATGTACTACAGTGAACTATTACTCAGGCTTAAAAAGGGAAGGAAATTCTGATACATACGAAATATGGATGAAATTTGAAGACATTACCCTAAATGACATAAGCCAGGCACAAAAGGACAAATACTGTATGATTGTGCTTGTGTGATGTACATAAAATAGTCCCATTCATAGAGGCAGAAGGTAGCATGGTGGGTTCCAGGTATTTGGGGAGAGAGAAGGAGGAGTTAGCATTTAAGGGGTATAGGATTTCAGTTTTGCAAAATCAAAAGAGTTCTTTGGATGGTGGTGATGGTTGCACAACAATGTGAAGGTGCTTAATGTCACTGAACTATACATTTTAAAATGGTAAATTTTGTCATATTTATTTTATCACAATTAAAAAATAAATATATATTTTAAAAGCCACACACACACAGTAGAGCCATTCAGTTTGTAATCCAGAGCCTTGGCTTCCTGGAAGGTGTTAGAAGATGTCCAAGGAGACCAGTTTCCTAGAAGAGTGACAGCGGCTACTAGTGGGCAAGGTGTCCAAACACTCCTTCTGAGTGGAAGAGGGGGCTGATTATTGTCACATGGAAGAAACATTCCACTTGTAGCATTGCTTCATTGCTTCATTTTCCAGTCACTAGTTAGGTCCTCAGCATTCCCTAGAGACGTCAGTGCCACTGTCCTAAACATGATAAATTCTCCAAAGAGAAAGGTCCTGCAAGGAGCAGGAGAGTCTCCAGGAACAGAAATAATAGACATTTTCTGTTTCGTAGACAGGAAGGACTGTAGGCATGGAGAGAGAGGTGGTCAGACCTCGGGGGAGCACAAAGGGGTGAAAAGAAGTGACTTGCACTTCCCCTGCTGGGGAGTACAAACAGAACAGGTCTGATCTGGTGGGATCCCTGGCTTCAGACCTCAGATGAAACTACTACCCATCCTCTAATCCCTATGCGTGCTGAGCCTGGCCATAGTCTAAAATAACTGTCTCCCACATATGATACAGATTTTTCAAATTTCTGCAAACTGTTGAAATGAATGAAATGCAAATTTATTTTGAAAGATACAGAGTTCATAGAAGTTTTTGATCAGGCTGAATCAGGATACTGTAATTTCAGCATGTGTGATTCCCAGCGTTACATTTTTCTTTACCATGGAAAGTAGTGCTCAGAAAATGTGAGAATTGCATGGCTAGGTATGTGCTCTCTGATGTTGGCTACTATCAGATTGTCCATCACTCAAAACAAGGAGAACATCATGAATGTTTTTACGATCTTAGCAATCAACTTCATCTGATGGTGAGACCTGGTAAATGGTGTTCTTAGGCAGCTAAGCAAGGAATTCTATGATCTGATTCATCCCACACCTTTATAATCGTGGGTCACCAAAACACATTTTGGTGGCACAGTGTAAAATCCTTAACCAATCTCACCTGACAGTAGTTCTGCCCAGCCTTCCAGCCTACACAGTCCCCCGCCCCCATCAGCCTCTCCTTGGACCCACATGTAATTGAAAGTCAGACTCATTTACCACAGGTGTTTCTGGGAGGCCAGTCTGCCAACAGGGACGTCTTTCTTGCTTCCTCTGAATATTTTAGAGGTAGACACTAAAATGACACCAATAAGAGCTTCCATGTGCCAAGAAGTGTACTAGGCACATCATGTGCTTTTTATCTAGTCACAAAAGCTCTAGGAGGTATCTCAGAGCCAGAATACAAGCCTGTCTGTGCAGTGCAAAGCCCGGGGTAATACTTGTGATCATAATTTCGAGGGGCACCTGGGTGGCTCTGTTAGTAGACCATGCAACTCTTGATCTTGGGGTTGTGAGTTTGAGCCCCACATTGGGTGTAGAGATTACTTAAAAAGAAATCATTTTCTTAAAAAAAAAAATTCATAGGGGTGCTTGGGTGTCTCATTCGGTTAAGCATATGACTCTTGATCTTGGCTCAGGTCATGATCTCAGGGTCTTTAGATCTAGCCCCGAGTCAGGCTCAGTGCTCAGCAGGAGTCTGCTTGAGATTCTCTCCCTCTTCCTCTGCCCTTCCACTCCCCACTCACGCATGCTTTCCCTCTCTCTAAAATAAGTAAATAAATCTTGTTTAAAACTCATAATTTCCTATGCACGTGGAGACTAAGTTGCTGAAGCAACTACTATTTGAGCTAAAGTGAAGGCACAACCCCAAACAGATCCTCTTACTGGACAGACTAAAACCTTCTTTCAAACCTTCCATTTTTCCCAGTTAATGTATGCTGGCTGCCCACCACAGGCCAGTCTCTGAGATCTGCCTGGGGATTTTGGAGAAACCACCAAAGGCGTGACCAGAAATGGGATCAAAGCAGCAAAGTGGCAAGTGGCAGTTCAAGGCTTCAGACCAGAAGGCAGTTCTGGGTTTAGGTGTGCGACAGAGAAAAGACTTGTCACAGACCTTTACTGTCATTCTCACCAATAGTATTATTTGGCCTTACTTGTGCACCCAGATAATAGGCAGACTTGGTAATGTCATTCTGAAAGAGAAAGACACAGTTCATAAAGGCCTAGAACAAATTAATTTCTGTGACAAGGAAGAAGGGTTTACAAAAATTTAAACAGTTTATTTTGAGGAGTATTTCACCTGTTTCTTTTTTAAGGCGACCATTCCACGACTAAATCAGTAGTAGCTATAAATAAACCACAGTGAGTTTGAACTTAACATCTATCACATTTTGCGGCAGCTCTCTAAGTGTAGCTATCTTTTGTGATACTTCAAGCGCAGGCTTTTCATCTATCAATGAGTGGTTTCTTAACAAAAGAAATAAAAAAACCACCTAGTTGTATGAATTTGCCACTCTTCTCCCCACCAAGAAACACCATCCTGTATTCAACATTGATCCAAATAATTGGTGCCATAGTAGCTATGTTTAAACAATGGTAAAATATGTCAAGCGGCACATTCTCACAAAGATGTCAAGGGGACCCTTGGAAAATCCCCTCCCTGGGCAGGTACTATGTTGGATAGTGTCTCCCCAAAATACATATCTTTCTGGAAGCTCAGAATGTGACCTTATTTGGAATTAGTGTGTTTGCAGATGTAATTAATTAAGAAGAGATTAAAAAAAGAAGAGATCATACTGGATTCAGCTGGGCCCTAAATCCAATCATTGGTGTCCTCCTAAGGCAAGAGGACGCTCAGAGAAGCCCAGGTGAAGATGTGAGTGTGACACATCTACAAGCCAAGGATGTCCAGGGACCACCAGAAGCCAGGAGAAGAGCATACAACACTTTCTCCCTCAGGGCCTCTGGAAGGAACTAGCTCTACCAACACCTTGATTTTGGACTCTCAGCCTCCAGAACTGTGAGACGAGCAATTTCTGTTGTTTTAAGCTGCCTGGCCTGTGGTAATTTGTATACCGCACCATACAGGGCCAAAGATTCACCCGCCTCCCATGTGTTGGTTTTTCCTTTTACTAGGAAGCCAGTGGGGCTGACAATTATGTCTTTAGCTCTGAGGGAAAGTAAATTTGTGCCTCAGCATCCCTCATCCCAGAAAATAAGCTGTTTATTATCAATGAGAAAGGAGAAGATGTATTGGTAAATTTCCTGCTAAAAAATTCTTTTGTGTTTAAAAATTATATTGGCTTGCTTTGTGTATTTCTCTAAAAGAATAAGAACCCTGAGAGTCTCTCCTCAACCACTAAAGGGAGGATTGGGATCAGCTATGACTGCGGACCATACTTTCTGACATCAGTCTCCCCCACTTCGTGCCCCACGCACATACCAGTTGCAGGAACAGGGACACGGCTGTCCCCACAGGGCTGCTGTGGGCTGTGAGCCACAGGCAGAACCCCCATTGTCAAGGGACTGCCACCTCCCCCCAAGCATGGGAGCACTTGAGCAGTTGAAGATGCCACCCCAAGCAGAGGCCTAGGATGCTGCAGATCACATATAAATGCCACTCAGCTGGAGAGTGAAAGTATATTGCCTGTCTCTTGGTGTCTTGCATTTTACACCTTCTCTCAATTTAAAGAATAAAAATATCGTGATCTGCACTAACTGACTCAGATTAAAAAATTGTGCAAACCGGGGCACCTGGGTGGCTCAATGGGTTAAGCCTCTGCCTTCAGTTTAGGTCATGATCTCAGGGTCCTGGGATTGAGCCCCTCATCGGGCTCTCTGCTCAGCAGGGAGGCTGCCTCTCCCTCTGCCTGCTGCTCTGCCTGCTTGTGATCTCTCTCTATCAAATAAATAAAATCTTCTTTAAAAAATTGTGCAAACAACTGGAGGAGGGACGCAAAGTCCTGCACATAGGCCCTGGGTCACGTGCACACAGGGACCAGCAAGCCTGCAGGGGTGATATAGCGAGTAAATAATCACTTTATAGCTATAGAGATCTTGGCTGCAACCTTTACAATAGGACGTAAAACAGGGTCTGCTGAGCCAATAATTTAGGCTTCATTTTAATATGCCTACATGCCAAAAAAGCAGACCAACAACAAACAAAACAACACAAGTAAAAACCCACCATGTTGATTATCTAAAGACCCATAATCAGAATGCAAACTGGTGCAGCCACTGTGGAAAACAGGATGGGGATTCTTCAAAAAGTTAAAAACAGAACTACCCCATGATCTAGTAAGCACACTACTGGGTATTTACCCAAAAAATACAAAAACATTAATTCAAAGGGATACATGCACTCCTGTTTATTGCAGCATTATTTACAATAGCCAAACTATGCAAGCAGCCCATGTATCCATCAAGAGATGAAAGGATAAAGAATATGTGGTATATATACAAATGAAATATTATTCAGCCATAAAAAAGAATGAAATCCTGCCATTTGCAACAACACAGATGGAGCTAGAGGGTATAAAACTAAGTAAAATAAGTCAGTCAGAGAAAGATAAATACCGTATGATTTTACTCTTATGTGGAATTTAAGAAACAAATGAGTAAAAGGAAAAATAAAGAGACAAACCAAGAAACAGACTCTTTTTTTTAAAAGATTTTATTTATTTATTTGACAGAGAGAGAGAGAGAGAGATCACAAGTAGGCAGAGAGGCAGGCAGAGAGAGAGGAGGAAGCAGGCTCCCCGCCGAGCAGAGAGCCGAATGTGGGGCTGGATCCCAGGACCCTGAGACCATGACCTGAGCTGAAGGCAGAGGATTAACCCACTGAGCCACCAGGTGCCCCAAGAAACAGACTCTTAACTATAGAGAATAAACTGATGTTTCCCAGAGGGGAGGAGGTAGAGGGATGAATTAGGTGATGGGGATGAAGAGTACACTTATCTTGATGAATGCTGAGTAATATATAGGATTGTTGTATCACTATATGGTACACCTGAAACTTATTGTAACAGTGTATGTTCATGATGCTGGAATTAAAATTAAAGATTGAATTTTAAAAAACAAAGACCCACAATCAATATACTTAACTCTGGGCTGAGAACAAAAAGGTACATTGTTGATGCTGTTTGGTGAGCCTTTCCATTCAATAACTTAAACAAGTTTCATTTCCTTGGATCCCACACCTGTGCCTGACTGTTGACCCTTATCAAAATGTTCCACACTAGAGAAACTGATGCCAATTTCCTCTGCCTTGTCTTCCTCTCCCCTCAGGTTGGTTGACAATTTCTGTATCGTGAAGGGTACAGTGTGCCTCGCTGCCTGATGTATGACATTTATGTGGAGACCTGCGGTCAAAATGCTCAGGACCAAGTCAACCCAGCCACATTTGGGAAGGTAGGTTGTAAAGATAAAAATACAGTACTTGATGAGTAAAAAAAGTATGCAAGTGAATTGATGAGGAAATATTAAAATTGATTTGGGTCTAATGGGTTTTCAGTGGGAAAAATTGGCTTCACTCTGTGAAGCCAATCAGATGGTTAATATACTCCCTCATCTTCCTTGAAAAGCCGTTCTGTCCTTTGTCCACGCTTCATGATGAGGGGCCAGGAAAAGTAAGGAATGGGTGGTGCCTATGAAAGTACAACTGTGGCAGCTACAAATATTACAAAAACTCAGCCAGGTTTGCTGGGCCATTATTCCCTGCATAGAAATGCCAAGATTTGGGGTGCCTGGGTGGTACAGTTGATTAAGTCTGACTCTGGATTTTGCCACAGGTCATGGTCTCAGGGTAATGAGATGGAGCCCCATGTTAGGCTCCGTGCTCAGTGGGGAGTCTGCTCCGAATTTTCTCTCCCTGTCCCTCTGCTCCTCCCACTCATGCACACTCTCTCTCCACAATAAATAAATAGGTCTTTAAAAAAAAAGGAAAGAAAGAAAGAAATGCAACAGTTAGCACCACACAAACTCCAAGAGCCACTTGTGGTGTCAGACAGCTGGTGCTTCCTACAATTTGGTTGTACTTAGAGAATTCATGGCTCTCAAGTATCTCTTCTGGAGATTAAGAGCTCTGTCAGGAACTTTGTGTAGACCATATAAGATACAGCAAACACTTATTAGCACAAGAATAGTCTGGTGAGACCCTCTACATACAACAAATATTTATTGAGCAGCTACTCTGTGCCAGGCACTGTTTTAGATGCTGGGAATACAATAATGAGCAAGACAGAGAAAAATTCCTGCCCTTACTAAATTTATTATAGTTGGAAGAGACAGATAAATAAGATAAAATATATAGTATAAGAGATAGTATAAATGGTAAAGGGCCTAATAGAACAGAAGGAGATAAAGGGTGTGTGTGTGTGTGTGTGTGTGTGTGTGTGTGTGTGTGTGTGTGTGTAAGAGTTGTAATTTTAGGGAAGGCAAACAGGGAAGGTCTCCCTCAGTAACATTTGAGTCCAGACTTTGAAGAAATAATGCAGTGAGTATGTGAATTTGAACAAAGAGCAATGCAGGCAGAGCCAGTGCAAAAGCCCCGAGGGGAAAAAGGAGCTTAAGCAGCAAGGAGGCTGCAACACTTGGAGGGAGGAGTACAGGAAGAGGACGAGGATGGTTCTCAGGACCTTGAGGTCAGATCAAGGAGGCAAGAGGAGCCAGGTGTGCAGAGAGTGGGCAGGGATATTGAGGTCAAATTCTGGGTATTTTTGGGAAACAGAGCCAATGGGATTTGTTGATGGAAATAATGGAATCACAGGAATTAACCATTATTAAAGTTACAGCAATAATAATATCCAATCATAGAGTTGTATTTCTTTTCAAGGCACTTTCCCATCTGGTTTTTAGGAATACACAGACACCATCTCGAAACAAGTTAAAAGAAGAATTTTTTTAAAGGAAAAGGGATATCTCATTAAATCTTATTATAAAAAGTTTAGGCTTAAACTTTTAACATAGAGTCTAGTCCATTGCTGCTTAACAGAAATGTAATGGGGCCCACAGATATAATTTAAAATATCTGGGTATCCTTATTTTTGAAGAGTTTTAAAAGGTGAAATTTTTTATTATTTTGAAATTTAGGCCACCTGGGTGGCTCAGTGGGTTAAGCCTCTGCCTTTGGCTCAGGTCATGATCTCAGGGTCCTGGGATTGAGTCCTGCATCGGTCTCTCTGCTCAGCAGGAAGCCTGCTTTCCCCTCTCTCTCTGCCTGCCTCTCTGCCTACTTGTGATCTCTCTCTGTGTGTCAAATAAATAAACAAA
Organism: Ailurus styani; assembly: GCA_002007465.1. Taxonomy (NCBI): domain Eukaryota; kingdom Metazoa; phylum Chordata; class Mammalia; order Carnivora; family Ailuridae; genus Ailurus; species Ailurus styani. The sequence continues at coordinate 102,617 of LNAC01000546.1, forward strand.
ATCTTTAAAAAAAAGAAAGAAAGAAATTTAATCCAAAATATTCAAAATGTTATTTCAACATAGAATCAATATTATAAAATCATTGAGTTACTTTTTCATTCTTCATGCCAAATCTTAAAAATCTGGTGTGTAGTTTACATGTACAGCCCATCTCAGTTTGGACTAGCCACATTTCAAGTGTGCAGTAACCACATGTGGCTGGTGGTTCCCATCTCTTAGACAGCTCACCAACAGATTCTAAGTGACCAGGCATCTCCTTTCTTTCTCTCTGGTGTATCCTTAAACCACTGCGACTCTGGTTCTCTCTACTGGCCTGCTCCATGCCCCTTCCCAGAAGCCAACTTCCTTCACTGACTTCCTGATTTCTCATTATGGCTGCTTGGATGGTGCCTCCCATGTTGCTATACCTGACCTTCTGCCCCAGTGCCCAATACTGTAACAGTCTGTGGGCAAGAGAGGAAAGACATGTGGGTGGGGAGGAAACAGTTGGCATCTTTAATGCTTTGTCTTATGTCAGAGCCATTGCCTGAAGCAGGTAGCATTAGAACTCAAGAAAAAAACCAGCAGTGATGAAGGCTGAGGATCGCACAACTAGTTGCAATCCTTGAGTGGTATTTTGGGGAAACATTTTTTCCTCTACCCTTTCAGGTTCTTTTGTTTGGTCTAAGATTTAAATTGACAAGAAACAAATTAATGGGAGAAAATCAAATTTAATTATGTATGTGTGGGGGCTTATGATGGCCCACCTGGCAGTCAGGCAATTGAGGATTGTATGCTATCCAGACCCGAAAAGAAGAGGGTAGGAAAGTGGGACTTCAAAAGGGAAGGAATGCAATTCATAGGAAGATGAAAAATAGTAAATGTTTGGTAAACGAAGCTTAACTGGGCCATGCAGAAACAATGAGAGGAATTTTAACAAACAGATTTTACTTAAATCCTCCCTGTCTTCCACGCCTCATTCATATTATACTGTAGTTATGATACCTTCCTTAGAGGATAGCAGGTCCTCTAAATTCTTTTAGGCAATTAGGGGAAAGGTCAAAGGTTCTTCCTGACCCGTCTCTTTCTTAAAAATAATCAGCCACGTATTGCATGGAGCACTGCGTGTGGTGCATAAACAATGAATCTTGGATCACTAAATAAGTAAAATAAAATAAAAATAATTCTCAAGACAAAAAATAATAATAATCAGCCTAGGGGCACCTGGGTGGCTCAGTCATTAAGCGGCTACCTTTGGCTCAGGTCACAGTCCTTTTTTTTTTTTTTTTAAGATTTTATTTATTTATTTGACACACAGAGAGAGATTACAAGTAGGCAGAGAGGCAGGCAGAGAGACAGGGAGAGGAGGAAGCAGGCTCCCTGCTGAGCAGAGAGCCCGATGCGGGCCTTGATCCCAGGACTCCGAGATCATGACCTGAGCTGAAAGCAGAGGCTTTAACCCACTGAGCCACCCAGGCGCCCTCAGGTCATAGTCCTTAAGTGGCTGCCTTTGGCTCAGGTCATGATCCCAGGGTCCTGGGATTGAGCCCTGAACTGGGGCTCAGCAGGAAGCCTGCTTCTCCCTCTCCCACCTCCTCTGCTTGTGTTCCCTCTCTCGCTGTCTCTCACTGTCAAATAAATAAAATTTTAATTTTTTTAATCAGCCTAAAATAATCCACATGCCAAAGAGATACATTTTTGGATGGCAAATTTTGCGCCTTTACAGTGTCCAATCTGGCCTCCGGAACTGTGGATCGGACCTCTTTCCACTTGTCATTCCCTCGAAAATATCCTTGAATTCAAAGAGACCTTGGAAAGTCACCTGGTCCACCTCCATGCCCAGTGCAAGCTCCCTTTGAAAGTACCTCGGGCTGGAACTTTTATGAGAATAAAATGCCCTCTCTGGGCAGACAGTCATGGCACATAGAGCTGAGTGATGGGGCAGCACGCTTCTGTGCTCTTCCTCTGGACAAACATAGTCCTTCCCCAGGATCTTGCTTGGCAAGTAGAGCATAGGCTGATGAAAACTTGCTGGACTCCTCATCAGGAGTCCTCAATCTGCACAACCATACTGCTTTGGGTAGCCACCTGGCTTGGGCTGAAATGATACAGATAACAAGGAGCTTGCTGACTGGGCCACAATTATGCCAATTCAGTATCTTTCATCCCCCCTTCAGTCTTTCCTTTTTTTTTGTGCCTTCTCCCTCTTTTCGGTGGCCCTCAGATGGACAGAACTGAACTGAACTGGTTCATGACACACTGTCATCATGGGTTTACACATGGCCTAATTCCAACTAGGTATTTAGTTCTTTTGAACAGTGTGGTAAACATCTGTGAACCTACCACCCCAAATGAACCAGCACACCAGTTGCCCCATATCCCATCTCCCTGCCCTGGCCCACTGGTGGGAGCCATCAACCTGTTCATCATTACCTTGCTTTTTAAAAAAGAGTTTTAGTGCCTTTATGTGTGTTTTTTAACCTTTTAACCACCTTTACCCCTTTTGCTCACTCCCCTGCCCCTTGCCTCTGTCAACCACCAACCTGTTTTCTATGTCTGTGAGTTTGTTTTTGTTTTTTAGGTTCACATGTAAGTGAGATCATATGGTATTTAGCTTTTGTCTTATTTCATATATGTATTTCTAAAAAGCATATTTTAAATTTTTGTTGCTCAACTTTTTAAAAAGGGGTATGTTATTTGTCATCTTTGGGACTTTGTCCACTTAATATTCTATTAAGATTCATCTTAGATTCATTTGACCATTGTGTAATATTTCACAATTTACTCATCTGCTGTCCTACTGATGTGCATTTGGGTTATTTCCAGATTTTGCCATTGTGAATATTCATGTGTGTATTTCCTTCTGTGCACATGAAGATGTTCTCTTAGGCGTTTATGTCCAGGAATGAACCTTGCAGGCTTAGGGGGTGTGCGACTGTGATGTCTGGGGATGGGGCCAAACTGTTTTCCAAAGTGGCTGCTCCAGGTTACCCTCCCACAAGCAATTCTGTGGATTCCAATGTCATCTCCAAAACATTGACATTTTTAGATCCACTCCTATCACCAAAATCTTCATCCCTGAAACAGAGTCATTGGTGGAAGTCCACTTTTGGTAATAATAAAATACGTAGGAGAATCTTATAATATAGCAGCTGTTCAAATATTGGAAGTTTTTTACATCTCCTTGTCTTCCCTTCTCCACACTGAATACTCCTCAGCTCCCAAATTTTTACCTTCCTGCCCACTTGTTTCATTATGACTTCAATTTACTGATGTTCTTCTTAAAATGTAGGTGGCCCCAAGGGTACAACCCAGTGCTTTAAGAGTGCTCAGATGACAGGGCCTCTTACTTTTATGTGGGGTGAGGGGTACTATTGGCTTTTATCCTTCTATGTCACTCTGTTGGTTTCATTTTAAGCTTGTGATCAACAAAAACAACCTTAAGTATTTTTCACATGAGTTAAAATTAAGCTACTACAGGTAGCTAGCAGGTAACTATTTGAACCCAGGAGTGGCCACTCCCTTATTCCTATATTTTAGCTTCTTAGTTTCAATCTGCAGTTCTGTTTACCAGTATCTTCTTGAATCTTGTAGATCATCTGGTCTTCTCAGCCTCATGAAGCTCCCATATTTTAAATGCATATCTCTTATCCCTCATTCAATAAATGAAAACAACAGGAGTACATACAAGATGTTGATTATACCCTGTGCTCGCAAGGTGTCCCTGAGTAAGGTTTTCCAGCCAGCCAGGAATTCCCTCAGCTAGCTTATCAGTCAGCCCACACGTTGCCATTTCATCACGTGGCAGCCTGCGACACTTCCTCAAGGGGACACAGTCCTGGGTAGCCTGGCTCTACAGCGTTTTCTTTATCTACCTGCCCAGCAGCTTGATCAGATGGAAGTGGTGTGACTTGAGCGTGACATGTTTAGTCTCTGTAAGATCTCCATTTCCTTTTCTAAGAAATCAAAGCCTATTTTTCAAAATCTTTTCCAGAGTTTCGTATAAGTTGTGTCCCCTCTAGGGTAGTCTCATTGCAGAGCATTCCAAAGGAAAACTTAAAAAGAGACTCAAGTGGGGCACCTGGGTGGCTCAGTGGGTTAAAGCCTCTGCCTTTGGCTCAGGTCATGGTCTCAGGGTCCTGGGATTGAGGCCCGCATCGGGCTCCCTGCTCAGCGGGGAGCCTGCTTCCTCCTCTCTGTGCCTGCCTCTCTGCCTGCTTGTGATCTGATCTCTCTCTCTCTGTCAAATAAATAAATAAAATCTTTAAAAAGAGAGAGAGAGACCCAAGTGTGTAGCAATGGTGCATTTATTTAGCATTTTTCATCTTAATACTTGCCTTACAATCCATTCTTCAAGACAACTAACTTTCAGTTCTCTTTGGGGGTTTGCCTGAAGAACAGGCCCTTCAGTGGAGCCCCTGTTGGGAAGGGACCCTTACTGCCCAATTTGTGACTAATAGACTAGGGAGAGGAAGGGGAAAAGGATATGATCCCAAAGCATGTTTACAAGAGAAACAACAAAATACCCAATTCTCATTTCCTCCCTGTTCCCCTGGGAATGGAGTTGATTCCAGATTCCACATCAAGTTCCTGTGCAGATGTCGGAATATTTCTTGCTCTTTTTGGCAGCCCTGGGCATATGATGGGTAGTGCTCATTCTTGGTGCAAGTGATCTCTCACATGGATTAGGGAATTTCCATAACACTGACTACCTTTTTAAAAATAACATTTACTGATGTTTTTCTGATTATAAAAGTATTACAGTCCCTTCACAGAAAGTGTAAAAATTAGAGAAAACTATAAAAAGAGGAAGATAAATACTGGCTATAACCTCACTGTCCAGAGCTGTAGCCACACACATATAGTTTATTTGCACATTTGCACACACATGTGACCAGCAGCAGCTAAGGAACTAATCGCACAGTGACTTTGTCTTTGTTTCCCATGGTCTTCGAACCTGCTTATTGGGTAGTTCCTCCACTCCTGAATGAACATGTGAGCATGAAGTGTGACCTCTCTAGTCCTCAGGTGATAACAAAGCCCTGTTGTCACTCTCAGTTTACCACATGGTATCAGTCTGATGCTTAGAATGTACAGTTCCATATAATATCAAAACTGAATTGTGGGGTGCCTGGGTGGCTCAGTCGGTTAAGCACTGCCTTTGGCTCAGGTCATGATCCCAGGGTCCTGGGATCGAGTCCCACATTGGGCTCCCTGCTTGGCAGAGAGCCTGCTTCTCTCTCTTCCTCCACCTGTTGCTCTGCCTACTTGTGCTATCTCTCTGTCAAATAAAGAAATAAAACCTTTTAAAAAAACTGAATTGTGTTTAAAGTGGAATCTTTTTCTTATCTCCTCCACGATGATTTCTTGCCTGCAAAGAACTAGGCGTGCGGGCTTCTTCTTCCCTCCCTATCCCTCCTCCCCAAAACTTGCTGGGGAGTTTGACCCCTCTGGAAGCAGGGGAGGTAAAAATGGCTGGAAGGTTCCTACTGCTCAGCTTCATACTTTGGGGGTCAGGCAGACCTTCCTGGTCTGTTTGGTGGCTTCTGCAGAGCAGCCCTTGGGAATGTTCTAGTGTGCATTCCTTGTGTTGGTGAATGACTCTTTCTGTAACCTCACTGTCCATTCTGGGGGCCTTTTGCTGGGCAGAGTCTGGGCTCTCCCACATGTCAGCTTTTTCTCACACGTGGACAACTTCTGGCCATAGGAACTACCCAGCCATTCTCGGTCTAAACAGACTGTGGGTGTTGCTGAAACCAGGGTGGTAGCCGCTCTCCTCTGCCTGTCCATCAAGTGCACTGGCCAGCCTATCTACAACCTATCAGGAGTCCTATGCCATAGCCAGACACTAACAACAGGGGCCTCACAAAGAGTTCTTCAAGTGAATCTGTGAATCCTCTTCTGCTACACCGGAGTTGATTGAGCCACACTCGATCCCACACACTCTTCATAGGTAAGAACGTTGTCTTGCCACAAGAAATCCCCTTAGATCTCTTCCTCTCTCCATTTCATCATGAGTGATTTGAGTTGAGGACTTATTAGGGTTTTAAAAAACCCAATTTTAGCTAAATGCCTGAGGGTGCAAGTCCCCTATGATATGTATCTCACAATTCACTTTGCTGTCTGTTGTCTGTTGTGTTCATGTCTCATCCTGTTGTACAGATACCACGTGGATGAGTGAATTGAGAGGTTGATGTATGGATAGTTGGACTGAGAGGTGAATGGACAGGTGGATAGACAGACAGACAGCATGCAATGTGGTATTTTTAATTATTTTTTTTATCATAATAAGTATATTCTTTAATTCCCATTCCCTATTTTCCCCATCCCCCCACCCACCTCCCTTCTGGTAACCATCAGTTTGTTCTCTACAGTTAACAGTCTGTTTCTTGTATTGTCTGTCTCTCTCTCTCTTTTTCCAGTGCTTATTTGTTTTGTTTCTTAAATTCCACATGTGAGTAAAATCATATGGTATTTGTCTTTCTCTGACTGACTTATTTTGCTCAGCATTATACCCTCTAGCTCCATCCAAATCATTGCAAATGGCAATATTTCATTCTTTTTTGTTGCTGAATAATATTGCATTATTGGGCTGCTCCCATAGTTTGGTTATTGTAAATAATGCTGCAGTAAACATAGGGGTGTATATATATATATCTCTTTAAATTCATAGGTTTGTTTTTTTGAGGGGGGTGGGTAAATACCCAGTAGTGTGATTGCTGGATCATAGGGTAGTTCTATTTTTAACTTTCTGAGGAACCTTCATACTGTTTTCCACAGTGGCTCCACCAGTTTGCATTCCTACCCACAGTGCACAAGGGTTCCTTTTTCTCCACAACCTCGCCAATACTTGTTGTTTCTTGTGTTGTTGATTTTGCAATATGGTATAATTTTTAACAGCACTAGGCCTGGAATCCAGCTAATTAGGTTATAACCCTGGGCAAGTTATTTCATCTTTTTGTGCCTCGACATCATCAACTGTAAAATGAAACGATTCATAATGTTAATAACAGTACCTACCTTGTGAGATGCTTTTAAGAAATTAGAGAACTCATATAAAAAGAATTGAGTGGTCCTGGCACATAGGAAACACTCAAGAAATAATTAACTTTTATAATCACTGTCCATTTATCTAAACTTAGAATATTATAAACATTTTCACACTAAAATATTTTAAAATAAATGTTGTAAAATGGTGCCAAATACTTTTTGGATGTTCCAGAATTCATTTAACCATTTCCCTTATTGGAAATTTTGGTTGTTCATAATTTTTCTCTATTCTACCATAAGTCTCCATCTGTATGTGGTAACTTCCCTAGGAGGGATTCTAGACCATTGTAGCCAATACTTAGCCCTCATGGTAGTTCCTGATATTCTTAACCAAATCCCTAATATTTTTAACCTGGAAAATGTGTTGTTTAAGAACTATATTTAACTGTTTCCACTTGCATTTATTGGATGATTAGGGAAGGTAAGCACTTTTGCATGTGTTTGGTCATATGTGTCTTGTGTGTTTACATGTTCTCACCGAACCACTTTCTATTGTGGTATTGTTGTTTTCCTATTAATTTACGTGAGTTGTCCATATATTAAATATATATATTTCTATATATTACTTATTACATTTTTTGGAAATAATCATCTCAGTTGGTTTTTAAATTTAAATTTAACTATGGTGTACCTAATCATAAAATGAAATCACAGGAGAGTCTGGCGTCGGAATTACTCAATAAAATAAATGCGCAGATTATTATGCTGCCAGACAACTAGGCAATTTCTTTCTGCTTCTCCCTCTAAAACACCAGATTACTTCCTAGGGCCTTGAATCTGAGCCTGCTGGATAGTTTATAATAATTCTTTCAGGTACCTACTATTTTACAACTAGATATAGAGGGAAGGTTTTAAGTGATTTTCTTAAGAGGTGATGGAATTTTCAGAATCTGTGGTGGAGAGTAGGAATTTTTGGCTTCTAATTCTGCATTTTTAGACTTGCTGACTTTTTCTTTTATCATTTATTCTTCATCTGTACATTTTGGACCCCTTCCCTGAAATAACCTCTCAATTTGGCCACATAACCTTGATGTTTAATTGTACAAGATTTGCCTTTCCTATTCCTTCACTTTTCTTCCTCTATTCCCTGGGCTTGGATGGCTTCCCGTAGGAAGAGGTAGGGCCTAGAACCAAACAAGAGAAACATTACATGACACTGTCAAGTCCCGCTGCCTAGAAGTTAAGAAAAAAAGAATTGGTGGGGGTTGGGGGATGCCTGGTGGCTCAGTCAGTTAAGTGTCTACCTTTGGCTCAGGTCATGATCTCAGGGTCATGGGATAGAGCCCTAAATCAGGCTCCCTGCTCAGAGGGGAGTCTGCTTCTCCCTCTCTCTCTGCTCCTCCCCCCACTCCTGCTCTCTCTCATGCTGTCTCAAATAAATAAATAAAATCAAAAAAAAAAAAAGGAAAAAAGAAAGAGCGATGTAACAAGAATGATGGAACAAACAGAAGCAGAAGCTGAATGATTATGGAGGAGACTAGAGAAAAATAGTGGAAATCATTACTTGACTGCTTAAAACACCATGCCTTCCATGCTCTGTATTTTTCTAATTCCACCATGCTCCAGGGTTTCCACTTTCAACAGACATGCACTTGGATACCATGCATGTCATAAACCTCTTCTAATTTGGAAACTGGAACAAGCTTCTATTTTTTAATGTAATTAGCCATAAATATAATGTCAGTGCTGACAAAACACACCAAAAACATATCTGGGAGATGAGAAGCTGAGTCAGAAGTAGCTATGTTAGTCACTATTTTAATAGCATTTGCTACCAAAACCTTTAAAATGAAAAAATTAGGTAAACAAATGAATAATAAAAAGTGAAATGACTATCACATTGGAAAAAGAGGGAAATGGTTAAATTATCACATGATAGATTCTTACGCAGCTATTAATAATTCCTTGTTTTTAGAGAATTCTTAATGACAAGGGGAAATGTTTATGGTACACTGTGGAGGAGAGAAAGTCAAAAGCAAAACTGCACACATGCTAATTGTGTGACACCAGTTATTTCCCGTGTATACCTACAGAATCCATACATATATGGAGGCTTGAAAAAAAAAAAAAAAACCTAGAGGGGCACCTGGGTGGCTAAGTTGGTTAAGCATCTGCCTTCAGCTCAGGTCGTGATGCCAGGGTCCTGGGATCCTGCCTGCATCAGGATTCCTGCTCAGCAGGGAGTCTGCTTCTCTCCCTCTCTCTCTTTCTCTCTCTCTCCCTCTGTCCCTCCCCACTGCTCATTCTCTCTCTCGTTGAAATAAATAAAATCTGTGAAAATAAGAAAAAGGAAAAAAACCTGGAGAGGTACACCTGGGTGGCTCAGTCAGTTAAGAGACTGACTCGTGGTTTCAACTTATCTCAGAATTCTGAGATCTAGCCCTGTGATGGGCTCCACGCTCAACAGGGAGTCTGCTTCTCTCCTTTTCCCTCTCCCTCTGCTCCTCCCCTCCCCGCACACGTGCTCTCTCTCTAAAATAAATCTTAAAAAACTGGAAGGAACCACACTGAGGTTTAAATGATGGTCTCCTCTGAATGGTGTATTTTTGTCCCTATACATGTTTGATTTTTTCCAAATTTTATTTACATATATTTTCTTTATAATAAAAAGGGGGAAATACAATTGAAACATTATATCTGTAAGCTTTATTTCTAAATGTTCCGATTGCAGCTTTAAATCTGGTTTATTCTTTTAGCTTGTGCGTTTGGTTTTTCCTGATCTCGGCCCTCGGAGGCTAGGCACGAGAGGAAGTGCCAGGTAGGTTTATCATTTTTGTTTTACTTGAAATATTAGAATAAACAAACATTTTGAAAAATCACAAAGTGGGTGACACAAAAATGCAAAACTAAACAAACTAGAAATATCAATGCTACCAAAGAGTTCCCGTAATTCAAATGCAATCCTACTGCCTCGAATAATTTGGGTGATACTAGAATGAAATATTAGTTTTTACTTTCTTGGTAATTTTTGTTAAAATATGAAAGGCAGAATGTTTTCTTGTTTCAACTCTTTAAATGTTTAGACATGTAGATGTCTGTTGAAATATTTAAATAGTTACACACACAGAGTTATAGAACTGTTTTAATTATTCTCTGAACTAAAATTTTTAAGTATTCATCTAATTAGCATATTTGAATTATGTTCCAGAGAGAGAGAGAGACATCACAAGTAGGCAGAGAGGCAGGCGGAGAGAGAGGAGGAAGCAGGCTCCCTGTTGAGCAGGGAGCCCAATGCGGGGCTCGATCCCAGGACCCTGAGATCATGACCCGAGTCGAAGGCAGAGGGTTTAACCCACTGAGCCACCCAGGCGCCCTGGCTCTATGTATTTTTAAAGCAAAAGGAAATTCCAGTGTTATCAGGTGCATCGTGTTGTAATTGTCACTCAATTACTATTGTTATTTGTTATTTGCTTTAAATCAAGAAAAGTCAGGAGAAATCAGTGAGATCAGAAAATCAGTGAGAAGGGATGGAAGCCAAATTAGGAAAAGGGCCTGCTACCCAGAAGGGAATGAAGACAGCTGAAGTGTTTGCCAAACTAAACATTGGGTAATAGTTCATTTGAAAAATTTTGCTCTGCTGCTCTGAGCCTAGACAGGCAGCTGCATTTTCCCAGCTCAGCAAAGTGCCTGGGCTGCAGAGCAGGAATCTACTTCCTTCTTGGGTTTGTGAGAACCCCAGTCTGGTTCTCATTAGAGGGAACATAGGTGTCACTCCCATTCACTTTAAAAAGGTTCATGGTGGTGGTGGCAGGGGGCTTTCCCTGTCACATCTCTCTAAGACTGGAGTGTCCCAAGTTGAGAAAGCAGAGTAGAACATTTGTGATCCCATTTCAAAGCTAATGTGTATGAAATAGTATGAAACTGTCTACTTAATGGAGCTAATAAATGGCATCATAGATAAAACTCAGATCATCATTAGCTAGTCTATTCTGTGGCTTCTGTAAGCATGTTAGTGGTTTGACATAATCTTTAAGATAACATTTATTTTTCAGGTATCATTATGATGGACTCTGTATCAAGAAAAGCTCTTTCTTCTATGCCCAGTATTGTTACATTCCGGGTGAAAAAAGGTATCACAGGTTATTATATGTCATTTAAGTATTTTGGTCATAAGTCACAGTCTGATGAATATGAGAAGTATTTATACTTTAGTTGAATCTAACTGGGCTTTTGGCTGTTCTGCTATTAATCCTTCTTAAGGATGGAAACACACACCATTATTCAACATGGCTTTGACCTGGACAGTAAATCAGTCTCTGGCAACATCACGGGCCAGAGAAAGGCATTTCCAGTTCATTTTCTTGGATACTTTTCATTATAATTACCATATCATTTGCCAAAAACATTTTTCATTCATTCTTCTCGACTTCTTGGTAAAATATGACAGAATTGGCCCCTTCTTTCTTAAAACTTCCTTTAGCTCTTAAGACCGTTTTATCCAATTTCTTCCCCAGAGTGACCCCTTCTTGTCTCCTTATTGCTCCCCTCCCCTTAAGTGTAGGCATTTTCTTGAGACTCAACCAACAGTGCTCTTCCTATCCCTTGGTCCCAAGATATCTCATCCTTCTTTATCTTTCACCTATCACAGCACACCCACGGATAACTCCTCCTCCTAAGTCGTTTTCCATGGCCCTTTCTCTCCCACTTCCCAGCCATTCTTCTCAGGCCGTTTACTGGATATGTTCATTTACATGACCCATTGGTGCTTCATACTTAGTATGTAGAAATCTACATTTTTAATCTCCCTCCAAATCATCTCTGCCTCTTGACTTCCTTATGTCAATCTATGCTACTACTAGATAGAATCTGTACAAAGTGTCACCCCAAAGCCATCCCCGACTAGATTGGGAAGGAGAGATTCAGCCCAGAGATGGCTCCAAAGCTGCCATGGTCATTTTGATGAGCGCCTGAATCAAAAAGGAGACAGATCAGAAAGACCTCTCCAAGGCACGGTCTTCGGTTGGTTGACTCAGCCCAGCCTGTCCCACTGAAACCTCAAACTTAACCTCAAATAAAGTCATTATGTTCTTCTTCCAACCAGCTCTTCCTCTTAAACGTCTTATTCATCGATTAGTCACAAAGATGGAAAAATTACATCAACAAAAATAGAGAAGTTAAGGAAGGGAAGAGATAGGAGACTTATTTCAGTTAAGGTTAGAACTCTCAGTGTGCAAATGTATTCTCTCGCTTGCTGACCCACACACTCCTGAAAGGCTAGAGGTGACATCTCTTTGTTTGCCCCAGAGCATCCAGCAGGCAGTTTGGAGAGCCCTACAGCATGACAAGGCTGACATTCAGCAGCCTTGAGGGGCCATGAGTGTCCTGAGATCTCTAGGTCAATGTCACAGAGAGAGGGTCTGGAACTGGTCTTTGTGGGGGAAAAAAAACTAGGTTTTATCTTCAGCAAGGAAGAGGAGGGCTGTCAGGGGACACAGATAAGAACAAGGGTGACATTGGCTTATCCATAAGATAAGCCCAGCATCAGGTGCTTTTCGTGCTCAACACATATTTAGCAATATTTAATAATTGATAAACACTAGAGTCTTGGCCAGTTAAGAGATATTTTTTTAAGCACTAAGATTTAAGGTAACTTCCTTACTGATTCCACATTTTTAGAAGTACTAAATATATTTTAGAATGCAAAAATACAATAAATGGTACACTGTTGTTAATAACCTATGAAACATACAAATGAAAATGTCTTCTATTTTATTGTATCTTTTATACAAGGACCTGTGTGACAAAGTCCTCTTAAAAATCAGGTCTCAAAACAGGAGTGCCTGGGTGACTCAGTCTGTTAAGTTCAGGTCATGATGCCAGGGTCCCGGGATAGAGCCCCATATTGGGCTCCCTGCTCAGTGGGGAGTCTGTTTCTTCCTCTGCCCCTCCCCCGGCTTGTGCGCACTCTCTCTGTCTGTCAAATAAATAACTACAATCTTTAAAAAAGTTGTTTTTAAATTAGGTCTCAAAGCAAAAACTTCATTTCTTTAGTTTTCAAGTAATGAAAACTGTATAACTCATCCATTCGTTTATTTGTTCATTCAACAAATATTTGAGTTCCTACAGTAAGTCAGGCCCTGTTCTAGTTACTGGTTGATGAAGCAGTAAACAAGACAAACAGGGCCTCCCCTCTTGTCAGCTTTAGTGGGGAAGATGTAAAACAATAAAAACAGAACAATAGCAAAATTAATCTGAAAATGATAAAATGGAGCCATGGGAAGGCCTTTTTGAGAAGATGCCTTTTGAGCAGAAAGGTGGAAAAAAAGGGCCAGCCAAGTGAGGATCTGGGGGACAAGTATTCCAAGCAGAGGACAGAGCAAGTGCAAAGGGCCCGAGGCAGGGATGAGTTCAAAGAACAGCAAGAAAATCTGAAGGTGGATGTTGGTGAATGAGCAAAAGAGTGGAGGAGTGGAATCTGAACATACAAGCAGGACCTCTAAGTCTTGGCAGGGAGGTTGGAATGTCATTCCGAGTGTGATAGGGAGGAGCCACTGGAGACTCTCAAGCTGGGAAGTGAAGCAGTCTGATTATTTTTTTTTAATTTTTTAAAATTTGAGTACAGTTGACATGCTTATTACATTCGTATCAGCTATACAACACAATGATTCAACAAGTCTATACATTCTGCTATGCTCACCACAAGTGTAGCTGCCATCTGTCTCCATTCAGTGCTATTACAGTATATCAACAGTATTTCCTACGCTGTACCTTCTATCCATGTGACTCATTCATTCCATAACTGGAAGCCTGTACTTCCCACTCTCCTTCACCCATTGTGCCCATCCCTCACCCTCCTTTTCTCTAGCAACCACCAGTTTATGCTCTGTATTTGTAGGTCTGATTCTGCTTTTTGTTTGTTTGTTCATTTGTTTTGTTTTTATAGAGTCTACATATAAGTGAATTCATATGGTATTTCTTTCTCTATCTGGCTTATTTCACTTAGCATAATAACCCTTTAGGTCCATCCATGTTGTGACAAATGACATGATCTCATCCTTTTTTATAGCTGAGTAATATTATTCATTGTGTATATATACCACATCTTCTTTATCTATTCATCTATCAGTGGACACTTGGCTTGCTTCCATATCTTGGCTATTGTAAGTAATGCTTCAATAAACATAGGAGTGCATATTATCTTCTCAAATTATTGTTTTCCTTTTCTTTGGGTAAATACCCAGCAGCGGATTTACTGGATCATATGGTGTTTCTTTTTCTTTTTTTTTTTTAAGATTTTATTTATTTATTATTTGACAGAGAGAGAGAGAGCACAAGTAAGCAAAGTAGCAGGCAGAGGGATAGAGAGAAGCAGGCTTTCTGCTGAGCAGAGCCCGATTCAGGGCTCGATCCCAGGACCCTGGAATCATGACCTGAGCCGAAGGCAGCCGCTTAACCTACTGAGCCACCCAGGCACCCTGATCATATGGTGTTTCTGATTTGTGTTTTAAATGGAGATCCTCCCGGCAACCATGCTAAGATTGGACTGTGCAAGGAGATGAGAGGAGGCAGAGTGACCAGTTGGGAGACTTTTTCAGCAGCCCGGCAGAGAGGGCCCATTGAGATTTCTCACTGAAATAAATTTAATTCTCTCAAAGAGGCAGCATAATACTATCCAATATTATACGTGGATAAGGGCAGAGACTCTGGAACAGCCTGCCTGGCTCTGCCAGTAGTAAGCTGTGTGATCTTAGGCAGGTCATTCAACCTCTCTGTGTCTCAGTTTCCTCATCTATTAATAAGGATAATAATATTGGGGCACCTGGGTGGCTCAGTCAGTTAAATGTCCAATTCTTGATTTCGGCTCAGGTCATGATCTCAGGGTTGTGACATTGAGCCCCCATTCACTCTCTCCCTCTCCCTCTGCCCCTCCCCGCCATGCGTGCTCTCTCTCTATATATATATATTTAAAAAAAGGAAAATAATATAATATCCCCTTCATAGGACTGTTGTGAAGATTAAATAATAATACAAGGAAAATGTTTGAAATAGCACCTGGCACACAGTAAACATTTAATATAACTCTAAGCATATTGCTCTTGACCTTAATGTATTCATTTTATCATTTCTATGATTTTTTTCATGGTATTATGTATATGGTTGTTATTTTGCTCATTGTATTTTTCAGTTCTATCATTCCCATTTGGTTCTTTTGTATAACTTACATTTTTTTGTGGAGGTTTTCTGTTTTTTTCATTTGTTTTAAGATAACTTATAACTACTTGTTAGAGCATTTTTATAATGACTGCTTGAAAATCATTGCCAGATAATTCCAACATCTGAATCATCTAAATATTGATGTCAGTTTGTTATTTTTTCTTATTCAAATTGTGGCTTACCTAATTCTTGTTATATGGGTGATTTTCTTTTCCTTCTTAGCTTTCTTCCTCCCTCCCTTCCTTCCTTTCTTCCTGCTTTCCTTCTGTATAATTGACATACAATGTCACATTAATTTCAGGTATACAACATAAGGATTTGATGTTCTCATATGTTGCAAAATGATCACAGTAAAATCTAGTTAATATTTTAATATTAATAATTTTGTAGTTACAAAATTTTTCTTGTGATGAGGACTTAAGATCTACTCTCTTAGCAACCTTCAAATATGTAATATAGTGTTATTGATATAGTCATCAAACTGTATATTATACCCCCAGGAGTTATTTATTTTATAACTGGAGTCAAAGGTACAAATTTCCAATTATCCATCCCCCACCCCCTCTGACAACCATCAATCTGTTCTCTGTATCTATGAGCCTGGTTTTTTGCTTTTTTTGAGTAGGGGGTTGTTGTTTTTTAGATTCCACCTATAAGTGAGACTATGCAATATTTGTCTTTTTTCTGTCCGACTTACCTCACTTAGCATAACATCCTGACAGTGCATTCATGTTGTTGCAAATGGCAATATTAAAAGAGGTTATTCTCTTTTATGGCTGAACAGTATTCCACTGTGTGGAATACACACACCACCTTTTCTTTATCTATTCAAATGTCAATGTGCATTTAGGTTATCTCTATATCTTGTCTATTGTAAGTAACATTGTGATGAACATAGGAGTACAGATATCCTTTTGGGTTAGTGCTTTCATTTTCTTTGGATAAATACCCAGAAGTGAAATTGTAGGATAATAGGGTAGTTCTATATTTAGTTTTTTGAGGAAACTCCATATTGTTTTCCACAGTGGCTGCACCAATTTACATTCCTACCAACAGTGCACAAGGGTTCACTTTCCCCGCATCCTCGCCAACACGTATTATTTCTTGTCTTTTTTGTATTAGCCATTCTGACAGGTGTGAAGTGATATCTCATTGTAGTTTGATTACATTTCCCTGATCACTGCTGATGTTGAGTATCTTTTCATGTACTGTTGGTCACCTGTATGTCTTCTTTAGAAAAATGATTATTCAGATCTTCTGCCCATTTGTAAATCAGGGTTTGTTTGGTTTTTTTTGTTTTTTCGTTTTGTTTTGTTTTTGCCGTTGAGTTGTTTGTTTATATATGTTGAATATTAACCCTTTTTTAGAAATATGATTTGCAAATATTTTCTTCCATTAAGTAGGCTGCTTTTTATTTTGTTGATGGTTTTCTTTGCTGTGTAGAAGGTTTTTAGTTCCATGTAGTCCCACTTGTTTATTTTTTCTTTTGTTGTCTTTGCTTTTAGTGTCAAATCCAAAAAAATCATTGCTAAGACTGATGTGTCAAGATGCTTACTACCTATGTTTTCTTCTAGGAGTTCTATGATTTCAGGTCTTACACTCAAGTCTTTAACTCATTTTGATTTAATTTTTGTAGCATAAGGAAGTTTTGTTTTGTTTTGTTTTGCATGTGATTGTCCAGTTTCCCTAACATCATTTATTGAAAAGAATATTGTATATTCTTGGCTGCTTTGTTGTAGTTAATTGACCATGCATATGTGGGTTTACTACTGGCCTTCTATTTTGTTCCATTGCTCTATATATTTTTCTATTGTATCCTGGGCATTTTCTATTGATTTTCTATTGTATCCTGAGCACTTGTGTTACGATGTTAGGTTTTCAATCCTATTTAAATCTTTTCCTTTAGCAGGCAGTCACCCAGTTTAGGTGGGATATATAGGTTCTGGTCTGCTTCATTCTTCTGACATTGCATGGACTTCTGATCAATTCCTTACTGGTGCTACCTATAGGGGCTGAACCTGCTTCCCTGGTCCACTGTCTGTGTGGAATGCAGACAGCCAGAGTGGCTGAGCCTGGGTTCTTTTTATTTATTTATTTATTTATTTATTTATTTATTTATTTATTTTTATTTTTATTTTTATTTTTTATTCTTTGCCCCAGGGATACAGGTCTGTGAATCATCAGGCTTACATCTTTCACAGCATTCACTAAAGCACAAACCCTCCCCAATGTCCATAACCCATCCACCCTATCCCTACCCTCCCACCCCCCAGTAACCCTCAGTTTGTTTTGTGAGATTAAGAGTCTCTTATGGTTTGTCTCCTTCCCCATCCCATCTTGTTTCATTATTTTTTCCCTCCCTACCCCCCACGACCCCCCACCTTGCCCCTCAAGTTCCTCATATCAGAGAGATCATATGATAATTGTCTTTCTCTGATTGACTTATTTCTGAGCCTGGGTTCTTTTATGCCAGTTGTGTCGGGCAGAGAAATACCAGGTTCTGCTGGCATTGTTCCTGTGCGTAACATGCCTGCCCTTCTGTGCTCCTTTGAATTGGCTAAAGGATTCAATATTGTCTATGCAGATGGATCAGCTCACCTATCAGTGCATTAGGTGTGGAGTTGGAAGGGTGGGTCAGCCCACCTGGATGTTGAGGCTGCCACTGTGGTCAGAATGGCTTGCCAGCCCATGTTCCAGAAGCAAGGTTTGCAGTCCACTCTAGGTCTCTGTTAAGCTTCCATCTCCAAGTCCTTTGTTCTGAGAGTGCAGATTTTTCTTGGGATTTATGTTTCTTGGGATTTAAATCCATACACATAAATTTTGGATTTATAGACATAAATCCAAGCCTACTGACAGTTCTGGGCTACAGTTCTCTCCAATATCCAGTCCAGCTATGTATAGGACATAAAAAGAGATCCCAGGGCACTTGCCACACTGTGGCGAGAAGACTCTAGTCTGTTCACCTTCCTCTCCAGGCTTCAGAGCCCTTTTATCATGACCCATTGTAAAAGTTCCGGGGTACTTATTTGTATTAGAGGGAGGCAGCAAGGAAAAATGAAACTACACTATCTTTTCCCTGTACATCATCCAAGCTGCCTCAGAAACTTTCTGAAAGTAGACCATGTATATATTATAAGTTAATGTTACCAGTCATTGGAATGCTTGACTATATGATTGTGCCTAACAAATTAAAATATGATGAGCTAAATATGATGAATTAAAGCATGATGATGTAGGGGCTTGTGGTTGAAACAAGATGGCATAGATCTTTCTGCTCCTCCCTGCTAAACACAACTGTAAACACTGGAAATAATGCAAGAAGCAAAGGAAAACTCTGAAAGGTGGTAAGAAGAAAATGAGCTGGTTGGGGACCCCAAGGACAGCACAACCAGCAGAGCGATAGGGCACCTTGTATCTTCCCCCACTCACCCAGACCCACTGTTTCCCAACCCCCTCCCTGGCAAGACAAGGCATCTGTCTCATTCTAGACTCATTCCTTCTTTAGTTCCTCTAATAATATGAAGCAAAGGGCGGTAAGAGGGTGTCCCACCAAAAATAAACAGCCAGAGAAAGCCCTCTCGTTATTTTCTGGGTCTGAGACACCCTTTTTTTCACCAAGAGATACACTAAAGAGTGTGAGCTAATCTGTCAAGGGAGACCCAGCTTTAGCAAGTGGCCTAGTCCAGGAAGCCTCTGTCCTCACTGCACCCAGAGGCAGCTGGGGAGCACCAATAGAGGGAACCCTTGACCCACAGAGAGAAATCCCCCAGGCAGTCTTGGAAAAGCCCTCCAGCTCCCTCAGGCTGCACCAGCCAGGAGCCCCAGTGGCACAAGGTAAATCAGGCAAACCAAAATAATATATTCATACTTATGGCTAAAATGTACTACAGAGACATAGTAGGGATAAACAGTTGGAGCATAATGGAAAAGAGGCAGAGGTCTGGAGGAATCTATGTGCAGGCTTCCATATGCTCTTGCTCTCCCATGAGGGGTCACAGAGAGCACACTCCTCTGTGCAACAAAAATGCAACAACACATATGTATGGATCTGGTCAGGCCCAGTAGGAGACTCCACACTCAAAGTTTTTATTGGGGGCTGGTCATACGCACATTCTTCCTAGCATGCACCAAAATGACAGATTCCCAAAAAGAAAGTATGTTATTCAACATAAATTATATTGTTTGCACAAACAGTCTAGGCACAGGGAACTACTCTTATCAGTTAACTGTTTACTGGGAACACTCTGGGAACCAAGTTCCCAGACTCCAGCCAAGGGCCAATCTTAGAAGCAGGCCTTTCTAAGGAGAGCAGTCTCAATACCACTATGTTATCTCTTTTCTGCACAATTGTATGACCCTGTGAATATGTGAAGAAAACATTGAATTGCACTCTTTAAATGGGTGAATTGTATGGTATGTGAATTATCTCTCAGTGAAGTTGTTTAAAAAAAAAATCCCAGCAAGGTTTTTTGTAGACATAGACAAGCTTATTCTAAAAGTTATATGGAAAGGCAAGGCCCTAAAATAGTTCAAACAATCTTGACAAAGAAGAATCAAGTGGGAGGAAAAACTACTGTAATGTAGTTACAGTAATCAAGACAGTAGCATGGTTTTGATGGGGGCACAGACACAGATCAATGGAACAGAGTAGAGAATACAGAAACAGATTCACTCAAATATCCTCAACTAGCTTTTCACAAAGATGCAAAATTAATTCAATGGAAGGTGACTAGATTTTCAGCAAATGCTGCCTGGAACAACTAAATATCCACATGCGAGGGGGAAAAAAAAGACACTCACAACTAAACTTCACAACTTATACAAAAATTAACTCAAAATTGATCATAGACTTACTTTTAAACCATAAAAATATTAAACTTTTAAAAAATAGAAAATCTTGGGACCTAGGGTTAGGCAAAAATTTCTGAGACTTGACAACAAAATAACAGTACATAAAAGAAAAAGCAAGTAAGTTGGACCTTATCGAAATTAAAAATTTTGTTCTGTGAAAGACTATGAAGGAGCTGTAAAGATAATCTACAAATTAGGAGAAAGTATTTGAAGTTACATATCTGTCAAAGGACTAGTACCTAGTATATATAAAGAATTCTGAAACGTCAACAGTAAAACAAAAAATACAATTAGAAAATGGAAAAAGACACATATATACATCACACTGAAGAGGATATATACAGGTAGCAAATAAGCACATGAAAGAATGATCAGCATCATTAATCATTATGGAAATGCAAATTAACACCATAATGGAATATCACTGCATACCTATTAGACTGACTAAAATGAAAAAACCAGCAAAAACCACCAAATGCCAAAGAGGATTCAGAAAAGCTGCATCATTCATACATTGATGGTAGGAATGCAAAATAGTTTGACTTTCTTTTTTAAGATTTTATTTATTTAATAGAAAGAGAGAAAGCACAAGCAGGGGAAACAGTAGTAAGAGAGGGAGAAGCAGACTCCCCACTGAGCAGGGAGCCCAATACAGTGCTCAGTCCCAGGACCCCGGAATCACCACCTGAGCTGAAGGCAGATGCTTAATCACTGAGCCACCTGGGCACCCCAGTTTGGCAGTTTTTATAAAACTAAACATACAATTAACATCCAAACCATCAATTGTACTCTTGGACATTTATTCCACACAAATGAAAAATTATGTCCACATAAAACATGTACAGGGTGCCTACGTGGCACAGTAGGTTTCAGGTCAGGTCATGATTCAGGTTCAGGTCAGTTGTGAGATGGAGTCCCTCATCAGGCTCCATCCTCAATGTGGAGTCTGCTTGAGATTCTCTGTCCTTTTCCCTGCTCCTCCTACTTATACTCTCTCTCTCTAAAATAAGAAATCTTTAAAAAAATAACGAAAAAATAAAACCCATACATAGATGTTCATAACAGCTTTCTTTACAACAGCCAAAAATTAGGATCAGCTCTGATTTCCTTCATTGGGTGAATGGTTAAACAAACTCTGGTATAACTGTACCATGGAATATTACTCAGCAACAAAGAGGAATAAACTATTGATATAACAGCTTGGATAAATCTCTAAATGCTGAGTGAAAAAACTCCTGTGTCCAAAGTTTCCATATCTTTTGATTCCATTTATAAAACATTTTGAAATGACACAGTTTTTAAAATAGAGGACAAATTAGTGGTTGCCAGAGACCTGAGGTGGAGAATCAAGAGATGGGTATGGTTATGGAGGGGTAGCACAAGGATCATTGTGATCATGAGTATTCTCTATGTTGTCTGTGGTGGATGGGTGCACAAACCTCCATAGGTGATAACATTGTATAGCACTAAATACACACAAAAATGAGTTTAAGTAAAACTTGGGAAATTTGAGTAAGATCAGTGAAATGTATCAATGTCAATATCCAAGTTGTGATATTATACTATAGTTTTGCAAAATGTTACCATTGGTCGGATTTAGGCAGAGTGTAAAAGAAGCTCTCCAAATCATCTCTTACTCTATGTCAATCTACAGTTACCTCAATTAAAAATTTCAATTTCAAATAATAAATGAGGCCTAATTATACATGAGGACAGGTCCCATGAAGTATCCCTACAGTGTTTTTCCCTGCCCATTTCTTTTTTTTTTAATTTATTTATTTGACACACAGAGAGAGATCACAAGTAGGCAGAGAGGCAGGCAGAGAAAGAGAGGAGGAAGCAGGCTCTCCACTGAGCAGGGAGCCTGATGTGGGGCTGGATCCCAGGACCCTGAGATCATGACCTGAGCCGAAGGCAGAGGCTTTAACCCACTGAGCCAGCCAGGTGCCCCTCCCTGCCCATTTCTAAAGGCCATATCTGCAGTGGTCTTATTGTTCCTTCTGCTCACACCCACTCTCTCTTCTCACAGAGTTCAGATCTTTCCTTTATTTCAAAGCACTCTCCTGCATGTTCCTCTGTACGGAAGTTGCAATGGAAGCCCAGTTGTTTTTCCTCTGGAGACCTTAAATGGTCTTATTATCCTAACCAAGCAGGACTCCTTAGAGTCAAGAGGTGCACAATGAGAGGCCTTGCACTCTTGGAAGTCTTCAACCCCAGTGGGCAGTGGGCAGTTATGTCTGCCCAAGCATGTTCTTACATTCACCTCCAAGAGCATCATCTCCCCAGTGATTAAAACACAGAGGGGAACCCCCAGCAAACCACAGATGAGTATATTTGTAGTTCCCAAAAGTTGAATGCCCTGGTGAAGCAGGCACTTCTCTATGTGAGGTCTAATTTACAAAAACTTTGCTATGAAACTTTCTTAAGAGAATTGGAATCTGAATTTTTAGGTTTTGTTGTCATTGGGTTATTTTGTTTTGTTTTTTAAGAGCATGGCTTGTTAGGGGTGTCTTAGAGTGGAAAATATTCCACTCCCAGCAACAACCCTCTGAGTTATTGAGTGGTGTGCTTGCTGTTCAAGGGCATTCTATTTGTCTTTTGTTCCCCCTGGACCTTGTGTTAAGGAAAGACATGACAACGCCAATAAGAGCAGCAGCATTAGAGACTTGGTGAGGAACCAGTTTTGGCAGCAAAGGGGTGGCTTTGGGGGACTTTGCTTCCTCTTCACCACCACCACCAAGCACTGCAAAGAAACATATAATCTAATTAAAATAAATCTAGTCTCAACATAAGCCCCTATCTCTTGCATCTTTCCTCCATATTGCTCTTCCAATATGACTCCAGTAAGGCTCATCAGTATAGAACTTCTGATGCCCAGGTCTCTGACACCATCCATCCCACACTGCCCTTCACCCAAGCAGAAGCAGCAGGAAGACAAGATCCAGAGCCAGGGACAGCGGCACTTATGATCCCCTTCACTGGACACCTGAACAGGTGGCCAAGGAGTGGATCAGGAGTCTAGTGTGTCAGTGGCATTCGCTCGCACTGGGCTGGAGTGGGGGTAGTGCTGAATTTCACTCAAAATTGCTGAGGCAGTGTCTGCCCTGAACCAAGGAGAGACTGAGGTTTGATTTTCAAAGCAAATGAGAAGTTTGAGGCTTTTTTTTTTTGGAAAAAGAAAAATAACTATAAATATGCAGTGTGCACCATATGAAAAGGACCCTTCACAAAATCCAGAACGTTTTCCCTTCTGCTCCCCTCTCCGGGGTAACATAATTTTACAAGCAATAGGCCTCCCCAGATTCCAATCCTGTTTAGCTGGCAACCAGATTGAGACTTGGACCTGGGTATAATTGCTGACCTAGAAACTCACTGAAGAATTGAGGCCAGAGTATAAAATGCTTTATTATTGTCTGGGGAGAAGCGGGGAATGGAGGGAGAGTGTGTGTATTATTGTCACATCCAGAGAAACAACTTTGCCTAATTCACTGTTATGTTCTACCTCTGAGGCAAAATCCCCATTAGTATTTTCCAAGGAAAACTTTTTTGTCATCTTGCATATAGATGAATCCCCATTCTACCTAATATAAGTTCTGAAATCAACTGTAGTCTCATGTTTCTCTCAGGAAATATGGAAACTAACCCTTGCCCTTATTCCTCCCCCCATAACAATCACCCTCTCTCCACCTCTCTCTCTCTCTCTCTCTCTCTCTCTCTCTCTCTCTCTCTCTTTCTCTCTCTCTCTGTCCTGAGCTTTTCCAACTTAGGATATTAAAAGCCTTTAAAAAGCTTCTAAAATTGTGCCTTCAACATTCCATGCCTTTGTTCTTCGGTCCTTTGTTCTTCTGCCAGCTCATGAGCTCAGGGGGCTGCCTCAGTGGGCCCTGAGCCTATGGAATCTGGGGTTGTGGGTCTACAGCTGGCTGGTTGTGCCGACACAGCAGAAAGGCAAAGGGTTCGTCTTTCAGACCACACCCCCCTTGAGGAGAATGAGTTCACAGGGAGCTGTCAGCCTGGCAATTGTGGGCACCACAGACCTAATGATGTCAGAGAGAATGCCAGCAGTTCCTTCAGAGTCTTTCTCCAGACCCAGGAAGGGCATCTTTTCCTTCTGTTTGTGCAGCCATGGCACCCAGCGGGGGCTGAGCCCTCCTGGCTCTAAGGAACCCCAGAGGGCCTAACTCTGAGGCACTAATAAGGTATCCAAGTTGCAACCTGCTTTTTGGCCCTGTACACCCTATGGTTTTCAAGGCTGGTTAGAACTTGTTAAGGTCAAAAAAAATACACATTACCTGGTTGCTGTCTAGCAGCTCAAGAAACATACACATGGAGAATTATACCCTAGACTGCACCCTTGTTTAGAAGAGATTTTAAAAGCAGGTAATGCTTCTTAGCTCTCAAATACTGGACGATTCAATTTGCTCAAAGCCTCCCTCATTCACCCAGCTCCAGCCAGAGCCAGCCACTACAAGTCAACGTGCTATTTGCTGTCTGCTGGTGAAGCTTGACTTCTGGTTGCTGAGTTTTACTTCAAGAGGGTGAATGTGAATGAGTTAGACTTTCAGCATTTCCCAGGGTGTTCCCTATGGTCATCATTTTGCAATTAAGTTGTTCATAAAATCTAATGGGTCAGGGTACAGTTAAACAGTATAAAAAGTAGCAGCCCCCAATGCAGAATATGACTAATCCACAAATAATACTCAGCAAACCAGTTTTAAAAATAAGGTAGTTCTTTTCTATTTTAAATTTCAAATACCTGATGTCTTACTTTGTCCTTCTCAAGTATATTATTTTTTATCCTACATATGCATCTTGCAAGATAGAATAATAGAATGGGTAATAGAGATAAGGCTCTGAGTTAGAGCTGGGTCTCTAGCTCTTTGAATTGTTTCTCTTTTCCAATATATAAAATGGGGATAATAATGAATTATTATCTATCTACCTTGTGGATTGTTGGAAGAATTTAGGTAATACCAAGTAAAGCACTTAGCAACAAATAAATGCTCTGTGGATTATAGTGATTAATATCATTAGTAGAAGCAAAATTATATCAAGGAAAGCTTTTTTTGTGATCCTAATGACACACGTCCTTATATGACTACATATATTTACGATCTTAATTTCAGCTATAAAAATATTCATCAAGTTAAGTTCATCTTCTCCTAATCAAACCAAAATATAATTATTCATGTGCTTTGAGTAAAAATTGAAATTAGATCCTTTAATGATTGGAAGATGAAGCACCTTTGCTCTGCAATTGGACACCAAACAAGTATGGTCCACGAATTAGGTTTTATTACATTTTTATCCTCTTACCTTTGTAATTGCTTCAAGTTGTTTCACTGCTGTTGGGTGATTTGAGAGGACAAATTACGAGGCCAAAATGATGTAAATGAAAGCCTGGATTAATGACAAATGATGTCAAAACCTGAGAATGTGAATGCAAATTGTAGTTAGACTAAAAGAAAGTCAAATGCCAAAAAGCATATTAAGCTAACAGTGCATTTGAAATATTTTATGGAAGAAAAAAAAAAGATGAGTTGTGTACATTATAATCATGTCACGGTCCTCTTCACGCCAGATCCTTCTTTAGCCAAATTGATCATAAAATCTAACTAAAGAAATGTGGTGCCCGGGTGGCTCAGTCAATTAAGTGCCTGACTCTTGATTTCAGCTTAGATCATGATCTGAAGGTTGTGAGATCGAGCCCTACGTCCAGCTCTGTTCTCAGCAGGGAGTCTGCTTGAGATTCTCTATTGTACTGTGCAAATTCTGAGCCTTCCTTCTTCCCAAGTCTCTCTCCCTCCATTTCCAGGGGACTCTTTGATGCACCTCCTGGCCCCTCCCTATCCCTAGTGGTTAAATCCTGACATCCTGGGCCTGGGCTGGCTTGCACCCTGTGGAGCAGGAGCTGAGGAGACAGTTTACCAGGAACACAAGTGACTTCACTGGGCAGACTTGACTGGGTGTCCCTTCTGAACCATGGGCTTCACCATGATTTGCCACCATTAAAGCATCTGAGGCCTCAGGGAATGATGGAAGAAGACCTCTTGGACTGGAGGCCCTTCATTCATGGTAAGGCTGGCTCTGGATGTTGGTGTGGTTTTATTAGAACCATATTTCAGCAATGACTATGCTTTTGACCACAACCTAATAAATGTCCCAAAGGGCTGAGTCAGAACCACACACGGGAAGTGATGCAGTGGCAGTGACCCCTAGAACATGAGGCCATCCTGACTGGCACCCCGAAAGCTGAAACTGTCACCTCCAATGCTGCTTTGGCCTCCCTACCCTCGTTGCCCCTCTTCTTGAGTGGTAGACCCCACCTGTCTATCACAGTCTCCCTTTCTAGCTCAGCCAAGCCTTGTCTTAAGATTAAAGCTTGGGGCCAATGCCCGCAGTGTCCATTTGGCCTAGTTGGCCTGATCTTCTGGGTGCCAGTGCCCCTGACCTGGGCCTCCATCAATCCTCCTCTTGCCGTAAGGCTGGTCTCCAGCAGCGATCTTCTGCTCACGTACTTTGTAGCCGGCTGTGATACTGCCTCTTTCTCTCTCACTAACTGGTGCATACTTTCCTGCATCTTTGCTTGAATGGGGCCCTGAAGACTAGGTAATATTTTAAATAAATATATAGGATTGCACTGAGCCCAGACCCATGTTATGAGCCACTGACCTGAATTAAGGGATCCCAAAGGTTGGAAGAGGGAGCCTTGCCATTCTTTTGAACAAGTGAGCTGTCACCATCTGGCCAAAAGGAGATGGACACTTTTTTTAACATCTGTCTTTGAAGAGATTTTATTTTTCCTGTCACTATTGTTTCAAAGAACAAAATCCCCCAATTTAAATGCTATAAAAATAAAATAACATCCCAGTGAAAATAGTGGGATTGTGTCCCCTAGTCTGACACACAAAGGCCTCTATTTGGCAGGGAGTTCGCTTTCAGCCTCCTTTTAACATTGGGGAGGGTAACACTACCCTCCTTTCAATGGCTGTTGAATTAAACTCATATACTACATTGAACACGTGGCAGGAACTTGGGAGTTGCATTTATAAATCCTAAATAATTGAGAGTATCACTCTCAACTGATTGGCTTCCAAAGCTACCAGAATCAGGGTTGGGACAGAGGGGCTGAACAACAACACAGAGGGTTTCCCTTGTTGTTCTTTTAAGTCAGAAACCAAAGCTTCTACCTTCCAGACTCCTGTTTCTAAGTAGCTAAAGGAATGTCCCATGAAGATTGCTGTCATTGTCAAAAGAGTTTAGCAAGTGCTATCCAAGTACAGCCTTGTGATAAGTACCAACCAGAGGGGCTAACTAATCACAAGTGACACCATCCTGAGTTTATCAAGCTGTTGATTTACAGGCATGTGAACTGTCAAACTAACAAGGGGATAGCCTGGCCCCCCAATATATATTCCCCTAAGACCCTATACTTCAACTGTCTTAACTCCCATTCAATGTCTTTGCAGTTATTTATGTAACATCTTTTTTCCTCTATAGGCTGTCACCTCTGTGAGAACAGACTGTCCACCATGATCACAGTTATATTCCACAAGGCCTAATGCAATGCCTGACATAGTAGACATGCAGTAAATATTTGATGAGGCAATGGCAGACGGATGGATGGATGGATGGATGGATGGATGGATGGATGGATGTGGCTGAATATATTCATATCATGGTCTTGCATCCATTTTCCAAAGAAAATATACTAGGAGTAGCATATTAACACAATATAGAATTGTAGAGAAATTGCTCTTCTTCTAATTTAGTTGAGGAAAGGCCTCACAAGTGATTTTTAGGACATGTCCTAAAGGCTGATGACTATATATTTTTATTTAAATTCCTCTTCTATTAGCCCTTTACTCAGTGAACTTCCATTTCTGACATTTCTGACATTTTCTTCTTTTTTTAAAGATATTTTATTATTTTTTTTTACTTGAGGGAGATCAAGACAGAGAGCACAAGCTGGGATGGGGGGTGGGGGGGAGGGGTAGAGGGAGAAACAGACTCCTCACTGAGAAGGGAGCCTGATGCAGGGCTTAATCCTAGGACCCTCGGATCATGACCTGAGCTGAAAGCAGATACTTAACTGACTGAGCAACCCAGGCACTCCTCTTTTTTTTTTTTTTTAAGATTTTATTTATTTATTTCACAGAGGGAGAGAGATTACAAGGAGGCAGAGAGGCAGGCAGAGAGAGAGAGGGGGAAGCAGGCTCCCCGCTGAGCAGAGAGCCCGATGCGGGCCTCGATCCCAGGACCCTGAGATCATGACCTGAGCCGAAAGCAGAGGCTTTAACCCACTGAGCCACCCAGGCGCCCTCCCAGGCGCTCCTCTTATGTCTTCTTTCATTCTAGGTTTTATCCATAATGTCCTTAGATGTTTTATTTGTTGTTTGTTGGTCTTGAGGTAACGTCCCAGAACCTGTGTGGCAATGTACTCCTTACAAATTTTACCTGGAGAAACTCCATCATTGTCCACACCTACCCAAGAGATCATTGAGATACGACAACTGGAATTCCAAGACATCTCAAATTCTTCATCTGTGGCTCTCCTTGCATCATCCATTAATCCATTATGCCATGTGAAGGGGAGGCTGAATAGATTCCACGTTCTGAAACTCTCTTGCCATTGAGCACTCCAAAGTACAATTCCCATTGTGATAACAACTCTTAATGGAAGATGAAGAGGGTGACTTTCTAGTGGTTTTGTATCCAGACCCTAAATCTATTTGCCCTGTTTTGAAATAGAATATTCCGTGGGAAGTTGATCAGATGGGCAAGTATTCTGCCCAGTTTCCCACAACTTGGGTTGGAGACTGGATGGACACCCACTTTTAGGAGAGTTTCTGGGGATTTGAAGAGAATGGGAGGGGCTGTAGTCTCTGCCTGTGTGAGATGAAAGCCATTGACTTCCATCTCCCCTGTGCCCTCAGACTCTGACCTCCTCCCAGGCCTTCCTACCTTGAAGACCATTGCCTTGCTTCCAGAAGCAGAGCACTAGTCTACTGCCTTCTTCTTTGTATGCTTATGTGAGTTGAAACAATCAGATGTAAAAATATATATTGACTTAGAGTGAACAGAGAAGCTACAGCTCTGAGGATGGTGGGGGAACTGGGAAGGAGATGCCATGTCCTCTGGCATCCAGAGAATACATATTTCCTGTGCAAGGGGGGTCATCTCTGGGCTCCCAGTGTCTCAAATACCCAGAATTAAAGGGAAAATGTCCCACACCACATGGGGAGGACTGAATCTGTTCTCTATTACATACAAATGTCTTCACTATAAGGTATGATTCCGAGACATGGTGAAATGCAATGTACATCTCATTATTCTCCATTTCCTTTTTCTATGAAGGTGCTCTATTACATACATCAGAGGATATTATCTTTCCTGAATTGATCATTTTAAAAGCCCTAAATCAGGAAGTATAAGACCTCACTTCCATGATGATTTTTCTTTTCTCTCAGGAGCAAGTTCTACCCATGGTGACATCATAACCTTACTTTTAAGGGGAATAAACCCTTCAAAAGAAATATATAGTTGTCCCAGGTACAGAGATTGATTTTTTTTAACTCCAAGTGCTAATCACCAGGCATGTATAGAAACTTGGAGAAGAGTTTTGAAATAAAAGTTATACCCCACATAAGTAAATTTGCTGCAAATAAAAAAAAATAAGAACACTTCATACTTGTGCTCAGAAACAGGTGGCTTACTAAAATTATTTCTCTGTTATCTGTTATGTCATAGTGGAGACATCATTGGTTTTGAAAAATCTACTAATTATAACAGCATTATCCAACAAGAAGGAGCAGTGAGTATGGAATAAAATATAGATTTACTATAATAGACCCTGCAATGTTAAGTAATTGCTTGATCCGATACAACTGTTTTCCTGTGTTTAATGTTCTTAGTATGTGTGATCCTTAACTACTCACTCTTTTGACCAGGGTTTTGATTATCCACAGTGTGCCGCACACAATGCTGGGACAGATGTCCTCAAGGAGCATACTGTTTCCTATACAGCAGCTATTTGTGTTTCTTTTGCTATAATTAAGAAGGATATATAGGTTGTTAGCAATAAATTTGTGTGAAAATATCTCCATATTACAGTTATAGCTCTTTGAATTAGGACACCAGAACTATTAATAGCTAATCTGTGACATCACACGTTAAATTTTACTTAA
The DNA here is from genome assembly GCA_002007465.1 of Ailurus styani. Lineage (NCBI taxonomy): Eukaryota > Metazoa > Chordata > Mammalia > Carnivora > Ailuridae > Ailurus > Ailurus styani. The sequence continues at coordinate 132,838 of LNAC01000546.1, forward strand.
GTTGGCCAAGATGGCATGGTAGTACTTTGATACTGTCTTGTTGATAAGTGTCAGTGAATGAATGACTTTTTGAAAACCATTTTTTGTGACCATCACTCTTGGGGACTGAATGAGGTGTGAAAGAAAAGTAAAAACAAACAAAAGCCTACTCTCTATATGAGAATAGAATACAGTTTCAGGATTGGGAAACTAAGATAGACATGAAATAACTAGTGTACTGTGGAATGGGTAGGGTAGGCTGTAGGTGGATTGGGAAGTCCAAAGTGGGATTGTGGGAGAAAGGTTGTAGTGGGCCAGAGGAATTAGGGAAGGCTTCGTGGAAGAAGTGACCTTTGTTCATTTCCTATTGCTACTATAAAGAATTGACACAAATTTAGTGGCTTAAAACCCAAACTTATTTTCTTACAGTTCTGGAAGTCACTGTCTGACATGGTTCTCACCAGGCAAAGATCAAAGTGCTGGCTACAGTCTTTCTGGGGAATGTATAGGAGAATCCATTTCTTATCTTCCAGTTTTTGAGGCTACCCATGTTCCTTGGCTCATGGCCCATTCCTCAGTCTTCAAAGCCGGCAAAAGCAGGCTGAGTCTTTGTCACACCACCATCTCTCTCGTTCTTTGCAGCTGGGAAGTGCTCCCTGCTGTTAAGAACCCTTGTGATTACATGGGGACTACCTGGATGATGCAGATAATCTCCCCATCTCAAGGTCCTTAACCTTAATCACATGTGCAAAGTCCCTCTCACCATCTAAGGTTCCAGAGATTAGGATGTGGACATCTTTGGTGGCCATTATACTTCCTGTCACAATGTCCTTGAGCTGATCCTGGAAGGGTCACTTGGATTTTCTTTTAGGAGGCATTCATCTTAAGGGCATGGTTTGCATTCATGCCAGGATGTGTGCAGGCAGTGAGGAGGAAGAAGTAAGGATTTGGGGGAGCAGTAGACTCTAGGTGGTGTCAGAAGGTAGAGAGCCTGTCAATGCCAGGTTGAGGAATTGATTTTTCACCTGTAGTGAAGACTGGTAGAGACTGTAGGTCACCACTGAGGCATCTTTAGAAGGAGAATGACATGATACATTTGCTTTGGGAGTGATAACTAAGGGACCAGTGTCATCAAGGGTGCAGGAAGGACTAATAGCATCTAGGAGAATTGATAGGGGAGACAGATAATGCCTAGAGGGTGTCAAATATTGACAGAAAGGGTCCCCCCATTGTATCTCTAGGTTGTGACACACAGTATGTGTTCACTAAAGATTATAATGACATTTTTGGGAACTATTGAAAATACCAAACTGTATTTGATATACCTGAAAAATCTAAGTAGAATTTCTCACTATTTTCTTTGTCATTTTGCTGAATTATTTCTCCAGAATGGGAATCCCTCTGATTCTTTCCTGAATGCCTTCTGCAGAAATTCCAACTTCAGTGTTTCTATAACATACTTTCACTTTAGATTTCTGATTGTTTATATTGTAAAGAAAATATTTCAATTTGTGATTTTAAAACAATTTTTTTTTCTGACAGATCAGTTCTTTTCACAGGAAAAGCCTGGAAGGAGTTAACTCCAGGAACACATAACTTTGCTTTTTATTATTTTTTTTTAGTAATTGATTACTTTCACATTTTCCTTGCAATGATTTCTTACATTACTACAATAGTATGTAATGTACAATAGTATATTCCTACAATAGTACGTAGTGCATTGAACAGGTAGAACTGTGATTTTTTTTGCCATGTTGAAACGTAGAGATTTCTGCAGCAAGACAAAGAACAGTCTGCCTAGAACTGTGGCTCTCGACTTGAGCATGCGTAAGGCTCACTTGGGAGGTGGATTAAAATGACAGATTTCTGCCCTCATCTAATCTACTAGGGCCCTAGGGATATGAACCCTAAGTGCTCCTGGGGATTCTGATATAGATGGTTTCAGGACCACACTTGAGAAACACTGGCTTTGATCATAGCAACATTAGCCTCAGGAGCAGTGATGAATACAGGAGGTCAGGGTGTGCTATGGAGAAAATGAATGTAGTTAGGGTAAGATCTGATAGGTAAGAGAAGCTAGCCAGAATGAGACTGGATGATTCCTTAGTGCTTCTCTAATAGAAGATTGATGGCCAGGCCAGTGAACTCCACAAAATAGCCCCATCCTTCTTGATGACCCATACCCACATACTATAAGGGTTGCCATCCGATGACTCGAAATGAAGCCAGTGTTCCAAAGTGGGAGGAATTGGGGTTGAATAGCACCCAGTACAAACCCAGTGGGAACCAAACAGCACCCACAGGAAATGACATCCTTTGAGCTGTCACCTTTCTGTGCAACCACTTTATGTATTTATTTAGACACCCACTCCTCTATTTATTCTAAAAATACCAATAAAGGGAAATTCAACTTGACATCTCTACAGTATTAAGTGCATAATGTACATTTTTCCAGGGAGAGGGTCAGTTGCTTCCATCAGATTCTCAAAGGGGTTCAGGACCACAAAGAGTTAAGTAATATGAATTTTAGGACACTGAAAAAACTGTTGACCATGCCCCCTAAGCTCCCCCAATCCTCACTGTGATATGGGTTGATAACAAGGGAGCATGAGAGAAGGAGGAAGCTGTCAGTGCCTGTTCTTGATTGTGTGCAGAGCCTCGTGAAGCGGTGGCCGAGGGCCACTCCTATCCATAAGGGTCGGTACAGGCAGTTCAGAAGACTGCTCTGCCCTCACATGGCTTGTAGACAGGAACATACTGCAAACCTGCATAAACAATCTACTAAGCAAGATATAAGTGAGTAGCTCAGTGAGGCTGTAAGTATATGAGATCTGAGGATGTAAGACCTAAGGATGAGATGCTGATCTTGGAACTGTACTGTCACAAAGCAAACCATTGGGCTGGAGAGAGAATGAAGAGGACCCTCATGCGTGTCGCAATCCGCTGTGGCAGGCTTCACAAGCTCAATTTCTAACTCCTAGGAAGGATTTCAGCCTACTCCATTGAAATGGAAATTATTCAAAAGTCATTCTGGAAAATCTTGAAGAAGTCATTTAAAATAAAATCAAGGTCCTACAATCAATCAACCAGGAGTGATCCTGCCTTCCTTGCTCAAAGGCAACAGCAGGAAGGAATGTTAAATTAGCTTTCTGCCATGTTACCTTTTTCCTCCTTGATGAAAATGTTTTACAATTCTGTAATTTGTCCTTCTGAAGTCTGTGCTCTTCATTTTCCTTGGTAGTTAGGCCCTGAGATTTCTGATATAACTAACCATTTTTATAATATAGGCATCATGACCTAGGGAGGATATGGTTTTATTTCAGAGGGACAGTTATATAGACAAGGATTGTATAAATGTATTTGTGGTATTAAATTATTTATAGATAATATTTTTATCACACGTTACTGTACATGACTTGTAATACATGACCACAAGAGTGACACATTTGGGTAATATATTTAGTCCTAACTGCTTCCTGATGACCAGAGTTTATAGAATATAGGGGAAAGTTCATATCATTTGGAATGAAATAAGGGGGGAAAGTTGCTTGGATCAATATGTCCAGAAGTGTGGATAGACGGTTACATAGAACATTAACCTGTAGTAGAGTTGTGATTATTACATAGTTTATATGCAAGAAAATGCATTTTATTCTCAAGAGATAATCCATGTGTAAATGGTTTCTAGTATGAAAATCATTCTCCGATAAGGACAGACCCAGTTGGATCCCCTTTGTCTGAATTCAGGAGATGTCCATTCTGGGAGCAAGAACTGGCAAAGAAGTATTCCTACAAAATGGTAGGCTTGCATGCATGAGAGAAACTAACTTTTCATGCCTCTGATGCCCAGAGGAGTAACTGTCTTCTTATTTTGCCTGTGATCATTTGAATCAGATGGAGTAAGATTTGCCTTCTCCCAGAACCGTGAGCACCAGCATTCCCTCCTGGGCTTGGTGGCAGTCAGGAAATTCAGGTCTTCCCCTCACATCCTATAGAAAGGCTCTACCTGGGACCACTTTGTCATCTAGAATGAGGGCTTCCCTATGACAGAGCAGAGAACAAACAGATAGGCAGATTTTCTAGAAACTGAGACTGGGGAATATGAAGGGGGAAACTGGGGTTTAGGGAAAAAGATGTCAGAGATTGGTGGCCTCTTTAGTGGGTGGCACAGATCCTGGACTTATGACATCAGAATTGAAGCTGTGTCTGTATTAGGCCAATAATGTGTATGTTTTGCTCCACATAACTAAACAACACCATTAGAGCTCAGCTGTTCTCATAGCAGAGCAACATAAGCAGCACCCTCTAAGGACTTAGAGAGGTCTTTGAGGATCAGTTCATTCTTGAAGTGACTTTAAAACTGAATCATTTTCCATATCTTCCTAGATGGCCTTTCTTGCCGATGAATACTACAACTATTGCCAAGATATTTTACAAAACGTGAGGAACCAAGAACTTGAGAGGGTAGGGTTTTATCTGTAAAATACAAGTATTTATGACACATTATTAATCATCTTACCTGAAAAGACCCCCTCAAGGGATGTTGAGTGGTAATTCATTGCACTGTAGTGCTTCAAAGTCAGTTATTTATAGATATTGAGGTGATATCTGAGGTGATATTTTTATTCAGTTTAATCATTTGGAAATTTTCCAAGGTGCTAATAGAACCTTATGCTTCAAATATAATTCAGCTATTTTTTAATATCTAATTCCTGCTGATTTTGAATAAAATATTGGTAATATTATTTACCTTAGAATTTTTAGTAATGCTTAAGAGCCATTTTATTGATACATGCTAACTGAAAAAGAAGCAAGACTTTGAAGCAGGGTCATCTGTGTTGTAATGATTGGGTTTAATTCTAGAATTGATTGTGGAATACACAACCAAATCTTTTAACCATTCTGAATTTTATCTTTTGCAGTAGAAAATCCAGGGAAACAAGCACACATTTAAATGAAAGCTTTTCTGAAGTCTAGTGTTCTAAGTACTTCAACTTTGGGTGATAATATTAATTTAGCATGAGTTCATTTAGTATTTATTCAGTGTAAAGGAGAGACCAAGATGTCTTCAGGATGACCCCTGTCCTACTGATGCAATTTTATAAATATCCATCCACATTGAATATCTAATACACTCCCTTCCTTCATTTGCTCATCAAACATTAACTTAATTCCTACCCTGTGACTAATGCCATTTCAGGAACTAGGAAGGTATTCTCCATAAGGCTTAAGAAGCTATAATCTGGTACTAAAAGGAGCAATATAAGTCAATAAATATGATACAATATGGCAAGTTCTAGAACGATTAGATTGTTTAGAACGATTAGATTGATAAGGTTGTTTTGGGTGCCAGGAGGAAGAGTAACAAAGGTGTCTGGAGAGTCTTCCAAGGGGAAGCCATGATGGTGTTGATTGCAGTGGAAAAGCAGAGGTTCAGATACACTCAAAAGTTCAGTAGGAAAGGAGTTCCAGGTAGAACCAATGGTGTAGGCAAGAGCAGCAAGATATTCTCCGGCGTGACATGGCAGAAGGGCCACTATGACTAGATGTAAATATCTCTTAAGGGGAGAACCAGAGGGGATGTGGGGAAAATAGTCTGTTACTAGAAAGGGCCTCATGCCCTGTGAAGAATTCTAATTGATTGAGAAGGTGGTGGAGGAGCAGTGATGCAAGATTGCCAAATTAGAGCAGAGGGCAATGAGGAGGTTTTGTCATAGTTGAGGTGAGAAGTAAGGGGAGGGGTCAAGTCTGGAGCAATGATAATGACATCAGAGAGAAAGATGGACAAATTGGAGAAATATTTCTGTAGCAGATGCACACAGGATTGGATGACTTTGGGCAAGGGTGGTGAGGGAGTTAACCGAGATGAGCCTGTGGTTACTGCCTCATTCAGACCCACCAACCCCAAAAGCCATGCTTCAAAGTTATCAACCTGACAGTAAAAGGATTAAATAATCCTGTTCATACTACTATTGCATTTTTTGTTCAATATCTGTGAGTCTCTTTGGAGATGTCTTCCCTAAAATTATTGCCCCGATAACTGGATTTCAAATCACGGGCTTATCGTCACATACTTTGAGAGCTGGCCATAACTTCCTTAACAGCCTGTATACAGAAATAGCTCCTTGCCTCGAGTCACTGGCAGGTCCTCATGTCAGGATTTCAATGCCACAAAATATTTGAGCCTACAAAAACCCTAAAAAAGAAAGGGTCTCAGATTGGCCACTTGGTTCAATAATAGAGTCTGAAGAGTCAACATGGGCAAACATAAAGAAAAATAAGGAAGTTGCCATTTTGTTCCACAACAAAAGTTGTCTGCAGAAGTCTTTAAGGAAGGCTCCATGGAGAATGATACCAGTGCCCTTTTGCTCACACAGTCCTTGGGTAAATTCTAACTTATCAAGGAGGCCTCTTTGATTACATACTGTTACACGTCCTTCTGAGCTGACAAATAATTGAGGGAGTCAGTCAGTCAATGAACGTTTGTTCTAAACCATGGTCTGGGCCTGGTGGCCAGATCCTTATCCTATTACAAATCAACAGGAGCCCCCTTGTGGTCATAAGCAGCCTTCATTCTAGAAAACATGGAAACGCCATTCCACACCATCCCATCCAACTGGCAGTTGCTCACTGATGGGTTGCTGAAAAAACACTCCTAAAACACAGCTTGGAAAAGCTGATAGTCTGAGATATACATTAACTGGACTGAAATTCATCCCATTATCATTTGGGGCTGATTAATTATATAACTGGGGATCAGTCTCACCAGGCACAAAATGAGTTTTTGGAGGTATGTTCTGTTCCCTCATCAGGTAGAGGACTTGCTCACTTCCTTCTGGAAGTCTCTGCAGCAAGACACAGTCATGCTTATGACATTGCCCGATGTGTGCCAGCTCTTTAAATGCTACGATGTGCAGCTGTACAAGGTAGGAAGACATTTGCTTGCCTTGCTGGTTTGTGTTCTTTCCAGAAACTGATACCAGATGCTAGGGTTAGAACTGCAGCCCTCCTGTTCTGCAGGCTCTGAGGACTTCAGGCCCTCTAAGGAGTAAATCGTGGTGTTGATGGAACCTTTTGATCTTTCCCTAAAACTCAGCTTTTCTTTATAAATTCAGCAAGAGTTACCTCACGGAAAGAAAAAGCCAATATACCTGGTGACCTATGGTTCCAGTGATTAGTGAGCCCTGCACTGAGTCAAAGTTCTTTCTCTGGTAACTTCAACAAAAGAAGTCTTTAAAATGAGTAATTGGAATAATTGTTTTGGAGTACACAGAAGTGCAGGGTTTTTCCTTTGCTTTTTTTAAATTCTCCACCTCCAGAGTTATTTGGAGGTCAGTTATTTGGGATAAATAACAATAATATTGTTATTTGGAGGATCAGTTATATATAATTTCTGTGGTTCTCCTGAAGCTGGTCATGAACATTTACCTTTTACTTTACCATTTTTTAGGAAACAATCTAGTGCCTCGAAGTGTTTAACACAAAGGTTGAAAACTGGAGGCTGTGTTCAGCCCTTACGTAGTTGGGTTTGCTCTGCCTACTATTGGCTAAAATAGTGTTTCTGAAAATTTCAAATCAATTATCAATATTTTAAGATCTTTGAAAAAAATCCCATTCTGGCTGCACACCCCACACATTGAGCAGTGGCGAGGGCTGTGTGGTAGCTTTTTCTCTGAGTTTGTGGCATGACTGAGCGTGGCCACTTATAATTAGAAGATGCCTACCGTGGCCAGCAGTCACCACCTCTTGACAATTCTGTTGTAGGGAATTGAGGATGTTCTCCTTCATGACTTTTTGGAAAATGTTTCTATTCAGTACCTGAAGTCTGTCCGGTTATTCAGTAAGAAATTTAAGGTGTGGCTACTTAATGCTTTGGAAGATTTTCCAGCCCTTGTACAGATTGCTAAACTGAAAGGTAGGTTTCAATGGGGGAAAAAATGAATTCTGTTAGAGTAGATGAAGGCTCTAACTTTCCCACTGAGGCAGGACACCTCAGCTGTTGGGTAACTCTTTCCCTCCTGTGCTAAACTGCAGTCCGCAAGGCCTGACCGGTCCAGATCTGCTGGCCTTTTCTTTAGTGCAATGTTGGGTCCTTGTGCCGATCCATCGATTGCCTCTTATAAATACTAACGTGGATTTCTGGCAGCCCCAGGGGGTCAGAGCTGCAGGAAAGGTGCTGCTGCCTGTGGTCCAGGCAGGGGAGAAGCCGGCAGTGCGTCCAGCCAGTGGCTAAAGCGTGCCTTCTCAAACCAGCCCCCTGAGGGCAGCCTACAGTCCTTGGGCTCGGTGGCCCTGTAAGCAGGACTGACCAGGGCTCTGGCTCCAGTATTCTTCTGCCTCTTCGTGCTCTCTGTGGCCTCCCAGCAAGGCTTCTAAGAATATCACTCCCTCCTTAGAAATTCCCCCATGTCCTTAACTTTTTCACACCTCTTGGGCCACTGGGGCATTCACACTTTTGTGGTCTTGGTCTCCACGTTGACTTTCTAGAACATGTTCCCATCCATCCGGCTGCCAGGTGGTAGTCTCTGAAGACTGCTTCCCCAGGCTGCTTGTCTTCTCAAGGCCTACAACAGCTGAAAACGCCAGCACTCATCCGTGTGTGCGAGACATGCTTTATGGTCCTGAAAATATCTCTTTTCCTCCTCCTGCCTCTTTGAGGTTTTCTACCACCGCCTGTAGCTGCTTCAACGCCCTCCCCATCTGGACGCTCCTCTTCCTGGGCCAGCTTGCTCAGGGCTAAGCCTTGCTTTCTTTGCACGCTGTTTGCTGTCTTCTCAGAGTGCCCGCAGAATAGACCAGCTCTAATTTTAACCCACCAGCCCTGCGCCTGTTTATGTGTTCAGTACTTACACTGGGAATCTTCCCATGGTCGGGCAGGCACCATTGGCCATGCCAGCCAAGAATCAGCAGAAAGAGGGTGCTGCAGGGAACGTGAGGTCTGGAACTTGCTGTGGCAGAGGGTCCGTGAAGTGATGAGACAAAGCCCTGCTCCAGCCTTCCTTGACTTCACCAGTCAAGGCCCGTCTCCCTCCGACCCTCCCTGAGACTACTTCAGAGCTTCCTAGTTGATCATCCTGCCTCCAGCCTCACCCCTTCGGTCACACTTCCCTCTATCCCTAGGGATGGTTCTACACAGTGATCTGACTCATTAAAACCTTCCATGGCCCCTGCTACCTGGTAGATCCACGGGCCTTCACTCACTATGCAGTCATTTATAGCTTGGCCTCTGGCCGCATTCTTGTCCCCACCCCCCGCTCCCAGCACTGATGCTTCCCAGCAACACAAGACAGGTTGTCTCCAAAAATCCCTTTATTCCTGCTCCTGTCTCTTCCTAGACTGCCAGCCCCATTTCCAACCCTCACCTACCTCCCCCGCCAAGCCCTCACCCCTCCCTAACTCCTAACTTGCACATTCTAAACGAAGCCACACCTGACACCTTCTTCCAAACAGGTCTCTCCCTCCCCTCTGCAACACCCCCCCGCACACACCCCATTCTTCCTTCTTCCCCAGGTGGCTCTCACTCACACTGCCAAAGGCACTTACCCTGCTGTGGGGAAGGCGTCTGCATGTCTGGTGACCCATCCTCAGAGGGTGAGCCCCTAGAGGGTAGGAGCTGCCCTCCTCTGCCCAACAATCTGGCAAACACCCAGCACACATTTATGGAGCAAACACTGCACAAGTGTCCCTCATAAATATTTGTCAGATGAATACATGCACACACTCCCTTTATGTTTCCTCTCTTCACCCTTTCCTTTTCTCGGGTCACTTTTCTTTTTTAAAGATTTATTTAGGGGCACCTGGGTGGCTCAGTGGGTTAAAGCCTTTGCCTTCGGCTCAGGTCATGATCTCAGGGTCCTGGGATCGAGGCCCACATCGGGC